>OX401417.1:22970700-23140700 GCA_947846245.1 Cerastoderma edule
TCAGACGAACCTAACCTCATTTGCAATCCTACTCATTTATCGGAGTAAAGTTTCCTCTGAATTCTGAACAAACAACATGTCTGAATGTTATATGAATGAGTATCTTATTTATAATATCAAGGTCATTCCATAGAGAAGAGTTGGTGGCGATGACAATGACGTTAGGAGGAGGAATTGAATTTTCATTTTATATGTGTGTTGTATTGTTTGATTACAATATAGATATGATATCCTGCCTAAAATGCGGCATATGTGTGGCTTTAGAGGAAAAGGGTTGGCGATCTTTACATCCATTTCACAAGAGGACAAATCCAAACCCTATGTAAATGAAGGATTGAATTAACGCCGCCATTTTAATCAACGTCATGCTATGTGTCCTTTTTCATTTGTGTGTGTTTTGATAGATATTGATTAAAAGATTTTCTATAAAGACGGTGACTGTATACAAAGACAGGGATTGAGTGTTCTTGTTATTTGACATTGTCTGTCTCGTCATTATCTTAATGCTTTATAAAACATATCCGGATCCTAAGACGCTGGTATATGCCGGCAGCAATGAAGTTTGTTTTGAACCATTTTCGTCGCATCTCCCACTGGGAAAGCCGAATAATTGATGTGACTGAACTTTGTCTTGAAAACGGAATAACATTTTTGGATGCTGATGTAAATTATGTAAGCGTCTTTTAATATGTACGGAATACAAAGCGCTGAACATTTTTCACGAATGTTGAGATTTTAAAATCATTACCATTTACCCGAATGTGTCCCTCTTGGTTGTCCTCTTTTAATTACCTTTATATTTCATAATATTTGTTTCATGATAACTTGTGTTTCATAAATTTCAAATCGCTGATAATTCCAATGTAAATCCACGATTTCGCCCCATAACTCCATTTTATAACCTCAAACTGATCTTCAAACCGTAATTCTAGCTCAATATTCCATACTGATTTTGTATCACCATTAGTTGTTATATCTAGTTAGACCCGGTAATGTCTTCAACATACTTCTTACCTCATACACAGTGAAAATCTGTCCGTGTGTGACGGCGCCGGCCGATAAGGAATGTAAGAAACATTCAGACCTGAATCTATCTAGCCTTGGGTCCGGTCCGTCCGTAGATCTTTGTATCACGATATCTCCGATAGTAAGCCCAAAGTCCCACGTGTGGAGGATAGTGATCCAGGGTAGAGTGTGAGCTTCTTGAAACCAGGCTCGTGGGTTCGAAACCCGTGAGTAGCGAGATCTGCCTTGCGACCACGTTCGGCGCGAGTACAAGTTTTGTTTTCAGGAAGAAGAATTGAGAGTGATTAATCTAAGTTGTACATGTAAGAACGTGTTTCATAACCTATGTAAAAATAAAAGAAAAATCCCGTCATCACGATACTAAAAAAGCAGTGCGGCACTTCTATAGCAGTTCAAAACTGGGCAGTATTCACGATGCTCTGTAAATACGAGGAGAAAACAGTGTGTACTTTATCAAGACAAAAAAGCCACGAAACTTGAGGGTCTTGGATGGAAAACACTAATCTCCATTATATGGAAACCATAGGCTCTTGGCTTCCCGCGTTAAACCAATTATTCCCTTAATTCGCACCGTCATATACACGACCTTTTGGTGCGTATGTAATGGAATATCTTACAAAACAATGTGCAAAAAGCATAGATTACTCGTAACTAGTTTTTTATTAGTTTGTAATAGCTTTTTCTGCATTGAACTCTCTCTCTCTCTCTCTGAGTCCAACTAACTTTAGAAACAGTACGTTTTTAATGCAAGTGTTCGAACATGGACGACCGTATTACACTAGCGGTAATAAACCCCTTGTTATATTTACCCATACTTCGATGTGCGTCCTCACATAATAACAAAACCATGCACAACAAGACATTTAAAGAAGCCATATCTACGGATATTTCTAATTAATTTTATTAATGTCTCCCATGTTGAAAAATGGCTTGGTTGTCATGACAACGGTGTTCTTTTTTTCTCATGTTTGCTTTGATGAAATTAGGAGAATTTACATTAACAAGCTGCCCATGCGAAAGAGGGGTTCTATTCGACTGCGTACATTGATGTCCATGTGTATTCTTAACAGTGTTTCCCATACTTCTCTCTCTGATATTCTCTAACCACTCGATTGCCAGGGTTTTCTATAGCTTTATTAGAAAATGTGTATAGCCTAAATGAAGATATTTTAAAAATTCCTTACGTAGATTGGTTTTTATTTTTCAGTAAGTGAAGTAATATGTTATCTTTAAGTACAGAAAGGCCAAACGTATATGATGACGAGTAAATTTTGTTTGCGAAGTGGCAGTTCTTATTGTTACCTCATTTGGAAAAGCATTTAAAAAAGAAAGTTAAGTAAAACGGTACCCAGATAAGAAGGACTGGCTTACTCTGGCTGGTCAAGGTTTAATGACATGGTTAATCTGGGACATCTAGGTCTGATCCAATCCCCTATACAGAGTTACCGTTCGTACCTCACCGATATTGATAAATGTGGGAGCGTAGCGTGAACCAACTTACTCGGGTAAAGACGGGGTCTGACCGTGAGTGTGTCCCCCCAGTGTGTACTATAAGTATATATTTTTTTATTTAACATCTATTTTAAAACAGGTTCATACAATTTAGATGTATCACTCTCTGGTTCCTGGGTTATAACCAGTCCTCGCACTGAATGTGGAATAATGAGAGGTCTTAAGGCAGATCCCTCTACTTTCAAGATGGAAACCCTAGACCCTCGTGTTCGGAAGCCGACGCCCAATCACTTGTCCACTGTCATTCAATATAATGTTTACTTCTCACACTGACACCATGAATGAGACAAATGTTGCCAAGGCATAGACCAAACAAATATTGTAACAAAAGCCTACACTGAAGTCCCAAATTCACGGATTGTGATCGATCTACCACACCACCATGCGTTTGGCGTTTTTTAGGGGAGGTTTTTGCTATTTTTCTGCAAAACTGCAACTTTACCTTTATGCGTTTGGATTCAATAAGGGTTGCATCCTGTTTTTATATTTTTGATTACTTGTCTGAAAATGCAGAAAAAAGTAAAAAAAAAAAAAGAACTACCCTAAAAACGCTTAACCGGAAGTTGCGCAACCGACACCGCCGTCAGCATTATGGTGGTGAGGTAGGGCGATCACCAGTCGTGAAATTATAAGACATATCTGATTCTATGAAAATTGAAAAGGAAATGTATATGACGATTTGCCGAACCCTGTATGGTTTGTCCTTTTTACAATTAACTCATGAGACTTTATGGGAATCATGAACTATGTCTTTTAATGGCTTTTTGTATGAGGTCGCCCTTACTACGGTTAATGTAAAGGATGTATTGTCGGTGTTAGGTCGATGTAGAATGTATATTTATTCCAATTGAATTAGCATGATTTGCGTATCGAGTTAATCTCCGAAGGGACCCGCTCCAGAGACTGATGTTATTACCGTAAACGAGTTTCTTGATAACCGGTCGTAGGTGACCGCGCTGCACGCGTGTCTTATGTCGCGTTTTGGTGACCCCAGCACGGGGTTTCATTGGAGATAAAGTTGATTGGTTATAAGATAAGAGTATTATAAGATAAGGATTTTTTTTTATTACAGTGACTTGCGAATAAACAACATATACAAATGGTTACAGGATAAAAAGGATTGACCTATAAGTCACCTTAAATGTTATATACAATATAACTACGTACACTTAGGTACACCTTTATGTGGTTACTCTTCAAACAGATTTGGTATTAATCGTACACTTTGAAACAAATCTAGCTTAAAGCCAGGCATCACTCATGAGATATCTGGCTTTGTCTACCATTTGTTTCAATGATAAGCGAGTTATACGTATCTAGATCATAATACATACTACATATGTAAGGTACACATATGATTTACAGTAGACACTTTCTATGACACCACAAGATGAACATGCTTATCGAGGGCTTTCTTGTATCAACAGTTGTGTTGTATGCCGAACCACATTATGAACTGAATCATAAGAAAAAGACCATTTCGAAACACAACACAATGTTAATCTTACAACATAATTTATTCTTACTTGAGTCAAATTATGTCCAGAATATTTATATTTCTCATTCGCGGAAAACGATAAAATGGCTTTTGAGAACCTATCACTGTGCGTTTGTTAACATATAGAGAATACATAACAGAAAATAAAAACAATTCTGAATACATGAATGAATGTTGTTACATTTAAATCCGTTCTCTATTCTTATGTGTTAGTTGAAATTGTTTGAACCTGTCATAAATATTTGTTTTCCTTGCTAAAATTGTTATAGAAGCTTGGTCATGAACTGAGTTTCATTCATTGCGTTCAAATATTAAGCAAGTTAAAGCTAGATTGATTGGGGTTGAAGAACAGGACAATGATTAATTAGTTTCATAATACCTCATATAAATTTACACAATATCGCATGTTTGTGATAGGATATTACTTTTGTCAACGCGATACCTTCATTAAATATCAATATCCATTATCTGGTGATGAAGCTATGAGAAAGTTAATCATTGACGCTGCAAACCTCGGGATCGTACCCTTAACCCCGTCTCGGTTTGTAAAGATATGTTTAGGTAGAATAGCCACAATCCGCTATTTTGAAATTCTTTCTTTCATGGAAATACTTCGGTCATTCTCGGTAGACATCGGCCGTTGGCGAAACTATTCGGTTTACACCGAATAGTTCCAGCCATGACCGATGTCAATAGCTACTCGGGTATTTCTGTCAGCTGTAAAATACATCTCGAATAAAAGTGTAGGGTAACAATTTTTTGGGTAAATCGGCCTCGGCGATTAACACATTTTCTAAGCGTGAAAGTTAAGTAGTTCAATATATATATACATGTATATGGAAGTATTGGACATCCTTTTAAATCATTTTTATCGGTAACTCATACGAAATAGCGAAATTATAAGTTGTGACATATATAGTTGTTTCCTTAATCAATTTAAACGACTTTTTAGATTTCACATTTAATATCTATTTTTGAAACCGAAAGTAAAGGGACTTCATTCCGCGGGAACAAATATGGCGTCATCCCTATTATTTCAGAGGTGTTTTCATTGGATAAACCCGATGTGTTCAGATGGACCGATGTATGCCTAACTCGGATGATCCAAGCTGTAACTGCGTGACGAGTAGAGTGAAATATCTACGTCTGGATCATTCGGACTAATGTATGCCGAGAACGACTGAAGTAACCCCACGAAAGAATGACTTTCAAAATGGCGAATGACTTTGAAGCTTTGGTTTTACAGCGACGACTCTTTTATAAGAATGAGTTGCTGGTATCAACTTCAGCATACAAAATTCAATGGCTTCTCAAAATTTGGTTATCACCACGTTCAGAACGTTTTTGATCAATATATAAGTAAAGGTGGATCAGAAACAAAATTATTTCGCCGTCCTGAAAAGTTTCCTCGAGTTTACGAAAGGCTGCATTTCCAGCTGTAATGGGTTCATTGTAACATATCTTTTATATGCACGTCAATGACCTACAACGATTTGATTCTCAATATTTTCATATACAAATGTAATCACATATTCTCATGGAATGTATCAGAGAACATTTCTAAAAGCGCATGATGAATGCTATGTGTGTAGGCCTATGTTGTCACGACTACCTTAAACAGAATGCTCAACTCTTCCGACTGAAGGACAAACGTGTTATTTATAGGGAGTAATCATCACGAGTCTGTCAGTACGTGATAGAGGAGGGGAGTGAGCGTTCACGCCATACTCTCGTGATGTCGAGATGTGTCGAATTTTTGCAGCACTCGAACCATTTCCGATATGAATACCTCTTATATGTTAAACCAGATTTTAGTTCGTTTATTTTTACGTTAAATGTCACTGTGGAGTTATCCTAACACGAAACCTTCGGGGGACTCTTGTTAGAAATGATTGTAATCACGTGACCAATGTTTACGAAAAATGTCCGAAATAGATGGCCCAGCCACAGGCATTTTTGTTTTTTTCAGCCGATAAATTTTGTTTTCCATTTTATTTTTCTATACACGCCATGTTATGACCATCGACCTTTTGTTTCTGGTGGTATATGATAACCCATGGTTGAGAATGGCGTTACGTCTAACACTTGGTAGAGAGAGTTTCGGTCGATGGGTGTTGTTTTTATATCATTCCCGTTCCATCGACTCGAAATTCTCTGCAGTGTCTTGAGGTCCTCGTGTCTCGGAGTTAACGGCACGGACAAAATGGAAACAACATTTACCGGCGGTTGCGGAAACTTGATCGTCGGAACATGGCGTATATGAACTAGTGGTATACAAAGCACTAGGATATAAGACATCATCATCGACATTAGTGTCATGAGTGCAATTGTTATAATCATCGTAAAAAACATACAAACAAGAATCATACTTTCATAGAGTAGACCATCGCTATAAGCATACATGTCTTTATTGTTAGATTTTTCATAAAAGCTTCAACTCACAAGCTGTCATTATTCTTTCACCATAAACTTTTATCATAATTGTGAAAATGGTCAAATATATATTTTTCCCCAAAACGGAACGAGTTACTAAATATCAAATTCTGCAAGTCAAACTCTACGAAGCTCAGTGTTTGCACAAAATTATGTTGAATAAGGCAAGACATAGTATAAGATGAGTTCTGGTCACTTATTATTTTAAAAAAATACGATAAGCAATCTAACTAAAACAAAAACTGTTATTCAAAGAAAAAATTGGGATCAGATGCGAATGATTGAGAGGACTATGTCGATTTCAAAACGTTTCGACTATAAAATGGCATCATCACCAAGTGATAATCAAACATTGACATACATATGCATACATTTTGTGCATAAAAAGCCATAATCGCATTACAACATTGTATATTCTACAAGTCGTTTAGTAAAGCAGTATCCTGGGCGTTGGTGCCACGCTTTGGGTAACCCAATGACTTCTGGAAGGAAACAAGTGGAAGTTCAAAATGTACTTCACAAGATAGTTTTAGAAACAAACGTGATAACTCTGGCGTGGGTTTTGCAATAAATGCTACTTTTTGTACTGGGAATAACTTTGATTACGTTTTGCGTTCAATTGGTATCTTATTAACCACATACGGGAATGGCCTGTAACTTCACACATGTGTTTGGTGTCTCAATATTAGATCATGAATTAAGTACCATCGCTATAGTCTGGACTTTAAGCAAAAGCAAAATGGATGTCCCTTTTCTTACTGGAAAATTTTACGTGCAATCTGGTATCTCATTACTTAAATGTCCTTGTGAACAGTTGTAGGGAAATAACGTAAAAAAATCATAATTGTCTTAGAACTGCACAACAGCTGCATTGTTATATGATACGCACTGAAGTGTTCATTGATAAGAAATACTCAAAATAGACACTTCTAAAATGTGCATACAATAAGCCTGAATGACAGAATGACTATACATGGCTTCTATAGACAGAAACTTGTTCAAGTACAACATCTCCCAACAGATTCGCCTTCTATTTGGTTATCTCTCATCCACTCGTAGCCACTGTTTATAAGAATAGAACCTTTTTACGCCAATTTGCTCGATAAAAACAGAACTATCTAGTGTATCTCGACAACTGTCAGAATTGTCATAGAAACGGTGAAGTTGAAGGGCTTCAGTTATTTACCATCCAGACACCAAGTTCGGTCAATAAAACCCAAGATAACTCGTGATAGATGGGGCGTACGATTTCACACTTGAATCCAAACTTCTCGTCAAAGGCAAATCCTCCTTTTTCAACAATGTTTTCCAAAGTCCTTTCCAACAAACTGGTCAACTGTCGTTATTGTTTGGTAATGTGTTAAGGGTATGTTACGATCGTAAATATCATAATGAAGATTTCCACTGTATAGGTAATAAGCCTCCGTCTCCCAACGATTGTTTATAAGGGCCGAAAGGAAAGTATCTGGTTGACACGATCTGTTTCCATGGTCACATTCTGGAAAGAAAGAAAATACATTAATCTGTGTCACTGATGAATGGATTATCTTACAACCCGTGCCCTAAAGAGTATAGAGGTGGACAGAATTGAAGCCAAAACGATCATTCTCTTCTTAAATAGTATGTTTCTGGAGTTCACACGTACCGGTTCCCTGCATCTTCTCCCCGGTTGTAGCGTCCATCACTACCGACTTGCTTTTACCAATGTGTGTCTGGATATACTTCTACAATGTATCAACGTCGTCTCTCATGCTGTTTACACTAATGGCAGAGTTCTAGATTGACAGAAACAAAAGCAACAAACTCGTAGCACTCGTACGTAAATATATCTGTGTTTTCTTTTTCTTCCTCCTCCCCCCTCCCCTTCATCTTCTGACTGGTTAAGACCACTTTTTTCTTTTTTCTTCCTTAATGATTTTTAAGGAATTGGAATGCACACATACGACGACCCTACAAAACAAACAATGACGAGTCATCTTTATTCTAAATGATTGATATCTAATCCAATCACCAACACCTTCAGGGGTCATTGACATCGAATGAATCAACAGTCACAAATATATTACATCATTATTTTCTTTCGCAAGGGTAACATATTTACGCAACCTTTATTCAATGATTAGAAAAAGGCGATGATCTCGTTCACTGCGATATAAATTACTGTTTAAAGCCTGATATATGGTAAACAGAAGAAACACCCAAATTATTTGCTCTGGTTTTATTTCCTGTTTCTCTTATTTCCATTAGAAAGATGTCAGGAAGCGTCGTCAGCTGTGCTATTTAAACGAACATAAACCCAGACTGAGGTCGTTCATAACAGTCCGACTGTCCTGAAAACATCCAGGTTGAGGTTAATTCTTATAGGGCTGGAACCAATTCCGTGATTATGCAAACAAATTAGATCCAGACCAGCCGCCAGATAAATTGGCGGGTGGCCTGTGATCTTACCTGTTTGCTACTCTCGGTATCGTTCTTCAACAAAATTAAGCAGATAGTTAAGGTTTTGGAAAGCAAACGAAACAAAAATCTATTTTTAGAAAATTACCGAGCATTCTAAGAGTTATTGTTTGGTGTGAGGTTAGGGTTGGGGAGTGATTCAACTTCTCGACATGTTGAACGAGAAATACCCTTACTTCTTATATGAACAAACCAGCATATCACGAATGAAGAAACCGGCTCTAATATCGGAAGGAAGACCTAAATCTGTTTACCGTGTTTGTCATAAAGATAATAGCTCAACGATGAACAAACGAACCGGGTACTCGTGGTTTAACCCTTTACCAAACGCCAAATTTGCAACTGTCCCAACTAAAAAGAGTTCAAAATGCGATGAAAATAACAATCTTCTGATATGGCATTTAACATTGTGGAAAAAGGAGAAATTGCTCGTTCAGAGCCATTTCTCCTTTTCCCAAAATGTTTTCCAAAGTCATCCGCAACCAACTGGTCAAATGTCGTGAGTGTTTATTAATGGGTTAATTCACTATTTATTCATTCAGACCTCACGGCGGGCAAATGAGTTTAGTCCATTCAGAACCCTTATATTACACATCAGTATGAGATAGTCCGGCCACGTCAGACAAACAAGTGATCGTGAATATGTAATACTTAATACGATTTATCAAAATGTCATTAGAGTTGATATTTCAAAGCAATCAATTTTCCCTCGATCTGATATCGTTTACTATTCTCTCGAACACAATGTTATCCTTGCACACCCTTATAAGGTCGATTTACCTATATGGTGACGCTCTCCGCACATCGTTCGCTGTTGCTTAATGTGTTATTTCTTCATTCTAAAATCAAACTCTAGTTCATTATGATAGAGTACCTTTTTGGTTTAAAATGATTATGTCAAAGATTGGGATTGGAACATTTTTTTTAATAAACTGTCTTCAACCGACAAAACGACAAAACTGATTTCTAAAATAACATAAAATTAGGTTATTGACAGCTTCCCGACCGTACATACAAGCTATAGATCATTTTTACTGCGGATATTGTAAACCGTTTAAACGGGGTTATTTATGAACAACGAGCTCAACTTAAAATAATATGTGTCATGTTTATATATACCATCGTCAGGTGGGTCTTTTGATATGTTTAAACGCTCTTTCCACAATGGAAATTAGAGGGTTTTTTTATTTTGTGTGATATACTTGCTGTTGATATTGATGTAATTCGGGCACGATTCATAACACAATCATTTGATAATATAATTTCATTATTCTATTCAATGTATTGTCTATTTTAGACGTATGTGTTGTTGATTATTATCTTGTTGCCAAATATTGAAGTTAATCTATATATCTACTCTTAAACCGGCTTTCCCATTGTAGCGATGACATACGCGAAGGCTCACTTCACATAGTCTTTTAACAAATTCACGGGATTTCAGCAATTTAGAGGTAAAGAAACTAAATATTTTTTCTAGTTTAGTGACAATTATTGTTGATTTCAAATTGTTATCGTTTTTCACATGTAACTTGTTAACGTTTATTTCTCCCAGAGCAAATATATATGAGTTCCTTAACGTACCGATTTGCCGCAAGCGTTCACTTTCCTTGATTCCAACCATCGGTCTTGCTTTAGTCCTTTAACAAACGTTAGGTTTTCGACTGTCCCAAATTGAAAGAGTTTCGCGACATTTCAAACGTGATGAAATAGATAAAAACTATCTTCTGATAGAACCGAAAACAATGTGGAAAAAGGAGAAATTGCTCGTTAAGAGTCGTCTGCAACAAACTAATCAAATGTTGTTAATGTTAAACAAAAGTATCGTAATTCAAAATGAATTAAACTCGACGTTAGTGCGAGTGACTTTTTTCATTAAAGATTTATGTGGCTTTTCTAAGAGAGCTCCTCCTATCCACGGATAAGGGTACTCCATTAGTACAAGGAATTGTAAAGATCCTCTTAATGACCCTTCATAATCAAGGACCGGCAAGAGCATCAATTTACATATTAACCCATTTTGCTCAATTGAACCATACGTATTTTCGCATTACTTTTTGTGGGTATTTGCATGTATTTGCACGTATTGTCCATTATTCCATGTATATGTAGGGTTCATGTCATAAAATAAAGTTATGTTCTGTTCTGTTTTGTAAAGCATCATTTAAGAAACCACTGTGAGAAAAGAGGGAACGCATTTTTAATTCTTATTGTGTACAAATGATCCATTCAAAGACCACACATAAATGAATCCAACCTTTACTTTGTTGCTGCTACCGCTTTCAATCTAAACGAGTCATAATTTTCACTGTGAGAAAATAGATCATACTAGAGCTGCTTGGATTGAACAATCCCCATACGCATTGTTACTGACAGAGGGTTCTTTAGTTTCACTCGAACCGCCTTTTAGCCATGATCGCTACAATAAATATCTGCCATTGGGCGTGTCCTTGAGAGCACTTAGTCCCAAAGGTTTGATATGGATTACAAGGTTTTCCCGGAGAGTACATCCGACGAACGTCAAAAACATGCTCAGTTGTACTTTTCCTGGCCGCTCTTCTTCATATATAAACCTGTAACAACCCAAGCTAGCAATTACCTTTTCCTCGAGTGTATTCCATTTGGAGGGATTAAGCTTTCCGTGTATGGCTCTCTCCAGCGGATATTGAAAGCGCCTGGTCTGAGAGATTCCCCGGGAAATGAGCGGTCCTTGTCATCCGGATGTTTGACAGGAATTTCTCGGACGAGTTATGACCCCACGTGATGGCGGAAATAAATAGGTCAGTGCATGTGACAGGTATCTGTGGGGTTGGTCCTTTACGATCGATTTATTACGCGGTCAGAAACAGGTCTTACTCGAAGCTAGGCCGAATGATTCAGACTTAGATATCTCATTCTACGTAACACATAGTTACAATTTGGATCATACGAGTTAACTGGGAGCTGGAAGTTTGTTATGGTAAAATGGACAGAATGTTACCACAGGGGTGCGTGGTTATAGATAATATTTGGGCGTAATGTCTTTACATAAAGCCATTACCCCCAAAGACTATCCTAACTACGAACCCCTGTGAAGGTTATAATCATATTGACCTATTAACGATTTTTGAAATCTAAAATTATTTCTCTATATTACTTAACCGTTATGGTTTTACTATTTTTGGATACGTCAGTGTCTGTTAAAAACATCTGCTAAACATAGTTTATTAAATGGGTCTAGAGGTGTTTTGTTAATTCGGCAAATTGGCCATTTCTTGAACGAGTTGTTTCAGCATTTTCTGTATTTACATTGAATTAATTGTTCTAGTGTTATATATGGGTACGGCACTTTGATCAACGTTGGTTTTGCAGTTGCTCATAACGAGGTATTGGCTATTTGATTATTCCTTGTCAAAAACATTTCACTTGCGTTCACACTTCTTTACGTTTTCTATAGTTACGTACATGTAGATACCATATCAAGGAATCAAGTCGTATCACAGTTGTTTGTTAATAATACTGTGCTCTTGTATCGCTATGTCTAGTAAAGTAATGAAGTGTTCCATATTAACTTTTGTTACACAAATTAGTTCTTGATTCCACACTACTGAATCGAGAGAAGGAACCTGAATCATACATGTAAACCGATTTACAAAGTATACAACTCAAAAGTGTTACAAGTAGGCCTACATGAGTATCACTCAATCCTTTTTCTTTAAACAAAATGTTAACAGAAGGGTTGCGATCGGTTTGACAGAGCCAAGCTGAAGGAAAGTGCCAGCAGTACACACTATTGGTCGTTAATGTGTATGACATAACATAACATAAATTTGTTATTGGCATTAAACATTACATATTTATAGCCGTACAATTTTACATACAAATGGTGAAACATAAGAAAAGGAAAATAATTTACCAAGACGAACAGTCTAAGTATAGATAAGGATCTGTATGAATAAATAGATTTAATAAATAGCTTAATATCTAATCTATATTGGAAATATTTCTAAATTTAAATGCACTAATAATATATTTAGCGACACTAAGGATGGTGCGTTGTGATATCGAGTTCATGATATTTTCAAACTTTTGTAAAGTTGGCCATCTACAAAAATATGGTTTAAGGTGGCGACATCTTATTTCGCGATAATGCGGACAAACTAATGAAAAATGATATGAATCTTCAATTGCTCCCATATTACACTGTGTACATAGTATGATGTCATAGAATAAGTACGACCGAATTATAGACCTTGTTACAAACCGCATTGTAAAAACGTGGTGTGCTCATTTGCTAAGGATATGTTCGTTTCTTGTCAACGGGACTAAACTGTTGTTTGTGTTTAGTTTAAGAAACCAGAGATACACCCCAATTGATATTCTGATATTCTGAATCCCAACGATTCTATCACTTCATTCGAAAAGAAACCGACAACACATATATATGACCATCACATAGGTTGGATACGTGTAACTCTAACGTCGTTACTCTAAATGTTAATTCAATTGGTCATTCAATAAAGCGCGACCCAGTATTCTAGATTGAACTTCCCGTGTTTCTAATCGAATCAAGCACACCAGCGCTCTGTCATGATCGATGTATATCTCATTTTGGGCGGATATAGGGGACAGAGGTGATTTATATATAGAATTGTGTCATTGTTTCCGTTTTGCTTGTGTAACCTATTCGACCAGACTATAAATTGTAACATGACAATATCGTTTCTTTCAAGGTTAATGATACATCTCTTCCTAAAGGAAAGATAAATGGCCATTTAGTTCGAAAAAGAAAACAAAACCTTAAAACAACAGTTTGTGTTGATAGTCGACATTATATTGAAAAATAACATTTCTCTGTCCCAGGTATTTGCATAAATGTGTATATCCGAATATGGTAATAATTCCAACTATTTCGCAAGACTTTCACATGAAAGACCATCGTTCACAAAATAAACCGTCTAAACGGTTTATTTATTCTGTAAAATTAAACGTGCTATATCTCCACTACACGGTTATGATAGATGATGATGAATATATCCATTTTCTATTTTTCTTTAAATTAATAGATATGTGATGTCATATGATGTACAAAATACAACTTTCTTAAAAAGATTAAAATCTCAATCTTTGAGTTAGCTTTTTTAAAGAGAATGTAATATTAAAATGTTTTAGCATTCTTGCTTTGTTTGTAGTTCGTTTTATCCTTTAACCCTTTTCAAAACGCCAAATTTTCGACAAATCCAAACTGAAAGAGCTTGCAGACGACATTTCAAAATGTGATGAAATTGACAAATAATCTTCTGGGAGGGCAATAAACAATGTGGGAAATGGAGAAAGTGCTCGTGACGATCAATTTCTCATTTTCCAACAATGTTTTCCAGAGTCGTCTGCAACAAATCGGTTAAATGTCGTCATTGTTCGGTAATGGGTTAAGCCTTTAGATATCTGACATATTGAACGAAACATTTGAAGCAATGGCTGCTGCCGAACCCAAAACGTTGTCTGCATACAATCTACAGTAAATACAAATGCCACACAACACAGTCTCCATATGAATGTACCTTCGACCTTCGGACTGAAGCCAAAGGGCACGTAATTATGATCGCTAAAATTACTTTTTTGTTCCATTTGAAGGTTTCGTGAAAGACCACACGGCATAGACCGGTTTTAAGGCTCAACCCACGTACATTGCCTCTGCCTATAAATAGGGCGATTGTTAATTCTTACACTCGACTTGCATTTCAGATACCCTTTCACTTGTCAATCTTGGGGATTAAACTGAAAGCATTGTGTCAAAAGGAAAGTTCCTGGATGAGTTCGAATATCCTATCGTTCACAATATTTACATGGGTACTCTAACAAAGAAATGAATTATTGGAAGAACAACATTGACTCTAGACACCGAGAATACTCTTTATTATGTACATTCTTTTAAATATTATAACTTTCGTTGTTAACACTTCACTTTATCGGATTCCTAATTGATATAGTCTCAATATTACGTTATCATTCGAGCTTCAAATAAGTAGAGCTCCACAGAAAGTCATGCATTTCAATGCTGATGTTTAGGATCAGATTACAAAAACAGTCTCTCGTACAGAAAGAAGTAATGTTCATTGTTGGATTTGAGTTATTCGTGCATGTATTACAGTGCCCATGCCCTATTATATGAAGATCGGTTCCTTTATAGTGTCCTTAGCAGGGATTCGACTGAAGAATTTTATAATAAACATACTATTCGCCGAAAGAGGTCAAATGGAAATCAACACTCGAACTAGACCAAATGTGATAGAACAGTTACTTTAGTAGATTTCGGTTCTTTGACTATTATATCACTTGATCTACATCTGCGTAGATTGTATACAGACGGTGTATTCGTTCTTGATTTAAGGTCTATAGCCAATCGTCAGTGCAAAACGTAGTTTTATAACTCGGGGACGCCATTCTATGTATTTATACATATCTATGCATGTACATGTATGCATCAAAGTACGATCATCGTATAATTACTGTAGACATTACACATCATGCATTTAAAACTACCCGTCAACATCTGTTTGAAGTTAACGTGCATTCAAATGAGTTTCGCCCTTTTCGACAGGATGATAAATGAATTAAGACCAAACACACGCAATCTCGCCATGTTTTACAGTTTCATACAGATTCAATGCACACCCGCCTCTAAACTACAGGGAGGTGTTTATGTATGCGAATGTTCAACTCGATCACAAATACACAAAGTTAGTCAGAATGGCTCTTGTATGAAAGTGTAGATAGGTATTCATTTGGCCTACATCACATTCTTTGAGAGATCATTCAGTCACTATTTGAGTGGAAAAGCAGAAAGTGCTCGTCAATATATGTTGTATATTTTAGCTTCATTTTGTACCATAACCTGATTCATTTGTTCGACATTGCGATTAAAGTGTCATATTTTGTATGTTTCAGCTTCAGAGGGAGTACACAGCATGTACCAGTTACATGCGTTACAATGCACACACTTTTGACTTACCCAAATTGAAAGAGTTTGCAGACAATTTGAAATTTTAAACAGAAAACAAAAAAAGCTTGCAGACGACATTTAAAATGTGATGAAATTGACAAATAATCCTCTGGTAGGGCAAATAACAATGTGGGAAATGGAGAAAGTGCTAGTGACGAACAATTTCACCTTTTCCAAGAATATTTTCCAGAGTCGTCTGCAACAAACTGGTCAAATGTCGTAAATGTTTGGTAATGGTTAAATCTTGAGTGCATTGAATCATGTTTAAGAGGTATTTTGTTTTTGGCTTTAATGCGATCGTCTATAGATTACATAGATCAGATTGTTTTGTCACTTGTCTGCATAAGGTGAACTCTATGTACTAGCTAGGGTTATGTAAGACATTGGTATTGGTTTAGTATAATAACCTATCACAGCACGGTAAAATATTTATGGGTATTGAAGTCGGTTCTCTTGGAGTGTTAAATGTTAAATGAACAGCATTTGATGTTATAGAATATTGAACCCCCTATTTTGGAGATTCATTCGTTTCTAAATACATTTTCAACCCTGGAAAATTAAAAAGGAAACCATTTACGTTTTTTCTGTCTATTCGAATTATTAGCCTTACTATTCACCGGGCATCGGTGTCACAAAGTATGTTAAGTATGTGCGCTGTAAAATTACGGAAGTCTGACGTTATACTCATGCCGTTGCTTTTCTGACTGTTAATTTAGCTAATTGTCCACATATGCATCTAGACTTGGTTCGATAACTGGAAATGATATGGACTAACACAAAGAGTCTGTTAGGATACTAGGGCCAGTGTTTGAATAAGGGTTATGCGTAAAAAGGATAACATACACTCAACCCTTATAGTGCTTGAACCGACGTCATGCTTATGAAAACAGGTTAGATCCAGTCAAGCCGCCAAGTCAATTGGCGGCTGGCCAGTGATCTAACCTGTTTGCTACCATGAGTAATCTGCGTATCTTTTTTCATCAAAATAAAGCAGATGTTTAAGTTTTTTGGAAAACAGACTACACAAACATCTCTTTTGACAAATACCCAGCATTCTAAGGATTAAGCACTAATAAAAACTGGTTCAAATGATTGCAACGGCCAATTGTTCTATACATGCCATTATTCTGGGTTTAGTAATGATTCACTCCTGCGAACAATACCTTATCAAATGAAACTGGACAAATGGTCAGAAGACATAATTGAGTCACGTTTCAAGAAATCTGGTCTTGATATATTCGTTTACTCCGAGCTAATTAACAATAGTGGTCTTGTTTGTTGCATTAACGGACCGATCGATAATGTAAAGTTGTGCTCAAATCCGTCCTTAGGGGGGTGGGGGGTGGGGGGGGGGTCACCTGACCAATCCGAAGATGATGACTTATATAGGTACAACGCAGTATATGGCCGAGTTTACAAAAAAATGTAAACATGTTGATTAATGTAGCACTAGACAGAACTGGCTCAAAATCCTCTCGGCCGACCCACATACGCACACAAGATGTCCTGCTTTGCTTCTCAAACCCAAACCTGCAATACAATAAGCAATTTTCTCAGAGGCATGCATGAGACAGCAATTAAAAAAGCATCAGAAGACTAGTCTAAACAGCCACATTTTGTATATTTCATCCCAATTTCATATCTTAAAGTGGACGCGAAAACCCATGAAAAAGTAGTCGGAAGCCATTTAAGCATGTCTCAATTCAATCAATTGTCCGCCATTTTAACGGACAAATATGTGCATTGCCAGCAATGTTTATCCATGTTAAAAATGCACCAAAAAAAGCCTTCGAACCGGCTTCCTTTCTCACCACGGATCAACAATTGTTGTGCCGGTCAAATGTGAAACTAAAATTAACTTGAACAGAGCTAGCACCTAGTTTCGCATCGACAACCCCTATCTCTTCTTTGGCTATATTGAGCTTTTGTTTTTCTTCACAAAATTTACAGAACAACTTCAGATGCAGGATTTTAATACATTTGAGCAGTCAATTAGGTTTAGAAGACCAAAAAACTTATTCAAGCCTGCCAATGCTGTATATTATCAATTTAGGCCCTTTTTAATTCGAACTAGGGCTGGTGCCACTGTATTGTGCTACCTGATAACGGCAAAATGCAACGGGAGGTAACTCTTATCTCAGGGTTGGTATCGATCAATTGAAACAAAAACATCGCACAAGAGCGCGCTGGACCTATAATAAGCTATTCAGCATTCATAAGTGCATGTACGTAACACGTTCTACTCTGTCAATCTATCACAAACAATGGCGGCGTATGTACGTGATGATCAATGCTAAACATCATGTGACCTAAAACATTCTGTACAATCACGTCTAAGCTACTTTGTTTTCACACGCAACATGTGTTGTTAGACAAACAAAAGTTAAACAAAGCGTAAGGCAGGTTTTAGTGTGTGAAGCTGGTTTAACAATGTTTCTTTCCTAATGTTCTCTGCTTTTAGAGACTGTCTTCGTCAATTTTGTGGAATTGTGATACCTTAAGGTACATGTATTTTCTTTTAAAATAAATTACTTATTTTGTAACATTCCTCTTACACAGTACTGTTTTCTCAATGATCTATTATTTGATTTCCACATTCTTATACATGTAGGAGAGCAATTAGTTCAACGTGAAGTGTACTTACACATAAAAATTAAAAAAGATCTTTTATATAAGGCCAAATATGTACATTTGTAAAGGAAGTATAACATTTTGCATTAAGTGCTAGAAGTATGCACAACATAGAGGCCTCAAGAATACAGAGTATAGTTATATAATGCATGTCGCTATGGCAGCCGTGAAACGTACAAAATAATACTGGTATGATTAGATACACTTAGAACTTTATTTCTTGTCTGAACTGATACTGAGAGTTATGACTTTTGAAAAATTGATGACTTACGTTAGAAATAGAATCAATTATAAATGGCACGTTTTGATTGTTGAATCAATATATATGATTTATATCACATTGCTAATGACCAAACATTGCTAATGATCTAAAAATCATTTCTATCATTATGCTTATCATTTATCATTATTACTCTCCCCGAGTAAACTATTTGTGCTATTATAGTGCTTACAAGTGTTCGTTACGGTTTGTCTTCTGCTTTATACATATTAAGACATGTTTATGAAAGAATATAGTTAATTTGTTCTGTGATTTATCGTATTTAAATTGGTATTTCTGTGTAAATCACATGTTTTAACCAGACCAATCAATTACCGATCATTAAAGGCATCCCTCCCTTTTGATTTGGTACCATTTATCTGACAATGAACGTTTTAGTGGTTCGGTGGTCTGAATTAAGCATTCAATAAGTATTTATCTCACAATGAACGTTTTAGTGGTTCGGTGGTCTGAATTAAGCATTCAATAAGTATTTATCTCACAATGAACGTTTTAGTGGTTCGGTGGTCTGAATTAAGCATTCAATAAGTGTATGTTCATAATATGAATAAACTGTCTGAAATCTGATAAAACGATTTGGTATTCTTTCCATGAACTATCAAAGTGCAAAAGCCTCTTAACAGATAAACTTTTTTTTTCTGTGCAAATTCGCCTTTAATCAGAATGGTTAATGTCTCTGACTTTGCTACACTTTTTGGTGAATTCGAAACTACAGATTGGAAAAACTCTAAACAACAAAATCAGCAAATGTTTTAAGTGCACAGAGAATAGGTTTTTTTGATTCCATCGGAACCCAATGCTATTTTAAATTGAAATCCGAATTCCCAATAGACGCAATATTATATTGAAGATGGATCTTCGCGACGATTATATATCCAAATACAGGCGGTAAAGTGCGTTATTCTTCTTGCGCGACAAAACCTAGTCCCGTCTGTCCTATTAATATTGGTGTGTTTGATGTCACGTGAACCCTATAATGCAGTTTTGTCTGGTTTTTTTGTAGACCATTATAAATGTATTTCGCTTGAACAACTGTTAGCGGAAAATTCATCTTTGTAAAAAGTCTGTCAGCTTTCGACTTTCTTTCGTCGGATTACTTCGGTCGTTCTCTGTAAACTTTGGTATTTACTGTAACTATTTGCTTTACATCGAATAGTTACGGCCCCGACAGATGTATACCGAGAACGAACGAAGTAATCCGACGAAAGAATGAGTTTCAAATGGCAGATTAGGGGTATTCTACCCTGTCTCGAAGGATCTGAATGGACCTCTATAGCTACGTGTATATGCAGTTTGAAATTCACACTTGTTGATAAGTGTAAAGCTCTATGAACACAATGATATGATTCAGCAAATAGAAACAACTATCAAACAAGACGTTGAGAAAGACAATTATCGTAAATCTACTCTTTTAAATTGCTATTTTATGCCGTTTTCAATTATGTACGACGTCGTTGGTTATTTGACAGAACAAGTAAAAAGAGTTGCAGTTTAACAAAATATGTAAGTTATACGATAACTTTAGTTTTTAATGCCATTTTACCATCCGGATTGATGCATGATGTCCTTGATCAAAGAAGAAACGTTGTCAGAAAAAAACGTCCAACTATTGGCATATTGTTCTGTGCTGTTGGAACGAGGGGCTAGTTTCTCTTTTATAACACGGAGTGGTTCTGGTTTTCTGTTTAAGATGTTTTTACTTACTAAGTATGGAAAAGTATGCTGGAAACCTTAAATCGTTTAAATTGAAAACGAATACAGAAAGAATCATTTGAGAAATAATTATTCAATTTGAAAACCACTCACAATTTCTACTTCTGTTACAGCTATTTCTAAAATATTTCACTTTAATCCTTTAGTCCTTTAATCATTAGAAACTTCTAAAAAGGAATCATTTAACAGACATGTTATGGCCTGTTTCATTTCGGCATGTAACGGAGAGGCATAGACAAACCCGTCAAATAATCGGGTGATAATAACCAAGTTTGTTCCGGGGATTTTTTGTCGTTTGCAAGTTTTCTAGTATTCTCTTTATAAACCAACACTCCCATTACAATACGGGGGAAATTGCTTCACACAAAGAACATAACCCAATAGCGATAGCCTCCTTTGTGTGAGATATGTTATATTCGCTGGCTGTATACAGTAAATCACCCCTGACTTCGATATGCAATGTCGGGAACAGTTGTCATGTGATCCATGTTTTCCTTTCTAGTGTAGTAGACTAGGCTCTATGTGGCTAGACCCAAACGGCTGTGTGAAACAATGGATAAGCAAACCGAAATTAGCATCAGACAAGGTGGTATGCGAATAATGACTTTAAAATAAAAGTATTGTGACAAAAGGAAAAGAATGTAACTTGCAATCAATTGCTCTGCACCACCAGAAAAGTGTTGGCATCTATGAATGCGTTAGTTGTGCCTATTAAAGGGGTTCTCCTACCTAAATAATTATATCAAGGTAGGAATTCGTCACAAAATATGGACGGGTCATCATGGTGTGCATGTTTACAGATGGCCTTATGTCCGATCTCCAGTCTTCTAAAGTCGATGTGACTATCCGTGTCAGAAAACCATGACGAGAGTCAAAGCAAGCAGAAATGACCAGCGCCTACTGGCTTTTCAAATTGGGCTTTAAATGGTCAAATGTTGTGTCTTAACATTATCTAACTTTACATAAACTGTATGCCACAATCATGAAATGTATTCTAATGAATAAACGGTCATTTTCATAAGAGGACTAAAGGTTCGCTCGATAGACGACTTAGAACTATCTTCCTTTCAGGTTTCAGGATGACGCGTTTATCCACAAGCTTAATTGAAATGCGGAAATCCTTGTTGTATCTAAATCATATAAAACTCATGTCTCCGATGTTTGATTTGCAGTGGGAAAAAGTTAAAAGATAAGGTAGTTTAATCTATTTCCTGTTTCAATCTGTTTGATCTTAGCTAACTTAATATCACTTTATGTCCTATCACCATTGCCAATCTTGGGAACACGAGTAATGAAGTATTGGTTAATATTGTCATAACTAACGCGTCTGCATCATTTACACTTTGTATGTAACACAGAGTATTCGACCTACACGAGCTTTGTAAAAACATGTGGTACTAATTCAAGGTGAATTTTGAAATCTTTACGATTGTAGTTTGTATATCTCTAAACATTTTTGATTGCTGGTTTCATAAGGGGCACACTACTCCCTCGGGAACACTTTATTGGCGACGCCTGGAATCATCTCTTTCTATCATATTACAGAAAAAGTCGTGCTTTGAAGCTCAATTGTACTGGACAGAAAATAAAGACGATAGGAAATTGTTATTAAAGCAATATTAGATTAAAATCCACCGATATAATGAAGTACACAATGGACTCATTTTGAAAGGTCGTCTGCAAACTTTTTCAAT
Organism: Cerastoderma edule; assembly: GCA_947846245.1. Lineage (NCBI taxonomy): Eukaryota > Metazoa > Mollusca > Bivalvia > Cardiida > Cardiidae > Cerastoderma > Cerastoderma edule. The sequence continues at coordinate 22,992,924 of OX401417.1, forward strand.
TTGAGACAGTCGAGAATTTGGCATTTGGTAAAGGGTTTAGAGAAGCAGATCTGGCTTAAATGGCTTAAAGAGTACCGTTTGTTGACACTATGGGGCACTTTGCTATACATAGTGGCATTTTCGTTTCTGTTAACCATTATGTAAGCAGTGGGGGAACATCCCCCGGATGTGTGATGACTCGCCCAAACAGCCATGCGAATATCAGATTACCTAAGTCTAGAGATAAGGAATTTTAATGAAGCACGTGAAAACCTTAAAGTCTTATTAGGGAATGCCGGTCGTAAATTTAAATATCTTGAATAATTCACCACATGGGAAGACCTACAGACAAATGACATTATGGCATAAATCAACTCCCAAGATTATATCCTATGATCTGTACGCTTGACATTATACTCTGTGCAAACTGGTTTTATTAGGTCCAGAATAAACCAACACGCTCATTACCCGAATATGTTTTAACCATTACCAAACAGTGATGACATCTACCCACCTTGTTGAGGACGAATCTGGAAATCATTGTGGGAAAAGGAGAAATTGCTCGTAACGAGCAATTTTTCCTTTTCCCACAATGTTTTCTCCACTTTCAGAGATTATTTTCCAATTTCTTCAGATTTTAAAATGTCGTCAGCAAACTTTGGGACAGTCGAAAGTTTGGCGTTTGGCGTAACGATAATGTTGGACATACCATGAGGTATAAATGTCGGTCACAAACATGAACAACGTTCCAATCTGTCAAGAAAAGTTATCTAATGTACGGCAACAAGTCGAGTGATGGCATACGAGACAGCGGACCCATAAACTTGTCTCTGAACTCTATATTATGACCGGATTTATAGCACACAGTAACGGGTCATGTCGTTGTCAAGCGGAACGACTCGGGTATTACCGTGAGCTGAGAAATACACCTCGGATATAAGTGTAGAGTTACTTTTTTCGGGTAAATCGTCCCTGGCATTTAACACCTTTCCTCTAAGCGTTCACGTTAAGTAGAACAATGTAAATGGAAGTGTTGGACATCCTTTTGAATCATTTATTATCGGTAACTCATACAACATGGCGAAATTATAAGTTGTGACATATATAGTTGTTTCCTTAATCAAATTAAAAGACTTTTTAGATTTTACATTTAAGATATATTTTTGAAAACGAAAGTGAAGTGACATCAATCTTGCGGGAAACAATATCGTGGCATCCATTGTATGTCAGAGGCGTTTCCATTTGGTTAACCCGATGCGTTCAGATTGATCTATTGTGATATATTAGGAGTGGGTTGGGTTTAGTTCAGGAGATGGTCATCCAACCACCCATTAGAAGTGTTACATTAAATGCGCCTGTTCGATTGTCATGCCCATTCGATCATTAGCTACAGCAAGTTTTGGGGTTTTATCGCTAGTCAACAACATTGGTCATAATGAGCTAGTTTCGTTTTTGGAGCCTTGAGAAAATTGAATAAGGAAGGCAAAACATGACTGCCGGTCTATAGTAAGGGGGATCGGCCTGGTTCTATTTCCTTCCATCTCCATGGTATGTCCAAACCGCCCGTTTACAAAGACATCCCTGAGACATTCGTTCTGAATACGCTTTATATATATAAATAACTCATTCATGAAAAAGAAAATGTGCGCACCATGACACATATATGATATCATATATCATTTTCCTTTTGCATATGATGGTCGATTTCCAAAACATGAAAAGAGAAAACACCTTCTATCTATGTAAAAACGAAATGTTCAATATGTGATCGCAAGAGTCACATCTCAAAGCATCTAGTTATGGGAATGATTCAATCTTCAATATATATTAGTGAAAAAGAAATCAAACTTTACAATACGTGTTGTTCCATATGTAGGAACTTGCATGGCACATATTTACTTTATCATAATTATTTGTACATAGTCCATATTTAAATGAGAGAATTTGACATATAATTGGTTACGTGTTAAAAGGAATAATGTTAACGACAATTTGTATTGAATTACATTTTCATGCAATGCACTTAACATAAGTCATGGCTAAAAAAGGACGGGTTCTTTTGATAATCGACAACTACACGCGCGTTTTTGTGAGCTTAGAGATAAACTTAAGTGGAAGGTTACAATTTCATAGAATCGTCCCTGGGTAAAACCACATTTTCTGGAAGCCTCCATGTTGAGTAGTTCATGTTTATGGAGATGTTTAACATCATTTTAAATCATCATATTTCATCGGTTACTCATACATAATAGTAAAATTAAATGACTATTCCGAATTTACTTTTACAAGATATTATTTGAAAACGAAAGCGCAATTAAACAAGTTTCTCGAGAAAAAATATGGCGTCTTCCATATTGCTTCAGAGAGATTTGGATTCCTTTTTGGATAAACCCGGTGAGTACAGATTGTTTACGCACCCACTTTGGATAGACTAAAGGGTTGGCAGTGATATATCTAAAGATCCTTTCCTGGCGGCCCGTTGGCTGTATCAGTTCTATCTAAAACTCGAGCGTAAATCCTATTAATATTTGCGTCTGTACCGTCTTATTACCGACTGTCTAACCTAGTCATCATGTAGCTGTGTTAATCGAAATCTGAAAACCGGGTAATGTTATATCTTTTAAAACAAGTGGCCGTAGTAACCCATGTAATTTCTAACTGGGTTCGGATATCGAATGACAATCTCTGTCCCTGTTAGGTACGTGTATGCCTAGATACAATGGTTCACCCCAACTACGAAATGATTAAGTACGAGGGTTGTTCGGAAAGTTCGTAAAATTTTGTCATATCTCTTTGTAGCATTGTCGGATACGCTTGAAATTTTATATATCCATTCATTCATTTGTTTTCAACATATGTTGCATGAGACAAATTATAGACATCATTCTTGTCAGAAATATTGGTTTCCGTAGCAGCGTTGTTTTAGTAACCCGGAGCAGGTCAAAAGATATTAAGATTTCGAACATTTTCCACGTAAAGAAAGAGCAGTTGATATCACTAAACGTTTTACAAAAAGGTAGGAAAGCGGCCGACAATTACGTGACATTATGGCTTCAGTTACTCAAAATTTCAGAACTTTGAAAGAATTTTTGAAGAAACTAGAGTGTTAATCAAGCTGATGACGTTGCTTTGCGGAGTGTAATTGATTTTTGTGTTGCACTCAATAAATCACCAACAGAAACATTTGAAATGATTAAGTAACCAATTATAAATGGAAGTTGCAGTCAAGCTGTTGTTAACAAAGGACAATCACGCTTTCGAAGCGGACGAAATGCATTTCAGGATGACTCCAAGAAGCTGTCGACCGTCTGTATCTGCATGGTCCATTAAGAAAATGCTCAGTTATATGGGTTAAGCGGACAGGAGAACAGCGGTCAGAACGATTGTTAATGAATTTGATGTCTCAAACACTTTCATTCATGTAATTAACATAGACGGACCAGTTATGTCTAAATTTAGTTCACGGTGGTTGCCGTGGCTGCTTTACGGATAAGGAAAAAGGAGCACCGATGTCGATATTCCCACTCCGATTTGAGGCACAAGGAGAGAACTTCTTTGACAGGACCATACCAAAGGACGAGACCTGGCTCCATCACATTGATCCGGAAGCCAAAGATTTGTCTTCAGTACTGACAATTTGCTTTCCTTGGTGTTTGGGCTATTGGAACACCCACCGTAAAGCCGTGACCTTGCTCCAATGGCTTTCTAAGATTTCCAGAGTTAAAAGGTAATTTACGCGGAACAAAATTCTAATCATATGCTGATTTACCAAACAGACTCAAAGTATTGTGGCATCATTTAGTGAAGTCTAAAATGCCGAAACATATGAAAACGGTTAAGTAAACACAGGTAGTGTGTGGTCGGTTATTGCCGGTGAATATATTAAGGAAGTGCAAAGCTCGCTAGACTAAAGTGAAGCTTGAATTTGAACGACGTCATAAAAAACAATGCCCTGCTCCGGGTATGTGCTATGTACGTTTTTATATAGCGCAGTAAAAAAATTCATTCATTTGTGTATCTCAAATATTTCTTCAGAATCTATAGCATATGTGTTGAAGTTTATATTGGGTTATTTAGTACTATTCAAATACGCTTACATACTGTTTTATAACAAATTTCTACGAACTTTTCGAACAACCCTCGTGTTAATCATCCATAATTGGTATAATCAGTGCCAAACTGGTTTGACCTTTCATTTGGTGTGACACTATGATAAAAAAAAACTTTATCTTTAAATTTCACGTATTGACTCTGCACTCAGACTTTACGAAACCCATATTATGCATATGTGTGTTGATTTATAAGCTTGATTTCATTCAGTTTCTTTGTTTGAATATTCTTCTACTCGAATCCTTTAACATCCCAAATAAACTAAATTTAACACCTCCAAAATCGTCATTTCTTTCGCTCATGTTGTTTATTGCAATTTGGTTTTGAATTTACATCTTCTATTTTTGATCTCATTTTCAAAATATTGCAAAATATCACATTCCTTTTTTTTTTGAATCGCTTCTCTGTGGGAACTCAATGTTTAACATAGGAATACCATACGGTCACTTCCTGGTAGCTATTGTTTGTTAGTCCTCGTATAGTGAACTTGTAACAGGGTGTATAGCGTGCATGATCAAGATGCATCGTATGATACTTCCAATTTTGGGAGGTTACACAACAATATATGATATAATATATTAATCTATTAATCTAATTGGGTCTATGACCTGTCCCCTTCAGAAAAATACCATGACCTGAATATGAAATGATAAACAAGGATTAACCTAATATATCTAATAGTCTAGACCGATATAGGATACACAATAGCCTTTAGACGTGCCTCATTTCAGTAAACCGATTGGGGACTTATGATCTGCTTTGAATACGGAATCAACATAGTACAATTATGTAATAATTATATATATTGTAGAAAATAACGATGACTAGTTACTAAAACTACTTAGAACTCTAATGATTCAAGAGAAATAAATAGTTGAGGTTGATTAAAAAAGAAGAAGGTTGTAGCCATGTTTCATCGAAATAGAGTTGTTTCACATTCCAGTGCGCATGCACCAAAAACGGCCAAAATGATCCGCAATCTAAACGATATAAAATGAGGGGGTACACTTACTTCCGGTCTTGACTTCATGTAAATCTTCGTAATACCTATCGTTAGTTTTTGTTTAAATTCACGCAATTTATGGGATATTCGGACTATTACAGGCTATAATGGGTGGAGAAGACGTTTATGCAGCTTATGGTTTTGACTAATTTCGATGTCAACGGATATAACCTCCGTATACTTTGAATTTCCTAACAAGCCGGCTGTGGCTAAATGTCGTCTGGTTTCTGCAAGTTGTCGCCAACATATTAGTGCAAAATCTATCAGTTCCTTCACAAAAACATGATCATGACAATTCATAACGAAAAGCCATTTTAGAAAAATACAGAACTAGTGTTGATTTGGTTCCTTTATAATAAACATGATAATTGTTTTCAATATGGACAAGATGCAAAAAACTGACCATCACCCACAAAGTGATCCATACGAAAGAAAGGTCCAATGAAGGAATGGATTATAAGTGTTGCCAATCTAATATAACTACAATCTAATATAACTACAATCTAATATAACTACAATCTAATATAACTACAATCTAATATAACTACAATCTAATATAACTACAATCTAATATAACTACAATCTAATATAACTACAATCTAATATAACTACAATCTAATATAACTACAATCTAATATAACTACAATCTAATATAACTACAATCTAATATAACTACAATCTAATATAACTACAATCTAATATAACTACAATCTAATATAACTACAATCTAATATAACTACAATCTAATATAACTACAATCTAATATAACTACAATCTAATATAACTACTAAAGTCTGGAAAGCAAAATACAATAAATATGTATGTATATGGTCAGTGACAATCGAACGACAATGACATTTATTAGAAAATGTTTTGGTTTCTATGTCATTATAGGTACACATCCCTTATTTAATAGACGGGAGGCATTTAAAGAAAATATCTATTTTGTACACCTTAACAGTATTACGACTTGTTACAGGGTTAGTACCATTGCAAAGCCTCGAATTGATTAAAAGGAAGAAACTGTCATCAAATTGAGTAAATTAGTGAAGAGTAACGCAACGATCTGCAGTTAAATTATACCACGATATTCCATATATGATTAAGCAAATATAGTTTATTACTTTGATTGAATTATTCCTTTGAAAATGAGGATTTTGTGAATTGAAAAAGTATTATTAAAAGAAATCTAAAATACAAGACAGTATTGGTCAATTATGGTGTGAGAGGTCATGGTGGTCAAGTTGGATATACATATATTTGAAATTAAATTTTGATCAACAAAAAATTTGTGCTCATACATTTTATCTTAATAAGCTTAAATCAAATAATACCTTGTAAAAATCATTCTAATGATGTTTCGTATCCAATTTCATTCATTCATTCATTCATTCATACATTCATTCATTCATTCATTCATTCATTCATTCATTCATTCATTCATTCATTCATTCATTCATTCATTCATTCATTCATTCATTCATTCATTCATTCATTCATTCATTCATTCATTCATTCATTCATTCATTCATTCATTCATTCATTCATTCATTCATTCATTCATTCATTCATTCATTCATTCATTCTTCATGCATCCATACATGCACCCATACATGTTTTTATACATGCATCCATACATGCATCCATACTTGCATCCATATATCCATACATGCATCCATGCATTTGTTCTTTAATTTGTTTAAGCGTACATTTGTTCCTTTGTGTGTTTTTTATATCTTTTATCCCAGTATTTTGCTAGGGAAAATAATGAAACTGCGAGAAACAAAAAATACAGAATAGGTGAATAAATAAGGATGAAGCGTTTGTCTGACGCTAAATCGACAAGCTTTAAAGTCATTTATTCGTAAAAGGCTAATTAGTTTCAGCTAAAAACAGGCTCAACCTCGTCGAAAGCGATTAATTTGCAATTAATTCCCATTCAGTAGCATTATTGTAATTGATACACTTGACAATAGGTGACGGAAATAGCGTACAAAGGGGATTTAATGAATAAACGGATGTCATCCATACTGACTTGTTATTTTGTACAGTTTATAAGACTATCCTTACTCTACATAAAAAATCTTACGGTCCAATCTCTTTTATGACGTTTGCACCAAGATGCGGCCTTTTTTTTTTACATGATTTCCTTCATCTAAGATAACTACAATCCATAGAAAGGCCTTTTCAACACAGAAAAACAAAGCGGGTGTTCTAGTAGGATAAGCTTATTGTTGTCATTCCAAGCTTAAAAATCAACACTAGAATGTACTTAGACCAACACGGCACGCCTCATTACTTAGTAGTTATATAAAGATGGTCGACTTAACTAGACCGACACGGCACGCCTCATTACTTAGTAGTTATATAAAGATGTTCGACTTAACTAGACTTGTTTTCAAATGCGATAACCATTTACTCTTAACCACATGCAGACAACATTTCTTTACTTGAAGCAGACGACCTTAGAAAAGCTTTGTAAATCTGTGAAAAAAAATCCAATTCTGCTGATGTGATATGTGAATAGGTTGAAAGAAAAGCATTGTTGCAAAAGGAGAAATTGCTTGCGACAAGTAGATTAAATACACATAGTTAATCAATCTTGAAGATTTTATACGCATCATCATAAAGAAATTTGATTAACCATTTGTGATTAATGTCTATTGTTTAGATGTTTTATAATGTATGCTTGATTACCTCTTTTAGTAAGAACTGTCTAATATTATTGTATGCGCTTCTACAATCTACTGAACATAGGGTTTATCCAATCTTCTTCGTCACAGCTGTAGTTTAACAACTAAACGCACATTTAAATACCTTTTAATTTATTTCAAATTTCTAGATTTCTACACTTGTGGAGACTGAATGTATCCATATGGATATGTTCGGTTTCAAAAATGGTTTAAGCAAGGCAGTATAATTCCCTTTAAAGGTATGATTTAGTTTGGTGGTGGCTAAGCGATGTGGATTCTCGGTTAAAAACTAAGATTCTTTAATCGTTTCGTCATTTCCATTCAGTAAGCTGTAACATTGTGTAGGCTTTTCCCGCAAAATGTGATATCGGTATGCATTCAAAATATTTGTAATTTTCCTTTATGCATACCCTTTGTAGTATTATAAGAAATAAACTTTTGAAATTTGAAACTTTAAACATTTGTGTTTCATACTTCATCAATTATATCTACTCAGCAATCCTGGGCTTGTTGCCGAGTAGATATGCCCTTCGTCGCAGCCAGCCGGATTATTTTCAAACTAACTCACCGTTACCCCGAGGTTATTTCAAGAAATGGTCGAGGTGTTCCGAATGGTAAATACTGTATTGCTCCGCTCCATGATGATGTGTGTTTGGGACCCAGGAAATAATAATCTAATTTTCAAGTTCAAGGTTTAATTATTTCAAGTTCAAGGTTTAATTATTTTATTATCATAACATTTAAATGTCTTTTCTACATACAATGTTTAAATTTACATTTAAATATACATATATGTACTATACCTACTAATAATTAATTACGATTAATTCGATAAAGTATCATACGATAATTGAGGCAAGTGCGACATCGCTGTTTTCCGAATCGCGGATGGTGCTTGCTGAATATACAAGTTTTCCGAGTTTACAATAATATAATTATAATTATTATTTACTTATTACTCCCCATGACCGATCGGTTTAGACACTCATTGGCTATGCTGGTACAAATGAAGATAGTGTAAGGTGAACGTTCTTGTAACTTTTGGAATACAAACTACTTACGAAATATTGTTATTATGTTACAGTTATCTCCCTTCTACTGAGTCCGAATTATTTTCCAGTACCAAAGTAAACCCCACAACGAATGTTGTTCTGCATTTAACTTACAAACTAATGACAGAGCTATATTAATTTGATATGTATCATTGCAAATATCTAAGTATTTTTTGTTACAATGATTTCCGAAGTCTGGTGTTGCAGCTTTGCCAAGTGTGGATTGGACTCCTTCCTAGTTTAAGATATATGAAAACCATGTTTCTTTTTTATAAATATCAGAAAATGAAAAGTGCTTATTGTGTATTATCATCATGTGTCAAGTGATCAAGCAATAAATGCACGAATCTAGTAGCTTAATTATGTGTACACTGAAATCCTTAGTGTTTTAGTCTTATCACTGTATGACTTTCTTCGTTCATCAGCGATATTATTCCACAACATCCTTTCCAAATCCACAAACTGCTTTCCCATATAATCAGTTAGTTTGGGAGACTAGCTCATGCTTAGTTTACTTTATTAAACGTTTCAAAGAATTATTCGCCAGTTTGAGATTAAATGGATTAATTAAGACTTGATATCAATATGAAGATATTTTGCTACAGCGAATAAAACCAAACTAACAAGTCATTCTTTTGTCGCACTCGCCTGGATTCATTAACAGTCCATATTTCATACTTGAACACAGTTTGCTATAAAACATACTGAGTGTTTCCTCACACAACCTATTTTTTTGGTGACTGTAAAAGATTGTTAAATTTGCTATTTGGTTAAAAGTTGGGGTGTTTAAAAGTATTATGACGAAAAGACGACCCCGCCCCCCCACCCCCAAAGTCTTTTTTTTAATTTCGTTAGAAAGTATATTTTTCTACGACATCTTTGAATACTACTTGGTCGTGCTTACGTCTCCATTTGCATCATGAATTATTCATTCCATATGTGTCCTTCTTGCTCATGGTAATGATGTAAACTGTCTGCTGGTAATCCCAGAAAAAAGAAATATTTCTTCGCTGATGTAATTAGATTTTTTATGCAGAACCGTCTCGTTCCTTTTCTGTTACTTATTGTGGGTTTTATACACACCTATATGTTTACAGTACAAGTACGTTTTCTTGTATGAGGGTTTGTTTCGTTGTATTTTTGTTATTCTGGAAGTTCAAGCCCTTATTCCCGATGCACGATTTTTACCTATTATGGTCATACACGTGCAATACAATTGTGACCGAAAACCATTATTTAAAAATGTTTAAATGCAACTATGTGCTTATGAAGCAGTATTTCATTAAACCGTATAGGCCCCTCTCAAATTGTATGCATGCCAGACATTCCATTGCCAGAACGAGGCTAGGTGAGCAAACACACTGATCAGTAGTATATATAATGGCTATATTCAAGTCTAGCGCTAGGCATTGTTATGTACCGGGCTGTGTTTCTGATGATAGATATGATCAGCACATTACTTTTCATAAAATTCCCAAAGAGGAACAACTTAGAAAACAATGGATTATAAAGATAAGAAGAGGCGAAGGACCCTTTTTTAAGGTAAGACTCTTTATTTATTTACAGGTGTAAGGAGTATTCCTTGCACATTTGTAACAGAAACAATTAGCAGAAAGTTTGTTTATAAAGCAGATACAATTAATATGTGCTGTGTTTTTAATGCAAATAATTATTGACCATATATATATATATATCAAAGTCATGATTAAAACCTGGTATTACACTTCTTGAAATACAGATCAAGTGCTAGTTATCATAATACCGTATTTATCCCAATTAACTCTTTCAGATAACAGACTCCACTGTTGTATGCTCCAACCACTTTGAGAAGCAAGATTATAAATGGACACCTCTTAGAAAAACTCTTAAGCCAGGAACTGTACCCTCTGTTTTCAACTGGACTCCCAAAAAAGAACCAAGAAGACTCCTGAAGAGGAAACTGTTAGCCCCAACTTTGGAGTTAGTCCAGCAACCAGCATAGGTGAATTTGGTCTCATAATGTAGCATTGTATTTACATATATGACAATATTACAATTACACAGCCGGTAAAGACATGCAACATTGAAATTCATTTACAAAAGAAATTAAAAAATATACAGTTCCCCAAAACATTTTTTATCATTTTCATTTGCAGAGATGTTGAGTCTCCAGAAACAGAATGCGTCATGACAGCCCAGACTCCAGAGTCTATGGAAACAGACAAAACAGAAGAAGTAAATTATAAAGAACTTTATGAACAAAAGCAGAAGGAGTGTGAAGACCTAAAGCAACAAATTGCTTTTGACAGATTTGGATTAATAAGATTTTCAAAAGACAACACTTTAATCAGTTTTTATACAGGTTTCAGTTCATATTCTACATTCATTGCATTTTTCAATTGCATCACGCCAACTGCTCAAAATATGCAAAGTGCATATTATAAGAGAAGTGATACTGTTACTCTTGTTGGAAGAAATAGATCTTTGTTGCTTATAGATGAATGTTTTATGTTTCTGTGCAGACTGGGGAGGTTTACTTAAACAAGACATAGCTGTCCGTTTCAATTGTTCTGTAGCTAAGCAACACATCTGGACTTTCCACAAATTGAACCTGGAAATACAGTAAACAGTAACGAGAGTAATGATAGTTAAAAACATAAATGACAACAAAGATAATAAGACATTGTAGAGGCGTACATGTTAAGAATTTCTATTTAGGCGTTATATATGGCTGACAATGCATTTTGGCATACTGCATGTAGAAGCTGTTTGGATCAAGATTGTGCGAAAGTTGAACTGTAATTATATATTTAGTAAATGTATAAATGATCTATATGGTTGTAATAAGTATCTTATGTTTTTAAAAAATGTAATTAAATTCACTTACAGTCATTCGGTTTGGTGTTTCATTTTTTTTTCTGTGAATGGTAGCATTTCCCCGTTACAGTTGGCTTGTCCTCAGTCATTTTTACTGAAATGTTCAGAGAATTTATTAAAATAAATACGGTAATTCTTGTGTGGGAGAGTCTGCATTCCTTGCTAATTAATTTACGACAAGGTCAGCGTGGGGTCAGTCAGAGGATGTGTATTAGATACAGATAAGCCCTCATGAACTTACACATAAAGTATTTAGATTTCAGACAGATAAAAATCATTAACCCTTTATGGCTCCAGTGGAACCAGTATTCTCACTACATGTGGTGTTGTAATAAATTACATCACATGGGCAAACACTGGTTGTATAGTATAAAATATACACAAGATACGTGTTGAGTTGAAACCGAAAGTATGTTTTGGTAAATATCTAAAAACAACTTAACTGCTTACCTGACAATTCATGGATGTAGCTTTCACTAAAATATTTAAAATTCTCTGTCAATTGTTTTTGGTCCTGATGACTTTTTATGAGATTTTATGTAACATTCAACTGAAGCAAAGGTTAATGATGGTATTAAATCCACATCTCTGGAACTATAGTCAGCTATGTCTGTAGTGTAAACAACGCGTGTTTGCTCACCTGGCCTCGTTCTGGGAAATCTATTAATATTCATGAGGTTAAATTAAGAAGGGTCTATAGGAACTATGGTTTTGTTTTGCCTGTATGTCATTTACTTTTCACTCTAAGTTTACGGTTTGATAGAAATTTATGACAAGTTATGTCAGCAACATTTCCCTCACCTCAGGCAAAAAATCACCAAAACACTAAATTGTTAAACATGTCGTTCAGTCTGAACTTATATTATTCTGAAAATCAGTGTTCATTGGGCACAGTGTAGACCTCGAAACACTAGATATTGGGTTTGATCCCCTGGAATAGCGGGCTCTACATGTATACCTCTTATTTATCCTCATCTCCGTACGAGTACTGGTTATGTCTCCAAGTTGTACAGTAGGATCAATGGCGATACATCTAACTTAAAAGATTTAACACTTCATTTGTGCTGATCTGCACTTTATGCTGGCTGTTTCGCTTGATCACAAACACCTGGATAGTGAGAGGACTCGGTTTTTTTTGGAAAGAAAAAAACGCGCCGTTTAAGAAAAACATTTGTCAACTTCTTTTCCAACATTAATGTAAGAAATCTATTTCAGGTCCATGTAGGTAAACTGGTTTGGTGCTAAATAAGGCAAAGGAGTCTGAATAGATTTCGGGCACATCAAATCTTCGTTACAGACCAACTTTTGAAATTATATTTAACCCATTACCAAACAATAACGAGATTAAACCACTTTGTTGCAGACATTCTTTTCCTTTTCCCACAATGTTTTCTGCCAGATATTATCAGAATGTTATTTTTCAGTTTCATCACATTCTAAAATGTCGTTTGCAAACTCTTTAAATTTCTGACAGTCGAACACTTGGCGTTTGGTAGAGGGTTAACTAGTATTCTAGTATTACCCTGATCCTGACCTGCATGTATGATCGTTAAATCGTAGACATCCTTCGTGGAACCATGGCGTTAATTATTTATCAGTATTAACCCTTTACCAAACGCCAAATTATCGCCTGTTCCAAATTGAAAAAGTTTGAAGGCGACATTTCAAAATGTGATAAACTTGGAAAATATTATTCTGATAAGGCAGTAAACATTGTTGAAAAAGGAGAAAAGACTCGTTTTCCTACACTGTTTCCCAGAGTCTTCAGCAACAAACTGCTAAATGTCGTTATTGTTTGGTAATGGGTTACGTGATTTCAATAAGCATCTCTCTCCATGTGTCAAAATGTTTCTATATTTTCTTACTGCATTATTGTCGTTCGCTGAACAATTTTGTTTGAACTAAAGACACCTTTCCTTTACGTTGATACTTGTACTACAGTGCACTCGTATGCAAGTAGATAATCTGAAATTTAAGCCATCGGATGCAATATCCTCCAAAGGGCTCTATACTTATCCTTTGGTCAATACTATATAATATACATTAGTAAAGTATTATACTAGAGTACTGGCCCAAGGATACAGTGTAACTATTGACCTCTGTATACACTCGGTTCTTTAACGAGGCACAATCCTTACTGTAATATTGTACACATCTTCGATCTGATTGTAGAAGTAGATGAAAAATGTCAGATTATAACTCACGAGAGAATTAATCAGCACTAATGCATTGCTAATGTCTAATCTGTGTCATAAAGAATATTACATGAGATAAAACGATAAGAGACTATCGAAAGCACAGGAACTGTGTATTTAACAACAAGATGCCAGAGTCTTCGTGTACAAAGTCAATCGTACAAGACGCCTTTCCTCAAACAAAACACTTAAAATACTTTCTATGTGAAGCAGCATAACCATAGTTATTTCAATGTTTTTCTTGTGACATAAAACTGGAATAATGTAACAAGTGTGTCGCTTAAAATTTGATTTATTTTCATCTAATGAACATTTTAGTAATTAACTTCAAATCTGTTTTTCCTTTCAGGAAGTCGCTTTCCTAAACAAAAACATAAACTTTGTGCAGACATTTTGTTGGAACAAATAAGGTAAGTTTTAACATTTTATTCTGTGTGTATAAAGCTCGTAACTATTTAGATCTAGACTCAATTCGCTGTGGCATATTATTGCAAGGTCGTTATTGTTATAACTTTCATATTGTATCTACATAGGCGAGTCTGGCTTCCGTTAAAATGTTCAAATTTAGGTTAAATTTAAGGTCGACGACAACTAATTGAGACATTTGTTTTGAACTTACCCCATGTTTCATACAATGAATACATTTAACCGTTTGACATCATCTCAACACAATAATAAAAGCATAAAAACAAATTCCAAACGTAAATTTGACAGTCAATGATGACTTGACGTCAGCCTCGGATAGCGATGACGTTGACTGTTACAATCATACATATCATTGTCAATACAGAGACTCTCGGCCATTTGACAGTGCATGATAATCGGCTTTTTTGATGCTTTTATAGCAAATGGTCCGTGTCGCCGTTACACCGTTTCTTACTCGCGCATTTTATTCAATGTCATAATGCAAATTGTTCAAGATAATTGAAAAGTATCGGAAACTCGAACTGTATACCGAGTACTTAATGCAAGACTATAGTAAGTGTGCAACGCATATGATGGATATACCATAGTCTTGCGTCCAAGAATTGATAACAGCGACCAATGCTGGTATATGTATCTTCGGGATGACGTACGGATGAATGTAAGATGTAAAATACCCAAAACGTCTGGTCCAGGGGAAATATCAGTGATATAATGTGATAAAGATAATACGGAAACCCGTCCGTGTTTGTGTGCAAAGAGGCATTTACAAATATTAGGTATGCAGCTCATCTTAGTTCATACATTTGTGTATCTGTAACATATACACAGATGTATGAACTAACTAACTTTACATCACATCTATTACTTTTTCCATGTGCATATTTCGTAATGATATATATATAGATATTAGTTCAATTACTACAACACTAAGCTGAGCTTTACTCATTCTCTTATTGGGTTCCATAACGCATACACAACATGTATATTTGGTATTTCCATTATATTTCAAATCAAGTAGGCCCTTAAGGTAAGTTACACATGAGGGCCAATCATGGACGTATTGTAAGTAAGCCTTTAAGCCTCTCAGGGATATCCGAATCTACAGTAATCATTGCTTTTTACACAGAAAATATCACCAAACAATAACGACATTTGACCAAATTGTTGCAGACGACTCTAGAAAACATTGTGGGAAAAGGAGGAATTGCTCTTAAAGAGCAACTGCTCCTTTTCCCACAATGTTTTCTGCCCTATCAGAAAATTGTTTCTTCAATTTCATCACATTTTGAAATGCCGCTTGCAATCTTTTCCAATTTGGAATAGTCTAAAATTTGGCGTTTGGTAAAGGATTAAAGCCTGTCTGGTTAATTTAGCAAGAAACCAGATTCCTGTAACTGGTTCATCGTTAATTGTCTGCAAATGAAACATTTTGGTTTAATACTTGATATAATTTCATTATAATAGCCAGTAACAGCCAATAATAAAATGTTTCGTTTGGTAAAGGTTAAAGAGATTACTCTTTCTCTCTGACACGGCGATGATTACCAGGGTAACCAGGCCCCAGTTTGGAAGTACCTAGCTCTTGTACGTGACACTGTAAGTCGACAATACCGTATTATAATATCATAGGTCTGATATAGTAATGAAATGTCAATTGGGTTTTAACGGGATCAGTCAGATAACGCGTCAAACGATTTCCTCGCTAATGATATCCTTATGTACTTATGCTTATTTTTTTGTCGCTCAGCCCTTAACACATTATCAAACAACAACGACATGTTACCAGTTTGTTCTAGACGACTCTCTGCAAACGCTCTCAATCTGGAACAGTCGAAAATTTGGCGTTTGATAATGGGTTAAGTCGATTGTGTTCTAAAGGATTTTTAAGGAAATTAACACTGTGTTGTATATATAAAGTTTTCGAAAGTATTAAACATGTCAATTAAGAATGTTGCAGATTTAGACATTATTGCCATAGGCATATTCTGTTATGCTGGTTTGTTGAAAGAAGGTATTCTTTGTTACAAATGACTGGCTATCATATAAATACCGTTAAAGTTTCAAGTGTATATGTTTTGAGAAATTGTATCTTCTTGTGCCACTGTAGCCAATCGCGAACGTTTTGCTCTAAAAATTGTCAACAATAAACGCCAATGTTGCCTTTTTGATACACGACATCGAATTGCTTATAACTTGCGTGTTTGAAATAACAACCTTTTGCAGTTTATTCCCCGTCTGTGTTAAATGACTTGCCTCGTCGTATATAACGCAGTTTTAAGTTTTTCTTCAGTAAGGTCCCTTTCAGTAATATTATTTCGCCTCTCTTGAATTTCAATTCATTTCATTGGTCAAAACGCGTCACATGGTGACCCCCTAAAAACAATAGAGGGTTTGATAGAAAAAAATAAGGGGGGCGCATGAGAGGCGTTGTGACCTATGGGAAAACGATTACAAAAAAATGGCGTCAGTGTGTTTGAAATACCAATTCAATCATTTTTAGGTATGTCCGCCAATATATTATTCATAGAAAGATGTAATTTCCGTATAGGAATTTTACTGACCCACCTTAAAACGCGTAGTGGATCAGCCGCACACCAATTATTAGAAATAATGGTATTTCATTTGTTTCCGACTTTAACAGAATAGATTTTTCTCTCTGGTGTTTACTGGAAATTGTGAAATATATCTGGGTTTCAGCTGTAACCAGACCCTTATTCAATACATTAACAAGACCTAAATACTGTCTTCCTCTGGAATTCCGATAACAGATTCTCCATGTTTTAAAAGTTTGTAGGATGAAGTTATTACAACTGAACACTTTAATTCTAATTTCTTAATGTCAATTAAGGAAGGACAATATTATGTAAATCGAAACATTTGTTCATATTGTCATTTGACTCTTTTCGACAATATTTTTTGAAATCGTTTCTTAGACATAAACATATCATAAGACTCCCATAAAAGGTAATGAGTTAAACCATTTCAAAACAATAACGACATTTAACCAGTTTGTTACAGTCGACTCTGAAAATCATTGTGGGTAAAAGGAGTAATTGCTTGTTCAGAGCATTTTTTCCTTTTTCCCACAATGTGTCTCCCTTATCAGAAGATCAAATTACAATTTAAGCACATTTTGAAATGTCGTCTACAAACTCTTTCAATTTCCTATAGAGAAAGTATACATAATGATTGATTACTTGATCGTTATGAAAAACGTCTATCAAGCCTAAAACGATTGACTTGTACATGAATAGTAATGTGAGAGATTTCGAATCTCCAACGAAACAACAATATTGAATCAAAAACAAGAGAGGTATTCCACAAACACAAAGTCTTGTTTTTGGCTTACTTGTACCGACCCTTTAATCTGTTGGGATGTAAGCTCAAATCAGTTCGATAAGAAGAAAGTTATCTCATCAGTTGATTTGTCAGTTATCATGTCATTCAAGACGGACTAGTCAATCCCAAAAGCAGTAATCTCCCCATTCGGTATGATCTGACATCATTAACTGTTTACATGTGTCAATTTTCTTCATATACATTTGAAATCGCAATGTAATCATCATATGATTATTTAAGTTAAATTCAGTCGCCCCTATCAGAACATTCCTTACAAAACAATGCCAAAATGCGGAAAAAACACTGCCGTACCCGTATTCAAATAAAATTCGCACATTTTTTATTTTCTTGTTGTTTTGTAATCTTTTTACAGTTTACACAAGGAATATGAAAAGTTAAACAAGACAAAATTACGGAATACATTTCGGAGTATCTCCGCCATGGTGTTCCGGTCATTTGATATTAGCCATCATCACGTGATGGTAGTCATGCTGTCCTAAAGAGAAACATGTGCCGAGATTGCCTTCTAAAAGAGGTTTGATCAACTGTCATTATCAGGACTTTCTAAAAGAAAACTTTTTGTTACACATCTTTGGGTAACTTTGTGTATAAACTTAAAAAAGTCATCCGTCTAGATTTGCGCCAGTATAAAAAATACTATTATAATCAAAACATGAAGAAAACAAAGAAGTAAATATTTTACAAAAACATACATACGTTTTTGATAAAAACAGTGTACTATGGCATTAACATGTACCTATTTGTCACTCTGGGTATCTTCCCTCGTTAAAACTAAGCAGCTATTTGATGTTTTGGAAAGCAGACGACTCAAAATCTTATTTTAGAAAATTTCCCAGCATTCTAAGGGTTAACAGTACCCCAAGTTAAACAGTCCATACTTAGGAATTATTGATTGAGAGTTAACATTGAGGCGGATTTTTGTAACAGCAGAAAGTGGTATCTAGGCTCAATCCAATAGAGGAGATGCGCCTATTCGGTGTTACATCGCCCACCTATATCCATAATGATGTAATAAGACAAGATAATACTCCAAGACGGATGGGACCAATTTGATAACCCATTTTACTTGTTCTGTTCTTGCTTAAATCCATGTATATTATATCATGTGAAAACTTACAACTAGGTTCTTGCGTAGTGAATCCGTTTCGATATAGGCTCTTACGTTTATTTCATTTTAATGCATGATGCGAGATTAATGCCTTTTTTACCATTTATGATTATCTTGCCTCTTGAACGTAAAGAGACCTAAAGAAAGATTTCGGATAGATTGTGTTTGTCTACACCCACGTTATACTTGACTAGGTTTAACAAAGCTCGGAAGATTTGTCAATCTTTGAGTATAAAGGGTAAACGCACGGAAGTTGTTTTGACGACAATAATGTTAACCTGCTATTTTCTAGTTTTATTTTCCTCCCGATAATTTACACTGTTGAACTACTATACAATGCACATATTCTATGTAACCATATTTCAAGTGAACCGATTACAGAAAAGGTCTGCCATTCAACAGAAGGAAATGGCTATTAGTAAAATAACTTCAAGAAACGTTTGTGGCTAGCTAAATAAGATGCCAATGGAACTTATATTTTCATATTCCTGAGAGGTTTTTGTTTTTGAAGCCGAATACTTCATTGTAGGAGAACGTGTACATCTGCCTAAAGGCCCGGTCACACCGCCAGATCTTTGTTTGAGCGTTCCTGGAGCGGTGAAAAATAATCATCACCGCTCGCTACCGTTCACGACCGTTAGATAGAAGTTGGCCTCTGTTATGGCAACGCCGTATACGCTCGGTCACCGCTGATGGTACCTTCTACCGCTCAGAAAGTTTTGAGCTGCCCAAATAATTGCGAGCGGTGAGGAGCGGTCAATTTTCCGCTCCGGCATAGTTCACCACCGTAAGACCAACGCTCAGTCAAAGTTTGGCACCGCTAGACGCAAGTTCGTGAACGTTTAGGTCCGCCAGGCCAACGCAGAAATCTTGAACGCTGGACAACCGCTACGTCGTCAGCTTTGCCCGGGCGGTGATTAAACGTTGCAAAAGCTTTGGTTGAGCGGTTGTAAGCGTTTTTCGAACGGGCACGGGATTGCTGGAACGTTGTCGGGCGTTGAAGTAGCGATTCATTGCAGTGATGAACTTTGATTTAGCGTTGACATTGAGGTATACGAGCGGGATCAGACTTGTGCTATAAATACGGGGAGAAATGAGTCAGAAGTCCATTTTAAATCGAGCTACCTCAGTGCAAACCTCATTTTAATTTGTTCAGTAACAGTAAAAGTGTTCTACCATGGATGCTGGGAGACTCGTTGTGATTGGTGCCCTAGTCCAGCAGCAGAACCAGAACTTCCTCAGCTTTCAACAGGCTATTGACAGAAGGAGAAGAGAGGGAAGAAGGAAAGACATAGTTGAGTTGGTCAGACAGTGAAGGCCTGAGCATGATACACACAAGCTGGTGTTGGAGCTGGGGTATGAGGATCCACAAGCATTCCATCACTTTATGAGGATGCCACCAGCCATGTTTGTTAAAGTTGTTTAGAGGCTGAACCCCGATTGCCCAAACAAGACACACATTACCGACCAAGCCTGGAACCTGGTCTCAAAGTGGCAATCACCCTATGGCACCTAGCCTCTGGTAACACCTACAGTAACATGCTATACGCCTGATGGGTTCCCCACAATACCATCAGTGTGGTAGTAAGAGAAGTGGTAAAGGTCATTTATGAGGAGTACATTAATGAATGATTGTGGCCAACAACAGAGCAAGGATGGAAAGACCTGGCTGACCAATGGTACCAGAGATGGAACTTTCCCCACACAGTTGGTGCCATTGATGGCAAGCACGTGGCCTGTAAAGCGTCTCCCAACTCTGGCTCAGAATTCTACAACTACAAAGGCTTTTACAGCATGATTCTGTTTGCCATGGTGGAAGCTGACTACAAGTTCACATACTTTGACGTCTCAGGCAATGGCTTATCCTCAGAATCTCAGATCTACAATGAAAGTGATCCCCATCGTGGGCTGGACAAGAACAAGATCCATGCCTTTTCTCAGTCAGACCCCCTACCCAATGACAATCAGAATGTGCCTTACTTCATCATCGCACTGTGATCCTAAATTGTGAAGCCGTACAGCACCAGAAAACGCACCCATGAAGAGCTCATCTTCAACTATCGACTGTCTAGGACAAGACTGGTCTTGGAGAACGCATTCGGCATTCTGTCCAACAGGTTCCAGATTCTGCTCACCACCATGCAACATTATCATGAAAATGTCAGAACCATCGTGGAAGCTTGTGGTTTGCCTCTATACCAACTTTAAACTACGCCAAGCCGACGCGCGCATGCGCAGAACGCCGCTTTATCAACGTTCACGTCACTGCTAAACCAACGCTCGCTACCGTTAAACCAACGCTTAACCAACGATCGCTACCGTTAAACAAACGCTAAACCAACGCTTTGGTAACGCCCGTGTTGTCGATATTTTTTTCCATTTTGTGCGCAGTGACGAGCGGTGACAAAATTCGGACCCTCTTCATACCTTTCAAGAAACGCTCCAGCAAAGTTCTGGCGGTATAACCGGGCCTTATAACAGTAAGTGAATAAGGCCTGTAACACACTAGCGGGGAGTCAAACTGCTCGAACAAATCTTGTTAACACAGTACGGGGTCACCGTTTGTTTCTAAACAATATAGCTATACAAATACTAGGCAATTTAATTGCTTCAAGTCTGCTATGTGTCTCGTTACCTGTGGTATCGTGTTTCTTTGTGTCATCAAATGCCAAAATAGAGGGGAACAGCGTCTGGCGTGGACTGTGTCTGCACGATCTATTAGATTTAACATCGAAATTACTATTTTTGTGTTTGCTGCTTTGACATGGGGACCATGGGAACCAAGAACATATTTTATACATTTGTCATTCCAATAATCCGTTGCAGGGTAGGTAAGAAGTTCAAAACATGTCTTTCTTGAGCGGTTTAGGCATATCAAAGATCCTTTCTTATATAAAAGATGATACTTTTAACCCGTTATTGAAAAATCTTTCATATGATAGCTTACCAGTTGTTTAAAGTTATAATCATAGAAAAGTGTTCTATTGTGGATGTATAAATTATATTTATCAGAACCATACTTAACCAATGTACTGCCGCTCGCAAGGGTGGAAACCAACGTAATGCCTCTACATGTAGGTATACTTTAGATAAATATCAATTTGTTATTTACCTGAGCATACCACTGTTGATATCATATTAAAAGAGAAAAAACACGTTTTTCAGGTCTCGGTCTTCATAGCCTTCTATCTATAATAACTGAATAAAAGCAATTCATAGAGTGGTATAGATTGGTACATCTTTGTCGATTCTGGACCACAAGTTTAACCCATTACCAAACAATAACGACGTTTGACCAGATTGTTGCAGGCGACTCTGGAAAATATTGTTGGAAAGGAGAAATTGCTCACAACCAGATATTTCTCCTTTCCCACCATGTTTTTTGCCCTGTCAGAAGAATATTTTTCGATTTCATTGCATTTTAAAAAAGTTGTATGCAATCTCTTTTAGTTTGGGACAGTCAAACATTTGGTAAAGTGTTAAACGTTTGATGATCATGAGACAGTGACCTCAGCGATATTAGATATAACGATAATATGATATATTATTTTCACCGACTGGGAGTCTATCTCATACCAATTTACATCACCGCCATGTCACTTTTGTCAATGATCTATGGCTGGCGTAAACTATTGCCCTATTATATCAACATTCAACACTAGCTGAACTGACACTATAAGCTGATATACTTGAAGTTTATGGTACAAATCGCTTCAATACTGTTTTATATTTTTTTCACGATGACTGGTCCATATAAATAGCTCCAGTACCACTATAGTTTATTCACAAAGACAGGTCAATATAAGATAGTAGAAGACACCATATTAGGCGCTATAAGAGTAAGTGAGTCACATGGAAAGACCATTTCGACGCCCCCTAGTTTGCCGACTGACTGCATCGCTCCATGGTTCACAAAACGTTCTCTAAACAAGAACATGTATTGGAGTCATTTGAGGGATCATCGTGCAGCGCGACCTAATAATGTTTGTATAAAGCGGCTTTCGTGCCTCTTTCTCAATGCGTTTCTGTTAAACTGCAATTGCATAACATGTGCATAAGTAAATAAAGCAAAGCAACACTGAAATCTATTTTCTAACAATCGAAAAGCCGTTGTGATATTTTCGCCTTAACTGTGATTCATGGTCACAGGTTTCCCCGTTGTGAAAGACATTTTTCCGCCGGTGTGAACATCAACGTCAAATTAACGTATTTTTAACTTAATTGTTTTTAAACACACTCCATTTTCCTATCATTTTGTCTTGTATTTTTATATACTAGTTAGGAGTATATATACCGACCCGAGATTGTCGGTTGGGCCACATAAGACGGTCTTTTAGACTGGAAACCGGTCTTTCGTCTATCGAATCTAGGGACCGGTATAGTAAAAATCTATCTGGTAAATGAAGGTATGAAAACACCACACTGTCCATTGAAATGACCGTTTGCAGATTCAAAGTAAGCAAACGGTTGACTTTTACATAAATGGTGAAAAAAATGATTTGAAATTGTAGATCTGACAAACCTTTTGATACAAATCGGTGGATAAACCAAAACCTGATGAAAAGCTGTCTGCTATAATTATTGCAACGATTCAGGGGAAGCAACCGTGTAAGTTATTGCTTCTTCTTGTTGTATTTTAAAACCTTACATCTGGCCAATTCAATCGCTCCGAACTTGTAGGTTGTCCTTTGTCTATCTTGTGGAGCATAGTGTAGCTAGAATACAGCGGGGAACCAGTTTAGCGGTCTTTGTGCCTCAGCCTTGTGACGTGACTTTTATTTACAGCCAGACGGCGTTAAGATTGATGACGCATGATTCCAACAGATAAACTTCCGATTTCCTGGACGGATACATTTTCAGGACACGCTATTCATCTTCCGTTGGCTTTATCTAAAATATGGAAACCACACACTTGTAACGAAATAACCAATCATTTTAGCTTTCTATTACATAAAAAGCAAATCCTGGCATGACCTAATTGAAAGATGTAATAGTATAACTCCTTTATAAGAGATAGTTAATGAGAAGAGGCCCTTATCCCATTACCAGACAATTACGACTTTTGACCAGGTTGTTGCAGACGACTCTGGAAAATATTGTGGGAAAAAGAGAAATTGCTACCACAATGTTTTCTGGGCTACCATATTTTTGCCTCAATTTTATCAAATTTTGAAATATCGTCTGCAAACTCTTTCGATTTGCGAAAGTCGAAAAATGGCGTTTGGTAAAAATGCGACTAATATCGACTGATTTGCGCGATTTAAAGACCAGTTTTGTTAAAGGATGTATTTATATGTTTGTGGAAGCACTTTCTGTTGCTAGATTTGTTTTATGCATCGAGTTTCCGAAACATGTGTGACAAATGATCACAAAACGTTCACTGCTGTTGGACGTTCGTATAATCTACTTATTACTGCCAATTCAATTAACTCTTTACCAAATATTAAAGGCCCATTAAAGGAGATTAATACTATATCAAACTATATTATTTGGTAAACTTTTGGACATATTTAAATAGTTATCACCAGAAAACACCATCAGCACAATCTAAATATGAAAGTAAACCAGAAATAACCCAGATTAGCAAGTTTTATAATCCAGATTTCCTGATATATCACCTCTGACCTTGACAGTTGATACACACATTTTTGAACCAACCAATCAGAATTCGTTATTTTGAATGTGTAAACAAACAGGCTGTTGATAAACATGATGGAATTGGAGACGACTATATTTCAAGCACAAACTAACTTATCTTAATTGAGTCTATTTAACAGGGTCTCAATGCATTTCTTAACTAATTCTCATGACTTTTATGAACATAATAAAATAACTTCATATGTTTTTTAGGATTTATTTGTACTCCTCTCCTTTGATGTGCCTTTAAATTTTCAATGAGTTTACAGACGACCTTTCAAAATGTGATGGAACTGAAAAATAATCTTCTCATAAGGTCATAAAACATTGTGGGAAAATGATCCCTTAATGTTTCTAAGAGTCGGCTGCAACACACTTGTCAAATGTCGTTATTGTTTGGTAATGGCTAAAGCATCTTATTTGTAAGACAAGACAAACATACGATATTACGATGCCTTTGTTTGATGCCTTGGTTTGATGCCTTTGTTTGATGAAGTTAACAAGTGTTAAACGTAAACCCTATAATGCCGCCCTAATTGCATCACGTGAAATGATAACGTAGTCTTCAAGGACATACGTGGAATACAGGATGGTTTGGAATCACTGTTTTTAATGAATTGTCAACAAGATAAAAACAACTTTATACAAAGTGCATGGCTTCATATTATTTTCACATATGTTACTTTTTAGTGTAAAGATATACAATAGACAAACTATGCGTAGTTTAAAATAACGATTCCAGGTTGTTTGCTATTAACAATGTATATCAGTTTTACAGCCGGTACGGAGACAAAATACATACATTGTAACAAATATATTATAGTTATCTGTTAGTAATGCGAGAACCGAGCCTTGTGGTAAAAATGTTTCTCGAGACATGTCTCTCAACTCCTCCCCATGCAGCCAGGGTGATCATTTTGACATATCTTCATTGAGCCGATGGGCATTATTTCTTACCATGGAGCTCTCGATGTACAGAGTGCATGAGGTGATTCTACCAGCAATAGTACGCACGTGCCACCCATTTATCGTTCATGCCATATATCGGTTAACCACGTGATCATATCTCGACTTTCCATATCTCCTGATGATGTATTTGGGAAGTGTGCCTATGTAATCAATCTTTATTAGGCCGTTCTAGCATAAAGCCGATTTCCGACATGGAAAGATACTCTATTCCGGTATTAAGAGAAATAGATTTAACGGCATATGTATTACATTGTTCTGTTTATATTATAGGCTTGACGCTTTGGTACTCGTCTACAAATATATTGACCAAATAATTCGGCATTCTTCATTTGTGTTTAAATGTAGGCGACAAGGTTTTATGGCCCGCCCGTAACAAAGGTCATATTTAACAGGGAACGATAAACGATATACTTTTTTCGCTGAGTACGTTCGAGCTCTTAATTTCTTTATACCCTTGAGTAACAACATATTATCGTGTTTCATCATCTCTAGAGACGTCGCATATTTCGTTGAAACAAATGGCATCTTTCATGTATAAATAAAAACTGCAGACAACCAAATACATTTAATGTCAAAATAGAAATTCGATCAATGGGAGAGCCTCATTTTTATTGTGTTACAAACAACGAGTAAGAGATGAGACTTGATTATCGAGAATTTTGTAAAATATCGGGATGTTTAGACGACGTCTATTGGGAAATAATCGTAAGATATTTATATTTTTTAATCTTAAAAAATCGCTTATGTGTGGTGTGTACTTTTGAAGTTATTTTTTCTCTGAGAATGCGGGTCGTTACATTCCTTATATACAGAGATGTCCTTCCAGGAGTCGACAGCATGAGGTTCTGGGGTAGTAGTACACAACGTTTGAAAGCGAGTTATATAAGACATTGATAGTATACACAATATTTGTTTCGCTTGCAAATAACCTTTTAGTATTGACACTATCTGAATGTACATACATACTAACACAGATGTTTGATTCAATAATGGGATCCGTTGTTGGATGTACATAGATGTATCTATATGTATCTAGCTAAACGAACAACATAAATAACTCCCGAAACTTTCTTCTCAAAGAAAACTGCTGATTAACTTATTGAGTTGTTTTCATAATACAGAAGTTGCTAGATAACCTTTCGTTTATACAGAGGGAGGGATTGCTTAAATAGAATGAAAATTGAACAGCAAACAACATTTTTAGTCAGGTAGTTATGCAGAGTTCTGGTTACGCTGATTCGACAAACAACGGCTATATTTTTGTGTTGCAAAATATTTCCATTTTCTCGGCGTAACCACAATAGACGATTGCTACATACAGGATTGTTTCATATGCTTTATGGTCCCTAGAACATAACACGTAGAAAATTGAAACGTACATTGTAAATAAGCACGAATTGTGTCCTATATGGATAGTCTGTATACGATACCCGGAGAAGTGCCCTTCCGGAGAGGTGCCCTTCCGGAGAGGTGCCCCCTAATTTCAAGGAGGCGGAGAAGTGCCCTCCCACTAAATCAGGAGGGTCGGATATCAGCCCCCCTGTAGAAACAATATGAAACTTTGTCTTTTTTGAAAGCGGAATAGCGCAATTTTGCATTTTCAAGTTAACTGTAGAGGTTTCTTGAATAGTTTTTTAACCAAATACTAAGGAACATTTTGGAGCGGAGTTAAACGCCATCATTTATTTGGGGGACCGGACCGGTTTTACTAACTGAGTACGTACTCGTTATCTTTGATGAGAGCGGGCAACATTTTATCATAATCAACAATCGAGATCAGTAATATAGAAGACGGGCAAACCAATCATTTTCTAAAGTTTGTATATGCTTTCATGAAATTACTAACTCATGTTTTGTTTTCCCTCTTTATCTAAGCTGTGGGAAAAAGAGAGGATAACATATAATTCAGCTGCGAAAACTTGTGAACATATGATGAACATTGACGATATTTGTTATTTTGTATTTGGTTACTGCAAATGAGGAAAACATCTTGCAGAAGCGTTTTCTTTAAGGGGAAACACCACCAAGGAGGGCTTGTTTGTGTCACCAATTTTGACGAGACCTTTCCGCCCCTGAAATTCTAGAAGGAGGGAGGTTCTCCATCCAGTTAAAACTGTTCGAGGGGACACTTCTACGGGAGGGCACTTATCCGCGATCCGCTGGCTGAATATGACCCTTTGATGAGCACGCAAAAGGTTGCTGTTACCTCGGAAACAATTCCCATTCGTTTCCCATATTTGACAGCATCAATGATGCAACTGTCATAACTTGGAAATTACCTCGCTCTGAAATCACTCGGTGTTGACATATGCCAGACAAGACTGAAATCCACTTGCAATTAATTGCTGCTATTATATAAACGGCAACAAAAAATGAGAATGGTGAAATGCGTCATTCTTTGAGGGATAGAAATTGGATAAATCTGGGTTTGAAGCTAATAGTTTCTACGGCTTGACGTGACGAGGAATAACCAAATGAAGAAACGTTTTTTTGTGTGGAAAGTCTATTCCACAAAGTAAATTCCTTTATTTGTACTACTTGATGGAATTCCGATTGAGACACCATGGATTTGCTGTTGATGATTAAACTTATCGCTCGATCCCTGATTGGAATGTTGAATTGAAGATAAATATAAAGAGGCGAAAAAATAGCTTTATGGTTCACATCTCTCTAGATATCGTTCCAAAGCACTTTCCTTCTAGTTAACCCTTTACCAAACGCATTTTTTTTTCGACTATTCCAAATTAAAAGAGTTTGCAGATATTACAAAAATGTGATGAAATTGAAAAATAATCTTCTGATCGGGTAGAAAACATAGTGGGAAAATGAGAAACTGCTCGTTAAGAACTTCAAGATGCTTAAATGCATACTAGCGCTCAGAAAATCTGCAACACTGTGTAATATGAGTTATAAAATATAATAGAACATGTTGAAATATAGCGAAAAACCACAAGATCATGACAATATAACGCCTGTACTATTTATTATCTATTTTTCAAAGTGCTATTTTCACAAATATGGTGCCCACTAATTAAACTTCATTGTTTACATTCGAGTAACATATAAAATAGCAAGGAGAGCTGGGATTAATGAGTGGCGATCACCTGGTTAGAAAAATCTCGTGAAAAAACATAAAGATACTGTCATTTATCCAATATCAATAACGTGAATATTCAAAATGGAGAATTTCTTGGGTTTTATTCGTTCCCAACGTTTCTCGGATGACCTTGTTTTATCGCTAGTTATGAATTAACCTTATAGTATTCACTTGTTTAAAAGCATCATGTGAACGTGCTTCAGTCTCAATTCCTCTGTAAAAGGGAATTCAAAGTACTTTTGAGTTAATTTTCAATTATTCTAGAACATTCATAATTTAAGTGTAAATGAGCGCAAGTATGGCTTTAATGAAAAATGTTCTAGATGACTGCATAGCCATTTTATTGTTAATTCGTGTATTGATAAGAGCATGCACGAACCAGATGTTGATAGTTTATCTAAGTGATCCTTGCCTAAACGGAATGTGTAACTTTCATGCACTGCATCCATAACCAAGTATTGGTGAAATAGGATCGAACCACGAAGGTTTGCATGGGGATTAAGATTTTAAAATATTGTCATCATCAAAATCATTATAATCACTATGATCATATGATAATCGTAAGTACCATAGATATCATCATCGTCATTTTTCATCAATCTCACTTAACATCATGTTGTTATCATTTCTTTAATATTGATATCGTGAATAGTATCGATATTAGATTTTGATGTAGTTTTTAACATTTCAATTTTTATTTTATGATGTTGGCTGTTTATCGCATTATCCTATTGAAGGTGGCATGAGCTACTTTGCTTTAGGTGAAAGTTTTGCGCACACAATCAAAGAAAATATTATAATCTTCAAAGGCTTCCGCACAAAAAAACATAGCTAAAACTCGGATCTTTGTCGGTATGTGGCTCCCGAAATATTGAATTAGGATATTTCCATAGCAAAGAAATAAATCCCTCGGACACCAATTTTTGTCTATCCACCTGCGCTCAATATACACTTTACTATCCTTCCCCAATGGCACACGGAAATACATGTGGTTTTACCGGAACCTGGCAAAAAGTTATATTGGACTTATGTCATAATACCTTTGTTTCCAAATCAAGTTCTTAAATTCGAAATCTAAATAGTCATTCATGTTGATGAAGGAAACAGTTGTATATATCACAACTTGAAACGAAATATTATTTAGAATGATGCTCAGCACTTACAATTACATTGTGTATTGAGCTACTTAACGTGGACGCTTATAGGAGATGTGTTATACGCCAGGGGCTATCTACCCGAAATATGGTAACCCTACACTTATATCCGAGGTGTATTTCTCAGCTCACGGAAATACCCGAGCAGTTCCGATTGAGTGTTATCCTCATAAAGAGTAGACTCTAATTTAGTCATTATCCGCGGATGCTAACATACACACATTGAAGCAATTCAAAGGTCCAGGTGAATGTAGGTTCAAATCATTCCTGCTTCTATTCTCAATGAAGGATACTATTTCTAACTATTTTCGGGGAAATGAACTTTTTGGTCAAAACCTTTTTTTCAACCGTAGCGCATATTCAACTGTTGAAAGACAATTCATAACCTTCGTTTTTTCTTTTTCTTTATTTTTGTAATTCTTTATTATACATTATGATATGTATGTGAAGGCTTTTCGCTTTGCTAGTTATAAGAAAATGCAAATGTATTTTCCCTTTAACATCATTTTGGAACAGACCAATAGTTGTATTCACTTGAGTGGGTTGTAGAACTATAACCCTGCGAAAGATCAATATTCAAGTTAAAGGCAAACAGAGATAATTGACAGAAGGTTCTGGAATTTGTGAGGAAAACTTTACCAGAGGCAAAATGGCGGTACACCGGAGAATATTACACATCTACAATAATAACCTACTCTGACGGCAAAATGGCGGTACACCGGAGAAAATTACACATCTACAATAATAACATACTCTGACGGCAAAATGGCGGTACACCGGAGAATATTACACATCTACAATAATAACATACTCTGACGGCAAAATGGCGGTACACTGGAGAATATTACACATCTACAATAAGAACGTACTCTGACGGCAAAATGGCGGTACACTGGAGAATATTACACATCTACATTAATAACGTACTCTGACGGCAAAATGGCGGTACACCGGAGAAAATTACACATCTACAATAAGAACGTACTCTGACGGCAAAATGGCGGTACACTGGAGAATATTACACATCTACATTAATAACATACTCTGACGGCAAAATGGCGGTACACCGGAGAAAATTACACATCTACAATAAGAACGTACTCTGACGGCAAAATGGCGGTACACCGGAGAATATTACACATTTACAATAATAACCTACTCTGACGGCAAAATGGCGGTACACCAGAGAATATTACACATCTACAATAATAACCTACTCTGACGGCAAAATGGCGGTACACCGGAAAATATTACACATATACAATAATAACCTACTCTAACCGCAAAATGGCGGTACACCGGAGAATATTACACATCTACAATAATAACCTACTCTGACGGCAAAATGGCGGTACACCGGCGAATATTACACATCTACAATAATAACCTACTCTTACTGCAAAATGGCGGTACACCGGAGAATATTACACATCTACAATAATAACCTACTCTCACCGCAAAATGGCGGTACACGGGAGAATATTACACATCTACAATAATAACCTACTCTGACGGCAAAATGGCGGTACACGGGAGAATATTACACATTTACAATAATAACCTACTCTGGCGGCAAAATGGCGGTACACCGGAGAATATTACACATCTACAATAATAACCTACTCTGACGGCAAATGGCGATACACGGGAGAATATTACACATCTACAATAATAACCTACTCTGACGGCAAAATGGCGGTACACGGGAGAATATTACACATTTACAATAATAACCTACTCTGGCGGCAAAATGACGGTACACCGGAGAATATTACACATACACAATAATAACCTACTCTGACGGCAAAATGACGGTACACCGGAGAATATTACACATACACAATAATAACCTAATCTGACGGCAAAATGGCGGTACACCGGAGAATATTACACATTTACAATAATAACCTACTCTGACGGCAAAATGGCGGTACACCGGAGAATATTACACATCTACAATAATAACCTACTCTGACGGCAAAATGGCGGTACACCGGAGAATATTACACATACACAATAATAACCTACTCTGACGGCAAAATGGCGGTACACCGGAGAATATTACATTACAATAATAACCTATGATTACACATTACAATAATAACTACTCTGACGGCAAAATGGCGGTACACCGGAGAATATTACACATTTACAATAATAACCTACTCTGACGGCAAAATGGCGGTACACGGGAGAATATTACACATTTACAATAATAACCTACTCTGACGGCAAAATGGCGGTACACCGGAGAATATTACACATTTACAATAATAACCTACTCTGACGGCAAAATGGCGGTACGGGAGAATATTACACATTTACAATAATAACCTACTCTGACGGCAAAATGGCGGTACACCGGAGAATATTACACATCTACAATAATAACCTACTCTGGCGGCAAAATGGCGGTACACCGGAGAATATTACACATCTACAATAATAACCTACTCTGACGGCAAAATGGCGGTACACCGGAGAATATTACACATTTACAATAATAACCTACTCTGACGGCAAAATGGCGGTACACCGGAGAATATTACACATACACAATAATAACCTACTCTGGCGGCAAAATGGCGGTACACCGGAGAATATTACACATTTACAATAATAACCTACTCTGACGGCAAAATGGCGGTACACCGGAGAATATTACACATACACAATAATAACCTACTCTGGCGGCAAAATGGCGGTACACCGGAGAATATTACACATATACAATAATAACCTACTCTGACGGCAAATGGCGATACACGGGAGAATATTACACATCTACAATAATAACCTACTCTGACGGCAAAATGGCGGTACACGGGAGAATATTACACATACACAATAATAACCTACTCTGACGGCAAAATGGCGGTACACCGGAGAATATTACACATCTACAATAATAACCTACTCTGGCGGCAAAATGACGGTACACCGGAGAATATTACACATCTACAATAAGAACGTACTCTGACGGCAAAATGGCGGTACACTGGAGAATATTACACATATACAATAATAACCTACTCTGGCGGCAAAATGACGGTACACCGGAGAATATTACACATACACAATAATAACCTAATCTGGCGGCAAAATGGCGGTACACCGGAGAATATTACACATACACAATAATAACCTACTCTGGCGGCAAAATGGCGGTACACCGGAGAATATTACACATCTACAATAAGAACGTACTCTGACGGCAAAATGGCGGTACACCGGAGAATATTACACATACACAATAATAACCTACTCTGACGGCAAAATGGCGGTACACCGGAGAATATTACACATACACAATAATAACCTACTCTGGCGGCAAAATGACGGTACACCGGAGAATATTACACATCTACAATAAGAACGTACTCTGACGGCAAAATGGCGGTACACTGGAGAATATTACACATATACAATAATAACCTACTCTGGCGGCAAAATGACGGTACACTGGAGAATATTACACATATACAATAATAACCTACTCTGACGGCAAAATGGCGGTACACTGGAGAATATTACACATATACAATAATAACCGACTCTGACGGCAAAATGACGGTACACCGGAGAATATTACACATACACAATAATAACCTAATCTGGCGGCAAAATGGCGGTACACCGGAGAATATTACACATATACAATAATAACCTACTCTGACGGCAAAATGGCGGTACACGGGAGAATATTACACATTTACAATAATAACATACTCTGGCGGCAAAATGGCGGTACACTGGAGAATATTACACATTTACAATAATAACCTACTCTGACGGCAAAATGGCGGTACACCGGAGAATATTACACATATACAATAATAACCTACTCTGGCGGCAAAATGACGGTACACCGGAGAATATTACACATCTACAATAATAACGTACTCTGACGGCAAAATGGCGGTACACTGGAGAATATTACACATACACAATAATAACCTAATCTGGCGGCAAAATGGCGGTACACCGGAGAATATTACACATACACAATAATAACCTACTCTGGCGGCAAAATGACGGTACACCGGAGAATATTACACATATACAATAATAACCTACTCTGGCGGCAAAATGGCGGTACACCGGAGAATATTACACATATACAATAATAACCTACTCTGGCGGCAAAATGGCGGTACACCGGAGAATATTACACATCTACAATAATAACGTACTCTGACGGCAAAATGGCGGTACACTGGAGAATATTACACATACACAATAATAACCTAATCTGGCGGCAAAATGGCGGTACACCGGAGAATATTACACATACACAATAATAACCTACTCTGGCGGCAAAATGACGGTACACCGGAGAATATTACACATATACAATAATAACCTACTCTGGCGGCAAAATGGCGGTACACCGGAGAATATTACACATACACAATAATAACCTACTCTGACGGCAAAATGGCGGTACACCGGAGAATATTACACATTTACAATAATAACCTACTCTGACGGCAAAATGGCGGTACACCGGAGAATATTACACATATACAATAATAACCTACTCTGGCGGCAAAATGACGGTACACGGGAGAATATTACACATATACAATAATAACCTAATCTGACGGCAAAATGGCGGTACACCGGAGAATATTACACATACACAATAATAACCGACTCTGACGGCAAAATGACGGTACACCGGAGAATATTACACATCTACAATAATAACCTAATCTGGCGGCAAAATGGCGGTACACCGGAGAATATTACACATATACAATAATAACCGACTCTGACGGCAAAATGACGGTACACCGGAGAATATTACACATACACAATAATAACCTAATCTGGCGGCAAAATGGCGGTACACCGGAGAATATTACACATATACAATAATAACCGACTCTGACGGCAAAATGACGGTACACCGGAGAATATTACACATATACAATAATAACCGACTCTGACGGCAAAATGGCGGTACACCGGAGAATATTACACATACACAATAATAACCTAATCTGGCGGCAAAATGGCGGTACACGGGAGAATATTACACATATACAATAATAACCGACTCTGACGGCAAAATGGCGGTACACTGGAGAATATTACACATACACAATAATAACCTAATCTGGCGGCAAAATGGCGGTACACCGGAGAATATTACACATACACAATAATAACCTACTCTGGCGGCAAAATGACGGTACACCGGAGAATATTACACATATACAATAATAACCTACTCTGGCGGCAAAATGGCGGTACACCGGAGAATATTACACATACACAATAATAACCTACTCTGGCGGCAAAATGGCGGTACACCGGAGAATATTACACATATACAATAATAACCTACTCTGGCGGCAAAATGACGGTACACCGGAGAATATTACACATCTACAATAATAACGTACTCTGACGGCAAAATGGCGGTACACTGGAGAATATTACACATACACAATAATAACCTAATCTGGCGGCAAAATGGCGGTACACCGGAGAATATTACACATACACAATAATAACCTACTCTGGCGGCAAAATGACGGTACACCGGAGAATATTACACATATACAATAATAACGTACTCTGACGGCAAAATGACGGTACACCGGAGAATATTACACATTTACAATAATAACCTACTCTGACGGCAAAATGGCGGTACACCGGAGAATATTACACATCTACAATAATAACATACTCTGACGGCAAAATGGCGGTACACCGGAGAATATTACACATATACAATAATAACCGACTCTGACGGCCAAATGACGGTACACCGGAGAATATTACACATATACAATAATAACCGACTCTGACGGCAAAATGGCGGTACACCGGAGAATATTACACATACACAATAATAACCTAATCTGACGGCAAAATGGCGGTACACGGGAGAATATTACACATATACAATAATAACCTACTCTGACGGCCAAATGGCGGTACACCGGAGAATATTACACATATACAATAATAACCGACTCTGACGGCAAAATGGCGGTACACCGGAGAATATTACACATACACAATAATAACCTAATCTGACGGCAAAATGGCGGTACACGGGAGAATATTACACATATACAATAATAACCTACTCTGACGGCCAAATGGCGGTACACCGGAGAATATTACACATATACAATAATAACCTAATCTGACGGCAAAATGGCGGTACACGGGAGAATATTACACATTTACAATAATAACCTACTCTGGCGGCAAAATGGCGGTACACGGGAGAATATTACACATTTACAATAATAACCTACTCTGACGGCAAAATGACGGTACACCGGAGAATATTACACATATACAATAATAACCGACTCTGACGGCAAAATGGCGGTACACCGGAGAATATTACACATACACAATAATAACCTAATCTGGCGGCAAAATGGCGGTACACGGGAGAATATTACACATATACAATAATAACCTAATCTGGCGGCAAAATGGCGGTACACGGGAGAATATTACACATATACAATAATAACCTACTCTGGCGGCAAAATGACGGTTCACCGGAGAATATTACACATATACAATGATAACCTACTTTGACGTTAGCATGGAACTCCTGTCATCTGTATTGTCATGTGTACCTTTACTGTCTTATTTAAACTCTTTGCCACCCGCATAAACGATTTTTCTTTACTTTAGAAAAGCTTTGTAAAGAGGCGATTGTGAAGTGTGAATAGAATGAACAAGCACTTTGGCAAAAGCAGAAATTGCTTGTGACAAGCAATTTCTCCTTTAGTATTATTGCTTTTTTAAAGATGTCTGCCCGCTGCAATACGCAAAAATGTGACGTCATATGTTAATGTGTAAACAAGCTTATTCGATTCTTCAGTCGTTTTTTTAGCCGAGTTGATACGATTGGCCCTTCGTTGCTGACCTACTTTCAAAAATGGCTCCCCATTACATCCAAGGTTATTTTAAGAAATGGCCGAGGTGTTCCGAATGTTCCGTTCGTTCTGTTGAAGCGTTAGATTGATGTCGACGCAGAAATGAACCCGCCAATCCAATAACGACCACAGAACGCAGAGTCCGGGAAGTGACGGTATTTCCGGGTATTTCCGCTTCCGATGAGATGTGAGTTTTTTTTCTTTTTTTTTTAAATTAAACAGCCACTCAACTTAAAGTACAGGTCAATCGCGCTCTCGTGCGATGTTTATGTTTCAGTCGATCGATACCATACCTGAGTAAAGGGGTTCTGGTCAGAGTTGCCTACCGTTGCATCAAGTTTATGTCACCTGTTTACATTTTTTGAATTCAGCCATATTCTGCGTTGGACCTATACCATACCTAAGATTGGGTGTCTGATCAAAGTTGCCTAGTGTTGCATTAATTCTATATCACCTGTTACAACTCGGTATTGTACATATTGCGTTGGACCTATAACATAATCACTGATCATGTCGCTTTTATAAATCGTTCAATCGTCAAATCGGGATGTTTTTGTTTTTAATTCAACACTGGAATGAAAGGCAGGGCAAACGTTTAGATAGATCAAAATAATGGCTTCTGTATAAAGTGCGTTTATCTTTGAGGGTGCTTCTCTGCAGAAGAGAAAGTTTAAAAGTCGCGGTTTTTGTATTGATATACAAATAAAAGCAGTTTTTGAAAGCACAATTAATGAAAAGAACCATCAATATTTCTCAGTATGTACAGCTTTTATGTGGTTGACGTCAAAAGCAACGTCACGCTTTTGGATAAAAGAAAGCACGTATCTTACGGAACAGACCCTTGAAAACAATACAGTTTTGCTTCCAATGACTGTTCTTCAGTGTGTATCATGTATGAGAAATTCCTTATTTCCTCGATCTTACCTGTTTGCATAAACATGTAGTCGGTTCAGGCACTATAAGGGTTAACACGATGCTGCGTCAAATGAATTCATTATGAACTACAGATATTCTTTGTTTACAGACATCAGTTGTCTATTGATTTCCAGTGATGGTCATATGTTGTTTGTCGATATGTCGATCAGAAACACCCGACTGCGACCGACAACAACATGATGTCTTCATGAAAGTGGATTAAAGCGGACATGTGAACAAACAACTCTCCGCTGTTTGGTCATGTAGGGATTATGTTTACGCGGGGCTGGATACACAGTCGGGGGTAGCCCGTTATTTAATTACTCGTAGAT
Organism: Cerastoderma edule; assembly: GCA_947846245.1. Lineage (NCBI taxonomy): Eukaryota > Metazoa > Mollusca > Bivalvia > Cardiida > Cardiidae > Cerastoderma > Cerastoderma edule. Next base: position 23,030,730 of record OX401417.1, read on the forward strand.
GGTTTATTACTCGGATGGTAGATTGGTGGTATTTCACAGGCGGTATTAATGTGACAGAAACAATACTACTGCTGTGAAAATGTTTTTGTCTTTGAGATGAATGGCCGAAAATAGAAGCTTACAAAGCATATGACAGACAGACAATACGATTCAAACAGGCTCCCTTAAACACACTCCTTTCACAATCTCTCTTTGCTGACAGGCAAACTATAACTACTATAACGTATAATGTTACAACAACTGCACGTTGTCTTTATGTCGTAATTAAGGTTGAATACCCATAATCCGTTATTTAACAAATATTTTCTTTCATCGGATTACTTCGGTCGTTCTCGGCATTCACCGGTTGGGTACGGAACTACATGTTTTCGGTTTAGTACGAATAGTTCCGTCTTAGACGGATGTAAACCGAAGTTATCCGACGAATAAATATGTTCCAAATTGGCAGGTTAAGTGTATTCTACTTTAAGTAAAATACTGCAATCAATGGAACATTGTATAACAGGTAAAGGTAATGTGAAGAAAACAACAACAGTGGAATTGCTCGAACAATGACCTTTAAGTGACATCAAACGTTTTAAAGGATGTGCCGTATTGTTCTCAGCATCTCTAATGTATTACCGGTGGTTCTAGGACCGCTCCCATACACTTGATTTCTACTTGGTATGATCTCCTATTATTACACTTCAGCTATTTTATCGAATACGAAAGTTTTATTGAGACGTAAGCTTACAAAGTTTCTTGTCACTACAATAATATTCAAAACATACAAACAAATCAAGGTCACATAGAAAGTATCCGTAAGTATATACAATTTCGTATGATGTACATTATTTGGTTAAGCATGACTTGGTATGTGCGAAGGAGTGTATCGGATGTAGAAATGACCGACAGTATAAGCTACCGACATGGATCGTCCATTAGGGCGTTAGCTATAATCCGGTCACTTCCCATTTGGGTACGACGTGCATTGAATATTAATCGTTGGCAAGTTACAGACAAACTGTCCCTATAGCTAACGGTACAGGGTACTTGCACAAAGGGGGTTTTGGTTGATTTTAACTAAAGGTATTTCCATAAAGTCTGAATTAATTTCATGATAAAACATCCCTTACACAAGTCGTCGGAACTGCTTTGTTTGCTTATAATTATTCTGTTATTTGTCTGCAATATAAACCAATAACAAATTTGTAATTTATAAAGTTAATGTAAAACGCAATTAGAAATAAGATAAATCTCAAAATATTGTGACAATTATAGGGTTTATGTATAAATACTACTTCTACAGTCTCGCTGTAGAAGCCGGCTTTTATGGGTGATTCGGTAGAGTGGGTTGGCTTTCTCTCGAAGTTAAGCAACGTACTAAGTGGTTAGTACCTGGATGGGTGACCCACGATGGCTTTACTCCGAGAGAGACCCGATACACGTTACAGTATCACTCTCCTTGATAACTGTGTCCAAAACGAAACTTATGTGTTTGAAAAACTATCGAGTAAGACTCACAACTTACCATTCAGAATGATTAAATACCATTCGTTAAGATAGCGACAATTTGAAAGAGAAACAAGTCATTTCATCAGTCGATTCAATTCAAGCCCTATAAGAAACAAAGACATGCTAGAAATGAAGTTTGGTAACTAAGTTTTACGATAGTTTATTCGACAGTTCACTTGTTAGTAAAGATACGACTCCCTAGTATATAAAATGGATATGACATAAAATGTGCATTATCACAAAATTGTAAAAGACAGCCTATTGAATCTATTGAAACGTTGCTATTTGAGTGTTGCACATAATACCTGAAAGGCAACCCAAGTATTTGGAACGTATTCATAGTTGTTGGCGGGTGTGATTTGCCTTGTATAATTAACTTCAAATTATTTCCATTTTCCATTTTCCTTTCTGGCACATGACAAACTCAAGCGGTTTTGGGGAGAAGAAATATAAAGTTGATGACAGCCACGTAATTTTGGTTGTCTATTTTTGAAAGATAAATGACAACAACTTGTGAGGACTGTTGCCTAAGAAACCGCCTGATGTCTGCGTAGAAACAAAGGTATCCAAGTGTGACTATATTACTATACGCTACAGGAGTATCCTTTGAACACCTAGATGTCAGCCTGATGGCTCATTAACCTACTGTTCATGCAGACTTTTGTATGATGTTCTGAATTAAAAGCAAAACCATACGCCACTAATAAAGGATAAAAAGAAACTATTCGCCGGTAAAGCCTAACATCAACTGTAACAAAAGGCGAACATGTTCGTTTGAGCTATTCTTTGTATTGACACCATTATCACTTGACCGTCTTCTAAATAGATCAGATGCACCATAAAGCGTGAATACGAATACAATTGTAGATATGAATGGTAGCATGGTTTGAGGGAGATGGTCCAAACATCAACATCGAAACAAACGGTATATATACGGCTGGCTCATCATGACAACGTATACTATAAACGCCATTCCCGCTCATTCTGCGGGCACAATTTGTTTCCATAGAGACGAAATGTCGCATCATTTGGCAGCTGTAATCAACGATGCGTCTTATGTAAAAGATAAATGGAGTCCTTTAAGATGAAGTTCCGTATTGCTAGGTCATGTTGCTGCTAAAAAGAAACAGATTGTTTTCCAGCCCACATCTTTTTACGGGTGTCGTTTAATCCGGAAATCGTGCGATCAAAACCGCAGTCATCGATGGTTTGCTTTAGTAAATTAGAAATCGGTTTCAACAAGTAGCTACAGGAGCAAGGGAGCAGGATCAAGGGAGCCTTGTTTACATTTTCATGGTTGTCATTTGATCGAAATCCTTATTTATCCGATTACCAGCTGGTTGTTATAATGAGGATACCTGTCGTGATATAAGCGAGGGATACTGACGTAGTTGTTGTAATGAGGATACCTGTCGTGATATAAGCGAGGGATACTGACGTAGTTGTTGTAATGAGGACACCTGTCGTGATATAAGCGAGGGATACTGACGTAGTTGTTATAATGAGGATACCTGTCGTGATATAAGCGAGGGATACTGACGTAGTTGTTGTAATGAGGATACCTGTCGTGATATAAGCGAGGGATACTGACGTAGTTGTTATAATGAGGACACCTGTCGTGATATAAGCGAGGGATACTGACGTAGTTGTTATAATGAGGATACTTGCCGTGATATAAGCGAGGGATACTGACGTAGTTGTTGTAATGAGGATACCTGTCGTGATATAAGCGAGGGATACTGACGTAGTTGTTATAATGAGGACACCTGTCGTGATATAGACAATGCCAATTCTTAGATAGTAGGGCGCCGCCATTTTGTTTGTCACGTGACTGGCCGCCATTACGGTACTGCGTCGGAAAGCTACTAGCATCACTTCCAAGAAATCAAGTATCAACAATAATCTACAAACAATCGTATTTCTATGTCAGGAAATGTCGTCAGATCCAGCTATCCGTGAGTAAACATTTCAATGATTTCATTTTTCACGTCTTTATAAAGAAATTGACTCGTTAAAACACAGTTTATTCCTTACAGCTCGTGTCAATCGATAAGAAAGACGATTTTCTCAAATGGCTATCCTCAAAAATCCGATAGAGTGTCAATTACATTGCGAAACTTTGATATCGTTACAACGTTTAACCATTGTAAGACGGATGCATGTCTCTTAAAGAAACAATTAGGTGTACTTCTAGCGATAATGGAACATCCTTCGTTGACTTTACGTGCCGCCGACCCTTCAATTCCGGACAAAATACATGCCATTCGAATTTGGTTGCAGTGATACAGCTAACTTTTCAAAATGCCGTTTTGAGGGTAATAACTGTAGTGACAGTTATATATTTCAAAGCATAAGTCTCGTAGATCGTATGAAATATATCAAACTCGTTTCTGCGGCAATCAGTGATCTATCTAGTCAAAGATTCTTAAACAAAACAGGATAGTTTAACTGCTTTGTTTTGAAGTTGGACTGTGATATTAATTTAAAGTGACAATGTTTTTATTTGATTTTGACATTCACATGACGTTAACATAATATCAATCTTTGTATTTAAAACTGTTTATTATTTTTTCAGGACTTCCAAATGATGATGCCAAATGGATCATTAATGATGTGCGTACATGGCCAAAAGTGACTTATGAAGATTTGGTTGATTATCTATTGGAGTCTAAGGCATATGATGGGAAGGCGATGAAGTCATTTAGGTCCCTGTACGCTTACAACTATGTGCAGAATGGCTGGCTTGGGGACATTTTATCGTGTACAATTGATGGTGTTCACTATTTGAAGGCTAAGGTATCACCATCACAGCCAGGTGCCGGACGTGCAGATTATTCCGCTTGGGTTGCGGTTGGAGAAGACTGTACCATCCTTACAGGTTACTGTACATGCCCAGCTGGTAAAGGAAGGAGCTGCAGTCACATTTCAGCCATTGCGTATGCTGTTTCCCTTGCATGGAGCCATGGGATAGCAGGTGAATCATGCACAGATAAGGAAAGACTGTGGGGCCGTGGTGCTGGGAAAGCCATGCTGCAGGAGAAGTTTGAGGATATCGACTTTGCCAGACCAAAGGCAGATGCAGCACCATTACTTGCGAAGAACGTGAAATCTGCCAAAGCGACTCGACTTCCAGAACCATTACCATTACTTGACCATTCAGATCTACAGAAACATGCTCTTACATCATGCACTGAAGAATTGTGGTCCTGTAAGGGAACTCTACTCTATAGCATACTACATGCCAAGAAAAAGCCTGTGATTGAAACAGTAGAACTAAAGCACGGAGAACATGATATTGATGGAAATACTGCTGTGAACATTATAGAATGTGAGCCCTGCAACACCTTCTTCCAGTCAACAATCAACTTTACAGCATCGAAAAAAGAAGATATCTGTGAGGCGACAACAACCCAATCATCAGTTCTGTGGCAGGATGTCCGTAAGCTTAGGATATCATCGAGTAGGGTGAATTCTGTCCCCAAAACCAGTCGCGCAGACCCAAATAAGTTTGTAACGAACCAGATTTACCCACGTTTTAAGGGGAATAGTGCCACTCAGCATGGTCTGAAGCATGAAGCTGAGGCAAGAACCTGGTTCGAGAACCAAACAAACCAGACGGTGTCACAGGTTGGGGTTGTGATTGACTCTCATGAGCCATACCTTGCGGCAAGTCCAGATGGAATTATCGATGCCGAAACTATTTTGGAAATAAAGTGTCCAACTAAACCGTTGAACGAGCTGTTTAAAAGTGGGAACTATGATATAGTGATTCGAAATGGGCAGCTTTCATTGAACCCGAAAGGAAGGAATGGGTATTACAGCCAGGTGCAGTTGGCCATGCACTGTACTGGAAGAAAAAAGTGCAAACTCGTGGTTTGGACTAAAGAAGAAAGCGTCATCGTTGATGTTGATTATGATGTAACTTTTGTGAATGCCACTCTAGTCAGAGTTAGACAATTTTATTTTCTACATTTGTTGGTTCGATTGGTTGATGAGCACCATTGCAAGAGATTGAAACTTTCTGGTGAATACAAACAATATTGTGAAATTTAAGTTTTATTTAGAAATACATACATGTATTAAACAAGGTTTCATTAGATGTAGACTAGTTAAAAGAACATACTTCTTCTCACTTGGAAATACAAAGCTCCATAAATTTAAATAAGTACCCACACTGTAGGGTTGTGAAAGTAAATAAAAAAAAATATGAAGGAAAATAATCTTATTTGTGCCTCTGTACATATACATGATACATCTAACCATAAAATGTACTTATTCTATTGAATCAGAAGACTGAAATCACAACAAAATACTGCCTTTTCTTATATATATAAAAAAATAAAACTACTTTGTTTCTACAAAGATTTACTCATTTATAATCAATTCAAGCAAATCATATTTAATTTTCTGTCATATGTTTTACATTGTTGATTTTACTCCATAAAACCTGTCTGCACATTTAGCTTATGATTTTAGAATTCACCGTTTCAAAAGGAGAATTGCACATACTAAGCAGTTTTTCCTTTTGTCACAATGATTTCTAATATACACTGCAGATTTTTTTTTTTTTCGATTTTTCATATTTTGAAATTACCATTCCCTGATGTTTTCCAATATAAAAATAATGAATTATTAAACATTTTGTAGATAAATATTATAGTCAGTCTTCAGAAATGTCTTCCTTAATTAAACAGCCTTGCAGGTTACAAAGGGCAGCAATGACTCTCATTTTCTTGTCTATTTTTGTGACTGACTTTATGTTTAAAGTTGTGTTGAGAATTCTGTAACACTTAAGGCGGTTGATAGCTCTCTCAACATGAATTCTCACTGATGCGATACGCCTTGACTCTATTGTCTCTTGGGCAGACAGCTGGCTTCGGCCTTTCATGAATGCAGGAATATTCAACTTAACTTGTCTTGCACAAAGTTCTTCACCAATAGTAAATCCCCGATCTGCCATTACTTCATCGCCTGGTAAAAGATAGTTAAGAAAACCAGAGGATTTTGATATGAAATTGTCACTAGCCCACCCTCCATAAGCTTTAGAAATAAACATTATATACCCATTTGGAGCTATGGCTACTAAAAACTTTGCTGTATTTTTACTTTTGTAATTACTGTATGTCTTGATTTCTGGCTTTTAATGTGAATGGTCTTTGAATAAAAACTTCTGTGCAGTCAACTATACATGTTGTTTTTGGATACATTTCCGAAAAGGATGATGGCAATGTTCGACGAATGGTTTCCCTAGGCAGCCACACAATACAGTCACTAAGTTTATCTGCCATTATTTCAATCCATGAGTGAAAAATGGATGCAGCCAACTGTCTTGAAATACCGAATCGTCTCCCAATGTCATGAAAGTTCAGTCCAAGTCTCAATCTCGCTAACACTGACAATATCTGATCAGGAACACTTAATTTATATGATAAATATTTCCCAAAAGGTGAGAGTATTGTCATTAATGTCATCAAAACTGTCAAGTTTAGCCCAGTGTAGAACCTTGCATCAGTATCAGTTGTGATCCCTTCCATGCTGAATTCTGAAGTTGTGTGCTGGGTTGATGCATTCTTCACAGTTTTGTCATAAGCATATGGATGATCAAGTTTTATAAAATCTTCTGTCTGTGTGCTGACCTCAGCCGTTTTTACCTTTTTAGGCACATACCGACACATTTCAGGATGGAGTTGACAACAAACAGATATACACTGTTCCTGTTCTAAGACCGATTCATTGTAACATTCATTAGCGTTTTCATCCAAAACCAACTTTGTCGCAGTGAATGACACTTTCTCAGCGGATGTGTTGTCAATTTTCAGTGAAAGGGGTTTCCTCACTAGCTGACGCCTTTGTTTGGGTGTTGCGATGTTCTCATAGCCCATGTGCAGTGAGGGATAGGGGTTTTCTTTAGATGGATGTCCATCAATGAAGTGTTTAGAACAAACCTGAAGGAACAAATAAAAAAATAATCACAACAAAGATAAAAAAAACAATGTAAATCTTTGGCCTTAAACAAACGTTTTATGATTTGACATTAACCCTTTCCCAAACAACAAATTTTTAACTGTCCCAAATAAAAAGAGTTTGCAGACGACATTCCAAAATGTGATGTAATTGGAAAATAATCTTCTGATAGGGCAGAAGGCATTGTAGGAAAAGGAGGAATTGCTTGTTACGAGCAATTTCTCTTTTTCCACATTAATTTTAAAAGGCACCTACAACAACGTGGTCAGATGTCCTTATTGTTTGAGAAAGGGTTAAACACATTGTGAGTCAAATTGTTAACATTTTGCAGACGACTAAAGGTGGGTGTCAATTGTACATTGGTAGAGCGTCTGCCACTTGTTATGTGGGTCCTGGGTACGAATCTCTGTTAGGCGAGGTGTAATTTGCCAGGACGAACTGACAAGTCGGTGCGAGCACTAGTGTAGAATACAGGAAGCAGTCATCAAGAGTGACTTGATAAGTTAATAAGCTTCCTTCACAATTAATGTAAAACAAATCAAACAAACAAACCAGCGAAATTCCATTGTCAGAGATAGGTTTGCCTTTTTCATATATAGCTTCCTTTAATTAATCAAACAAAATAAGAAAATGGATCGATACCACAAAGGCTTATTCAATTCATCTTAATATTGCTTCTGGGCAAATATGTCTGTTACAACATTGAATATACGAAGATTCGTTTTTCACACTGTCTATCATCTTATACAGAATTAAAATCAAGAAGCAATTTGTTTTCATTTTCCTTACCATTGCTTGACCCTTTGGGCTGTAATCTTTTCTGTTGACGGCTTTTAACCACTCCCGTCTCCGATTGACATTCGTTGGTAGGCAGTGAAACCGAAACGGGGCGATACAAATACAAAGTTCGTGTTTTTCGTCATGAAGCTCGCATATTGATGTTTTCCACTGGTAAATGTCTCTCTGGTTGTTGCTACATCCAACCACTATGCACTGTTTACCTCTGCTACGCTCGTACGGCATATTTATTTACTTTTTAAAACACCGATTAACTCAGACATGTATGTATGTTTACTATATATTGGCAGTACAGTAATGGCGGACGTAGAGAGCTATCAAGGGAAGTAACTTGTACTGACTAATTTCTGGCATTGTCTATAAGCGAGGGATACTGACGTAGTTGTTATAATGAGGATACCTGTCGTGATATAAGCGAGGGATACTGACGTAGTTGTTGTAATGAGGATACCTGTCGTGATATAAGCGAGGGATACTGACCCTGTCGATATAAGCGAGATACTTGTTGTAATGAGGATACCTGTCGTGATATAAGCGAGGGATACTGACGTAGTTGTTGTAATGAGGATACCTGTCGTGATATAAGCGAGGGATACTGACGTAGTTGTTGTAATGAGGATACCTGTCGTGATATAAGCGAGGGATACTGACGTAGTTGTTGTAATGAGGATACCTGTCGTGATATAAGCGAGGGATACTGACGTAGTTGTTGTAATGAGGATACCTGTCGTGATATAAGCGAGGGATACTGACGTAGTTGTTGTAATGAGGATACCTGTCGTGATATAAGCGAGGGATACTGACGTAGTTGTTGTAATGAGGATATCTGTGATATAAGCGAGGGATACTGACGTAGTTGTTGTAATGAGGATACCTGTCGTGATATAAGCGAGGGATACTGACGTAGTTGTTATAATGAGGATACCTGTCGTGATATAAGCGAGGGATACTGACGTAGTTGTTGTAATGAGGATACCTGTCGTGATATAAGCGAGGGATACTGACGTAGTTGTTGTAATGAGGATACCTGTCGTGATATAAGCGAGGGATACTGACGTAGTTGTTGTAATGAGGATACCTGTCGTGATATAAGCGAGGGATACTGACGTAGTTGTTGTAATGAGGATACCTGTCGTGATATAAGCGAGGGATACTGACGTAGTTGTTGTAATGAGGATACCTGTCGTGATATAAGCGAGGGATACTGACGTAGTTGTTGTAATGAGGATACCTGTCGTGATATAAGCGAGGGATACTGACGAAGTTGTTGTAATGAGGATACCTGTCTGATATAAGCGAGGGATACTGACGTAGTTGTTGTATTGAGGACACCTGTCGTGATATAAGCGAGGGATACTGACGTAGTTGTTATAATGAGGATACCTGTCGTGATATAAGCGAGGGATACTGACGTAGTTGTTGTAATGAGGACACCTGTCGTGATACAAGCGAGGGATACTGACGTAGTTGTTGTAATGAGGTTACCTGTCGTGATATAAGCGAGGGATACTGACGTAGTTGTTGTAATGAGGATACCTGTCGTGATATAAGCGAGGGATACTGACGTAGTTGTTGTAATGAGGATACCTGTCGTGATATAAGCGAGGGATACTGACGTAGTTGTTGTAATGAGGATACCTGTCGTGATATAAGCGAGAGATACTGACGTAGTTGTTGTAATGAGGATACCTGTCGTGATATAAGCGAGGGATACTGACGTAGTTGCTGTAATGAGGATACCTGTCGTGATATAAGCGAGGGATACTGACGTAGTTGTTGTAATGAGGATACCTGTCTTGATATAAGCGAGGGATACTGACGTAGTTGTTGTAATGAGGATACCTGTCGTGATATAAGCGAGGGATACTGACGTAGTTGTTGTAATGAGGTTACCTGTCGTGATATAAGCGAGGGATACTGACGTAGTTGTTGTAATGAGGTTACCTGTCGTGATATAAGCGAGGGATACTGACGTAGTTGTTGTAATGAGGATACCTGTCGTGATATAAGCGAGGGATACTGACGTAGTTGTTGTAATGAGGATACCTGTCGTGATATAAGCGAGGGATACTGACGTAGTTGTTGTAATGAGGATACCTGTCGTGATATAAGCGAGGGATACTGACGTAGTTGTTGTAATGAGGATACCTGTTGTGATATAAGCAAGGGATACTGACGTAGTTGTTGTAATGAGGATATCTGTCCTGATATAAGCGAGGGATACTGACGTAGTTGTTGTATTGAGGATACCTGTCGTGATATAAGCGAGGGATACTGACGTAGTTGTTATAATGAGGATACCTGTCGTGATATAAGCGAGGGATACTGACGTAGTTGTTGTAATGAGGACACCTGTCGTGATATAAGCGAGGGATACTGACGTAGTTGTTGTAATGAGGATACCTGTCGTGATATAAGCGAGAGATACTGACGTAGTTGTTGTAATGAGGATACCTGTCGTGATATAAGCGAGGGATACTGACGTAGTTGTTGTAATGAGGATACCTGTCGTGATATAAGCGAGGGATACTGACGTAGTTGTTGTAATGAGGATACCTGTCGTGATATAAGCGAGGGATACTGAAGTAGTTGTTGTAATGAGGATATCTGTCGTGATATAAGCGAGGGATACTGACGTAGTTGTTGTAATGGGGACACCTGTCGTGATATAAGCGAGGGATACTGACGTAGTTGTTGTAATGAGGATACCTATCGTGATATAAGCGAGGGATACTGACGTAGTTGTACAATAGTTGGGCCATAAAAGCTTCCTGACATCATATGTATTATGGCTGTTTAATCGTTTTGATTGATGTTAAATCATAAGGTACAATGCTCTTTATTCAGATACGTGCAATGCAATGTCGTGCTAAGTTTTAACAACGGAACAACATTGCATTATTCGACATCACTCACGGTATTGAGACTCTTAAATGAATGTGCAATCAGCAAAATCTATTCTTTATAAAGGGTAAATGATTAATTTCTTGTTGTACAGAGGTCATATTTATATCATATAGCACAATACAATAATTACATTCTTCACAGGGAAATGGTCTCGTAAATGATATATATTGATACATGTACACGATGGTTTCTTTCTTTGTAGTAATGGTTAGGAGAAAAAGACCGAGATCTCGCGGGGATTCGTATATACTGTATTTATGTTAATCTTCACACCGACATGGGTTTAATGAATAAATTAAGACATCTATCAACTGTTTAATCTAGGCTTACAATATGTGTTACAACCAATCGTCTGGTCTTGCTGAACCAATAACTACAGTATGTCTAACACAATGGCGAATTGAATGGTCTTCGTGAAATATAACCAAGCGAATCTGGTGTATACGTTATATAGGTCAAGTGTTGGTCCACAATAGTCTATGTAATATATAAAAGAGGCAGAATAACTAGGTCATGTCCTTTCAATAGATCGAGGGTAATATCTGAATAAGTATATATAGAAGATGCAGTCTGGGTATATTATGAATGTTATGATGGAAGCATTGTTGTCCTTTGGGGCAGTCAGAGACATGAAGGTGGCACAAGATTTCTTCATTGGAATTGTTTTTGAAAGGAAAGGTCATAACACGTCAAGAAAACTCATTTTCAACTTACTTTTTCAATGTAGTTTGAAACCAAGTTCTTGCAACTTGTATTTATCATTTTCGATTCTAATGCTTGGATATATAGCCAGTTCTCGCACTGGATGTGGATGAATAAAATGTTTCAATGCGGTCCCTGCTACTCACTGGTGCCGAATCCATGACCCTCCTTGTGTCGATAGTTTACCCATTGTTTCCGTGCTCTTGACATATGGAACTAGACGCCGGTTTCACAAAAACAAGGCGACTTAGGTCGTTTCGTAAAACCGAGGCCTGGTCAGCCTGAACAATCCATTTTGATTTCTTATCACAGAGCTAGAAAGTATTTAGAGAACAACCATACACATGTTATGAGTCATTGTGTGGTATGCCGGATGGTTTCTGTTTGACAACTGATACAACATTAATAGCACATGTTAGTGTTGCTGTTTAGTCAACTTTGGATGTTTACCTAATATCTCAAGCCACCGACATCAGATGGTTACATGGATTACAGTATTGTCGGGAAATATTCGGTTGTTTTGTAAACGACATTGCGACTGTACAGAGCTATCGAAATCAATGTGATGAAGCGATATTTTTCAAGAGATAAGCCGATTAATCATTCATAAAATCTAGTTAAACCGGCTATATACAAGCTTCCTTCATGTATTTCTGTCTTTGTATCAATATATATGCGTATTGCAACTCTATGAAGTTCGTAAAATTACCAGGGGAAAACAAGAATTACATTTTTCTACGAAAGAAACGAAGCTTCACTTCTACGTTTTCAAGGAAAAAAAGAAGCTTCACTTCTAGGTTTTACGAACCATTATCTCTGTATCACGCGTTGGTCTCGTTTCGTGTAATCCGCTTAGACACCATTTATTACAGTCTCGATTATTTAAGACTACACTGTAGCATCATGAATCATACGACCATGTTTGTGTTATTTGCACGACTTCCCGAAAGCGTGGAAGTGCATTAACTAGATGGAACAGTTTTAATTGGTTTCATGACTAAAGACTATGGTATGATCATGTGTTTATGTTCTAAATAAATCACCATTCAAGCCATCACACAGTCAGGTGTCTCGTCAACAGCTGAATGCCAGTAAGTGGGTACCCGAGTCGATTTGGCGCGTTGTTGATGTATTGTTTGGATATGTTCAACATGTTGTTCTTAAAGGAGATATTGCCCCTAATTAGCAATATGTTGTATCTTGACATAACTTTCCATTGAGTTTAAAAAAGTCGCTGACGGTTTGATCGAAGCAAATTTGACCAAAGCAGAAAGTCTCAAATCGTAGATGCGATTTCGAAGCTTCAGTCCCACAGAATGAGTCCGTATTATTCCGTTTGATAGTACATACTACGGTTTTTACATAATTTTGAACTGACATCATGTGACGTTTTGTCGCAATTTGGCGTATTTCGAGAAATAGTTTATACTTAAAACAGATGCAGTCTGAGAACTTGTAGACCGTACCTAAAACTAATCCAAAATAAGAAAAAGGAAAGGAAAGCTACATTTGCTTGTTTCGTTTCAAGAACAACATATTTGATAAGTACCTGTTTCGCTCACATTCAAGCTATTATTTTTTCGGACACCATTATGGTATTGGTCAGGTAATATGGTATTTGGACGGGGTTTTCTTGGACACCTTCCCAAGCCAAGTAATGTTAACCACTGAAAACTCATGAATAAGAAAACTGTCGTAGCGATGTAACCTTCAACCTTTTGAAAGCTGCATTTGACCAACCTGAGATACCGAAACTTCCAGTATGTTTTGATGTGACTTGTACGGTGGCATAGAGGTGACATGTATGCGATTTTTTTCTCGTTTTTCATTAAAAATATAATTCGAAATAACGAAAAATTAAGTCGTTATTTCGAGTTATTAAGTCGAAATAACGAGATAACTAAGTCGTTATTTCGAGTTAGTAAGTCGAAATTACGAGATGATTTAGTCGTTTTTTCGACTTACTAACTCGAAATAACGAGATAGTTAAGTCGTTATTACGAGTTAGTTGACCAATCAGATTCACTCACTCTTTAACTAAAAGTATAATGTACCCGCGTGCGCGTGCGTACAAAAAACAGGAGTGGTGAACATTGCGTCACACTGTACGTCACTTCACATAAATTCGCTGAATACAACGAACCAACTGATTGGTCAACTAACTCGTTATAACGACTTAACTATCTCGTTATTTCGACTTACTAACTCGAAATAACGACTTAATCATCTCGTTATTTCGAGTTAGTATGTCGAAATAACAACTTAATTATCTCGTTATTTCGAGTTAGTAAGTCGAAATACTGACCTAACTATTTCGTTATTTCGACTTACTTACTCGAAAAAACGACTTAGTTATCTCGTTATTTCGAGTTAGTAAGTCGAAATGACGACTTAGTTATCTCGTTTTTTCGACTTACTAACTCAAAATAACGACTCAGCTTTTCGTCATTTTGACTTTTTTTTTTTGAAAAACGAGAAAAAAAAATGCAAACATGTCACCACTATGCCACCGTAGACTTGTGTGAAGTCTAATACAAATCGTGGGTGTGTCGTAGTACGACTGTATCTCATGACGAAGTAGATACGGACTTAACATCATTACAACGAAAAGTGTTAGCTTGGTGACAAGCAGATATACCCATTTGATAAGGATTACTGACTAATAAGAAAGTGACGGACAGCTGTATACATCCCTGACACGAATCGTCCATTAGGGTGATACTCGGGAATGGACGATTGGTCAGAAAGTGACATAAAGTAAGTGTTTCCCGTCCTGCTATGCATACAGACGATCTCGGATGACTCATCAGACGAACATTAGGTGATAGGGCGGGAGGGCAACAGCAGATATATATCAATTTATACGCATGTTCATGCTATTGTGTCGGTCATTCGTGGCCTTTAGAAGACGGTTGTACCTTATGTCGCGCTGCAATGTTACTCTGAACTCGAGAGTGCATATCGACTGGGACTTTGCAGACATGAAGGGGAAGCGTCCCTCAAAACCTACGACAGGTGGCTGGCCTTACCGAAACGTTTGATCGAGTTCTCATTGACAGTTGAGGGGTCGGTTTTTTTTCCATATCAAATAAGAAAAACTTTCTGAAATAACAGAATTACCGTTGGTAAAAGAAATTGGTAAAGAAATAAATCGATCCCATCTTCGTCAACTCCCCAGAGTGGGGTACGAGGCGAGATGATAAATGCGTTTTCATTTTTCACGGACGATTTACTTTCTACGATGACACCGGAGGTCAAAATCGCGCCGTATAACGACATGAGTGTCTGTGTGATTGATCTATATGGAGAAACCTTCATTTCAAGGTTGGCGCTAGATACAATAACGCAAGTACAGTAGTTCGGGAAAAAATGAATCTATGCGAAACAGGAGACGTGTCGTAAATGGTAGTTTTTCAATTAGTTTGAATAAGAATTATACTAAAGTAACATTTGTTTTCACGAATAGCGTTCGGAATAAAAGGCTATTTGAGGAGATAATGAAATAGCAGCTTCGACGTTTTTGTCGAATTGAGGGATCGCTGTTTTTTTAAACAATAAACTGTTGATTTATGATAATGTGCCTTCTGCATTTGTATTGAAATCGTAAAAGTTTCGAGTGTTAATGTCATTTTAAGCATACAACCCTTTTAAGGACGTTCTCGGTGGTCTTTTTCTGCGCACTTCATCTTCGTATCCATGGCAGATAATAAATCTGTTACCGAAGAGGTACTTGCATACTGTGTGCTGTGTGCTGTGTGCTGTGTGTGCGCCATGATATAGATAAATTAAGGTAACACATGGCTTTCATCTCTAAACAATTCATGCTGTTGGCTGGATTTGTCCATATCTTCAAAATAGCAAGGCATGGGAAGTAAGAACCATATTCTAATTGTATAACCGCTTAATACTTACCGAAGCCAATTTTACTAACACCCATTGGAATTGCAATTTGGGAAATTTAAAATGAATTTTTAAACGATAAAGTTTGGGATTAATAGATGAAGCTGTGAAATATCTCATCGCGTCTGGAGCAAATAGTTAAGGCTGTTAAAATACAAACACTTTTAAGAACTTCGGTATAATACGGTGTATCAACGCCCATGCTATCTGAAACCCTAGTATTCCGACCTGTGGTACATGTAACATTCGTGCTATCAGGAACCATCCTAGTACGTGGTATGTTTGTGGTTGGTCTCTATCGTTTCGAGTTCCCGGGATAATCATGACATAAAACTCCCACCGGATTCGCGCCAAGATGATATTTTTCAGGATTTAATGTAGAAAAGGTCACGAACATCACCCTGTAGTCCTGCTTGTATGATTTATTGGCTGGTGAAACTTTAGATTTAAGCTGTCGTCAAGAATCGTTAAGTTATATTAGGGCCATCAGTGTGGATATTCATGATTCTGATGCTGCCTCGCAAGAATTGCAATATAGTATAACAATAACAATAAGACTGACATATCTCCCACATGATCGGATTCCGAAAGTTTATGAAAGACGAGAAAGCAATGTTCTTTAAAATTAAAAAAGAGTCGTGAAGCATATAAACTCAACACAAGTCGAAGGATGACCAAATATGTTCGTCAGTAAGCATTTAGAAGATTCGTTATCGGTGGTCGAAGACACAGACTAACTTTATGGGAAAACTAAGGTTCGAGTCTTTTTAAGTCTCTCATTGAAATGATTCTCTTGAACATTGTACAAATTTGGCCTTCAGCTAAATTAAGCTTTCAGACATTACCAAATGTATACCCTTAATGAAATTAATAGGTTAGCTATTTAAGATAAATGTTTTTTACTATAATGAGTTAATCAATAGATATCTTTGTTTACCCATCAAAGTAAAACGACAAACGAAACCCTTTTCAAGTACATGTATGTAGCCAGCTCTATCAAAAGTTTGACACACCATAATCTATGTTCTTACGATGTACGAAGTCCGCATTGGAAAGAAAGTTCGACACATGATAAACAGACGCAAGGTCATTGACCCCAGCTATGGTGTAAAGAGATAAAAGCATCTTAATCCATTCCACAAATCCATATTTAGACTTAAAAGCTTTCCAAGTTGAACATAATTGAATGCAAATCACATGGTTTTTAAATGTCAGCCGTGCATTATCACAGTTGTTTGACATTTCGTAATCACCGCCTCTGATGCTTGTAAGATATGAATCATGAACACGATTAGACTACCCTTGGGGAGGGGACGAAGGAATGATTGAAGAGGGTCGTTCTGTGTTTCTACTCTTAATCAAAGATGCGACATTAAGCCATGTTTAACCTTATATATAACATATTATGGATATAGCGCTAGAGCATTGGAAGAGATCACTGTTTGATGAGAAATGAAGGAACATTAAGGTACACATCTGTAACAGGTGACATGTGTTACAAATATGTTAAGACAAAACATATGAAGCATATGTGATAATTAAATCGTGTTAGAATGTATTCGTCTATATGACATATAGGTAAGAGCATCATAAAATAATGCAGCACGTCATCCCTTTGAACAAATTGTCACGGGTATGATAAAAAATCATCGAGGCGACGAAAGCGTCGTTTTCTTTTTTATGTTTTTAAATATACCAGATACATAGATAGAGTACTCATGTCTTTGAATATACTTGGCAATGCGTTGTTCAATAGGTATACATTGCCGTCAGTAATATAGGTAAGATAAAAGTATAGTTTGAAACATTGACCGCTTTTGATTAATCTTGGTTTCTATCGGATAATAATCTTAAATTTGGTAAAACGGTATTTCACGTTACAGCTAAGGTTTTCAGCTCGGTGTATCAAGAATAACAGATGAGAACATGTAATGGCGACGACGTGTATCAAAGATGATCGGTTATCTGTCGTAAGTTTACGGGAACCTTATCAAAGATTCCGCTCGATCATACAATATGACAGTACCATATTGTTGTCTGGTTGATCGTTGGACATTCAAAGATGTGGTTTTGAAACGTATTGACTAAGTGAACACTAGGCAAACTGAGTGTCTGTCATCCGAACAGTAATATCAAGGTATAACGGTCGATCTGCATGTTAACCATTTACAAAACGCAAAATTTTCCACTGTCTCAAATTGAAAGGGTTTCCCTACAAAAATTTCAAAATGTGATTAAAGGGAAAAACAATCTTCTAATAGGGCAGAAAACATTGTGGGAAAAGGAGAAATTGCTCGTTAAGAGCAATTTCTCCTTTTCTAACAATGTTTTCCAATGTTGCTGCAACAAACTGGTGAAATGTCGGTAATTGGTTAATCTAGTCAACAGTTCAAGTAGTTTTGTTTTCTACATACCCGTTATTGTTATCGAGTTCAAGATAAGAGGCGTCATTTCCGTAAGCACTTATTTTATTTCTATCATTTGAAGGCATGTAGCTCATTATAAATATCTGGAATAGTTATCATTTTAGACATTTCCATAGAAGAAAGAGTTTTCTGCAATTTTTTTCAAACATTAAATATTTCCTTACAAAACATTTTGTATACTTCTATAAGCGTGCCAAATACAGCCAAAAACATTTCCTGCAATACATGGACATTAAGGGCGTTTGTCAAGTAAGTTAATTATGATAATGTTTCAAAGCGTTTATTTCCAACAGAAATAAAATTGATTAACACTATGCTAACCGTATGGATGGCCCAGAATATCATGGTACGCAGTTCTGTCAATACGTTTCCATGTTCCAATAAACATGGGACACTCGTTGACAAATTCATGTTTAATCATCCAAGGTACCTAACAATAACAGTCTATGTGTGCAGTATGTCACGTTGAACCATGTCACTGTCTTCTCCTAATTACATATGAACCAGGGTGACGTTAAACTAAACATTTTATGCTGAACATTTGAGTAAGTTCAAGACAACATTTTCTCTTATTTTAACATAGTAACAATGCATGGTTACACCTCATTGGAATCGTCATTCCGAGACGCTTCCAATGTCGTGTCACATGGCAATGTTGTGTTTTCATTTAAAATACTATCAGTGTTTATCAGTATTGACTAACGCAAAAATGTGCCTTAAATTGTTTAATAGAACAGTACCAGGGTAAATACAGACGAGGTACAGAAGAAAGACATTTGAACCGATGATTTACAATCTAATTAACGTTTTGTACTTAAGTCATCTTTATCTATTAATTCTCTTTCTGCGAAACAAACGTTATTCTCATGCTGATGAGGCAGTTTAAATTTATAGCAGCAAACACATCTTAATCAATAGCTTAACGAACACCGGTAGCATTTTTCAACAACAAAAAATAGGAATGACTTACTTCAATATTGCGATGAACCCTCGGCATAGTTTAAAATTGGGCAGCATGCAATGTTCCATGTATGTGTCGGTTTTAGCTGAACTAGAAGGGAGAAAATAGGCATACTGTCCTGGGAATACACAACGAAAGAGATTAGTACAGTTATGGTTACATGGTTGTTGTGAAGACATGACCAGACTCCCCAGTGAGTTACGGACGGGCAGTGTGTTTGTTAGATTACCGTACAATGAACATAATGGGTTTAACATACCGGGGCGTAGATATAGTTACAATGTGTCTGCGTAGGATAAGGTCATTCTGAACCATAGTAACAACAAATGGAAACTGATATTGTATTGTTGTTGGTTCTTTTTTTTTCGTTTTCGTTTACCTTTTATTTCTTTCTTTCTTTTTTTCAGAAAAGGGTATATAAGGCAAGCAGGGAATTCTTGCGATGCATTCGACATTAGCAGTTTACTTTCGTCTTGCATTTTGCAAACGTTTCATGCATCATATGCGTAATTTTATCGTAATTTGATAGGAATTTGGTTTAAACTTGTTAAATGCTTTTATCAGACTTTTGACCAGCTCAAATGTTTTAAGCGCTACTTAGCAACCATGCTTTGAATATAAATGACAATTCTAGGGCCTATGTGGCCTAGTGGTTAGAGTACAGAACTTGAAATCACATGGCTCCTCTCCGCGTGGGTTCAAATCCTGAGAGGGATATGGATTTTCATGAGAGGCAGTCTCCCGACTGACTAACGGAATGCCGATGGTTCTACCCGCCTTGACCAGCCCCTATGGGTAGTTGAGAATGGGGTCTTCCTCCATCATTAAGAGTCGGGCATCGCTACATAACTGAAATAATGTTGATGTGATGTAAAACCCATATAAAAAAAACCCCGACAATTCACCATCGTTCGTTTTAATTCAACGGAAACCGAATCCAGTGAGTGCATCCTCTCAAAAGATAAAGTGCTTTACTTCTTACACCTTCCTATTTTATTCAACAGTTTTAGACAGGTTCAATATTTTCGCTGCCACATGATTCTTCGTTTCCAAGTATGTTTGTGTAAATTGTGTTATAGGCCAACCACAATCACCAAGACAATTTATCCCACTCAGTTTTAAAGCAGATGTTGCCATTCCCATGGGACTCATCTTAACCGTGGACCCTCCGGAAATTTCCCGATCCGTGGTCGTTAGCAACACACACGCTGTGTCAATAATTCCAGTTTAATTCTTAACATGTCATAAATAGAATTCTTTAAACATCCAAACCGCTCTATGGGAAAATAAAGGATGCTTCACCTATTTGGTCAGCCAGTAAGAGCCAAGTACGTTATTTCATTATGTCTCGAAACTAGGTCATGGAAAATGTTTGCAAGTGGTGCACTGGATAGGTCTGACATCTCCGAACAATCGCTTGCATCCAAAGCCGACCAATTGTGTTCTCTCCACAGAACTATGAGACTTTCAAACACGAGATCGTGTTTCCATTGAGAGGCGAAGTTCAGACCTCGACAGTGGGTCATTATGAAATCGTTTCTGATAGGATTAGTCTCCCTGTTACCAAACATTTAAGTCGGGTTCTATTGACCTATAAAGACAATGCTTTCAACAAAAGTGCAGGAATGAATGGCGATATGGAATCTTGATGTCCTACTTTTTCCATCGTCACGTCTGATTACGGTTTAAGGTCTCCATTTAACAGAACTTCCTTTGCTTCGTCCTTTTCTGCTAATTTCTATTTGTCTTTTAAAAAAAATTCCATATACGGAGTGAACTTACAATGAATGATTACCTACAAATACAAACATGGGGGAATATTGCTATCTAGTCCACCGTTTGATCAGAACGAAGGGCCGATTCACAGTGAGATACCGTCTAGATCCCGCTTGGAAACGCGATCATTATCTAATATGATCAAATTGATGTATCGCTTTTGATCTCTTATGAAATGTTATTGAATTTCAAACATCCAATTGTGTAAAATGCCCGATATTCTAACTTCAAACAATAGACATGAATAGTTAATATCACGCGAATACCACCTCTACCCCATGTAATGAATTACAGCTGAACATTGAACGAGTGGTTTTACACGTGAAAGACATATTTCTACTTTCATTACAACGTTTGGTTTGCTGTTGAATAATTTGTCATATACAGTCTTTTTACAAAAGCGTCCCCTGATCCTTTTAATCGGACAGATCAGAAAGAGATAAGACTTTGTGATCTCATTCCTTTTTATTGGAATTCAACTTAACCCTGTGAATGCTTGGTAATTTTCTCAAAATAAAGTTTTATGTCGTCTGCTTTCCAATGCTTTATATATCTGCTTAACTTTGTTTATGAAAGATACTCAGAGAAGCAAATAGGTTAGATCACAGGCCAGTCGCCAATTTATTTGCAATTCTTTTTGAATAACTTTTTTCAAATGTTTACCTTTTCATGAAAAACACCGTACGAACTTTTACGAGACATACACCTTTAATCAAATAACCAAGCCATGAAGCCCCTTACCGCTTTTTAAAGACACATTAAAGAAGATTAATGCTATATCAAACTATACTTTTGGTCAGGTTTAAATAATTATCACCAAAAGAAACCATCAGCAAACTTTAACATAAAAGCCAATGAGAAATAACCCAGATTAGCTAGTTTAATAATTCAGATAGCCTGTTCTTTTTCACCACTGATCTGGTCATGTGGTACACATTTTAATACCGACCAATCAGCATTCGTTATTTTAAATATGTAAACGAACAGATTGTTGATAATCATGATTAAATCGGAGACAACTATATTTCAAGCAAACAATAACTCATATTAAAGGAGTTAATTGAATAGGGTCTCGCAGCAATCATAAATTAATGCTCATGACTTTTATGAACATGGCAAAAGAACTCGATATATTTTTTTCGGTTATTTACTTGTACTCATATGTTTGAATCGGAGACAGCTATATTTCAAGCAAATGATAACTCATATTAAAGGAGTTAATTGAATAGGGTCTCGCAGCAATCATAAATTAATGCTCATGACTTTTATGAACATGGCAAAAGAACTCGATATATTTTTTTTCGGTTATTTACTTGTACTCATATGTTTAAATCGGAGACAACTATATTTCAAGCGAACAATAACTCATATTAAAGGAGTTAATTGAATAGGGTCTCGCAGCAATCATAAATTAATGTTCATGACTTTTATGAACATGGCAAAAGAACTCGATATATTTTTTTCGGTTATTTACTTGTACTCATATGTTTAAATCGGAGACAACTATATTTCAAGCAAACAATAACTCATATTAAAGGAGTTAATTGAATAGGGTCTCGCAGCAATCATAAATTAATGCTCATGACTTTTATGAACATGGCAAAAGAACTCGATATATTTTTTTCGGTTATTTACTTGTACTCATATGTTTGAATCGGAGACAGCTATATTTCAAGCAAATAATAACTCATATTAAAGGAGTTAATTGAATAGGGTCTCGCAGCAATCATAAATTAATGCTCATGACTTTTATGAACATGGCAAAAGAACTCGATATATTTTTTTCGGTTATTTACTTGTACTCATATGTTTAAATCGGAGACAACTATATTTCAAGCAAACAATAACTCATATTAAAGGAGTTAATTGAATAGGGTCTCGCAGCAATCATAAATTAATGTTCATGACTTTTATGAACATGGCAAAAGAACTCGATACATTTTTTTCGGTTATTTATTTGTACTCATATGTTTGAATCGGAGACAGCTTTATTTCAAGCAAACAATAACTCATATTAAAGGAGTTAATTGAATAGGGTCTCGCAGCAATCATAAATTAATGTTCATGACTTTTATGAACATGGCAAAAGAACTCGATACATTTTTTTTCGGTTATTTATTTGTACTCATATCCATTCACGTGCCTTTAACGTTGGTATACTGGTCTGCTTTTTTCTTTAATATGTTTGAAGATAGATCCATCTCATATCTCAACGCGCATTCGTACGTGGGTTTTTTTATGTTGCTCGGCCCAATTAAGGAAGTAAATTAGATTCTCGATCGAATTAAAGAACTCGCCCTGCTAGGTTTATTCGTTTATCTTGTTAAAGGTTGCCTCATTAGACACAGTAAAACATAGTAACGAAACGCGATATACAACATTCATTCATAAAACGTAGATATAAACTAGACTGTTTTTATCGACGAATGATTTTTAACGAAAAAACTATAACATGATTTGTCATTCTGTTTCAACTAGTTGTTTTTCATGTAGAACATGAGTTAGTATGTGTTTGCCCTCGATAGATAAGTAACAGAGAACAGCGGTTCTTTTAGGTATAGTATATTTTCAATTTCTTCACACCATGAAATGTCGTCTGCAAACTCTTCCAAATTAAGATGTGAAAATTTGGCGTTTGGTAGAGGGTTAATATTGATTCAACTGTGCAAGCAATAATCTCTTTCCCATTTATGTTATGGATGCACGTACCTTATCGCACTTGCTTTACAGTGCAAGATTAGCGTACAATGGATATTGTTATTAAATGTCTTTATGGATTAAATGTCTTTACTTCTTTCTTCATAACGGGCACGCTCCTGCATGCATGATGTCGTAGGGACAGAGAACCAGTCTCGTGTGTACAAACATTGCAGGTTTTAAATGGGCCGAACTAAAGACAAACGAGTAATGTTACATGATCTGTGGGTAAAACCTCTATATAAACGACGTGCAGTAACACACATTTTTTGTCTACATGGTTTGTTTCGAGTGTTATCATTTGAATGTGGTGATTACACCTCTTTTGTTCTGGGTCTCTCGCAGCTGTGTTATTTATCTTTTGAGAATATATAAGTTTGGAGTTTCACAAACTTCATAACACTGCTTTTAGAGAGCGGTATAAAGGCAATACCTTTGTTCATTTGATATATTAAAATAATCTAGGTAATACCAGGGGATGAGGAACACTCTCCTACACAGTGATCTCCCTTTTCATTTTGGTAAGGAGATTTTGCTTTCATAAAAAAATCCTTCCAGATCTGGAAGAATCATAACTTTTTTCATTATAATTTTTTAATATGAATCTGAATACGGCATATTTTTTTCTTCTTAATTTTAGAAGTTGGACTTCATTGGCCCAACCATCAAAAAAAGTAATGGCAAAATATATTTCTAAACAAAAGACTGACAGAGTTGCTAGAATCGTACTCAAACCAGTTCGTAACCTCATTTTCTTTCTTGTTGGTTTCCAACAAGATCCCGTAAAAACCTACCCAGGAGAGGTTTATTCGATATAATGACGCAATAAACTGCAAAGGAACATGCGCTCCAAGTAACGTCAACAGAGTATGTTCGTAATAAAGATCGTCTAGAGGTAGATTCTTTAACATACAATTTGAAAACAAATTTCATAGTCGACAAATATTGACGAAATTGTCAAAGTAATGCATGAATTTGATTCATCATTCATTTTCAAGGCAAGGCAGGCTGAATTAAATCATAGAGAGTCTTTGGCGACTGGGCTATATTGTTTGGGTCACTTGACTGTATATATTGCCACGTGATTTCTATGAAGGCAGTGGTACTGTACTGTAGTGTAACAAAGGGAAGACATCCTGCGCTTAATTTTTGGGTAGGAAATCAAAACTTTGATAGGTCACGTAAGTTCTACTTCTAGTTTGATAGTTATGTTTATTTTCTTTAAGGTCTGCCAAGCAAAATACTTTCTCTGGCTACATACAGCCAACGGTATTCTTGTGTTGGTGTTAGCCGGCAACTAAATGCATGCACAAACGAGAAGACCTGGATTCAACTAATTTCGAACCTGATACAGGAGCAGCATTTAAAGCAGAGGTAGTGTTGGGAAGTGGCCTGTTGTGCAGATGTCGTCAAGTACTTAGCTTACCACTCTAGTGTGGTTCAAAAAGAAAACTGGACCTAAATTTTAGAATTTGAAAAAATTGTACACGTAAGATTATCCGATAGCACATCAGACAACCCCGCACCAAGGTCGTGTTTACTTTGACTGGTTCCGATCCGCGACTGTTCCCATAGTGCATGACGGTCGATTTCCGGACGATATCCCAGACCTAATGGACCAGTGATCGGGGTAGATTGGACGCTTAACTGTACGCGTGTCGCCGCCTACTTGAGAGTGGATCGTCCAGGAGAGGTGAGAGATATTGGTTTTAATGACAACTATCCCTCCTCACTCAGTAACGACCAACTGGGCGTAGCGGCGGATCGACGCTCTCTACTGATATTAATAGCCGACTTGTCGCTCCAGCCAGATGTCAAGTATCTTTTAGAACGGGAAACATGCTGCTCGCGTGCATTCAATAAATAAGGACTTGTTGGTGTTTTAGAGGTAAGTGATTCCTAAACCAAGTACAGGTGTGTTTTTTCCGATATATTCTGTTGATACATGGATTTAAGTTTAAATAATAATAGAAACTTGGCTATTTATATCTGATTTTTAAAAGCTAAAAATATCAATCATTCCTTTTATGAATTTTAAGATCATTTAATCGTCTTAAGTAGAAATAAGATGAAAGGCCTGCATTATTACATTTCATTTCAAATCGATGTATTTCATTTGAATTTGACAAAATTATAATTTTCATAGAAGTAAAATATACGAAATTAGTTGTCAAATATTTGGATTTTTTAATAGAATCATGTGGAATTGAAGCATCCACGTATACTAAGATTTGATGCATGAAAACACGTGTATAAAGGAGATCTGTCACGAAAGTGAATATGCAAGACTTACGCGTTTTTGTTAAAAGGGTTAAGAATTTGATTGCGAAACTATTCATTATTTTCTATTATGACAACTGATTCTGTTCTACTTAAAAACGGGAAGAAATGACTTAGACATGGTGGTTTCCAAATTATCTTGTACCATGTTGTGTTTTATCACTGTTCTTATATTTTATATTATATAAGTGCAGGTGTATTTCATATTTAAATTCATATTTAAACATCATGACATATCAATTGATAAACTAAGATCTGTTGAATACTCAGTTTGTATTAAAGCGTTAAACATTTTATGCGTCGATATATATTTAGCTTGACTGCGACACCAGGCAATGCTGAATCTCCATGAACAACTTTTTATTGGTGTCAATCATATCTATATAACAGTATGGCAGACATATACTAAAAACACTGAGAAGACATACACTGTTCACAAGCATCATAGGAACAATGGCAGTTAGATGGTCTAATTGCTTTACATCCGAAACTAGAAATATCAGACACCATACATGTACAGCTATAAATGTCAATACGTCCCTTCCTAATATACGGTAAGTGTGGGAGGCATTATTCTGATTTACTACGACATTCCTTTAATAATCATTCCCTTGATCATTATAAATACCGTACCTGCCTAGCTGGAGATCTGACGTAGTGTAAAGAGATCTGACGATAACAAGTCACGTTATATGACGTCCAAACATCACCACCCGTCGACCACACGCTTCAGGAAACGCATCGCTGACGCATTACAATTAGAATAACCATTTATCGTGATGAGAAGTTTATCTAGTAGTAATTCTTATTTACATCTCATCATTGTACAATCAAAAACACACTTACAATATGACATTTCATTTCATAGAAAATACAATGTGACTTCTTTAAGGAGTTGAACCTAAATACTATAAGGTTCAGAATGAAAACATCTAATTCAAGATATATAAATGGTCAGGTTTTAAAAACAATAATAATATAAAAACAGGTACAAAAAAGCATTTAAAAGCTTTGGCAGCACAGTGTACAGTTGTATAATAACGACACAAGAATAGAAACAATTGTAAAGGAACACGAAAATTATGACATTTAAATGAAAAAAAAGTTATCTTTTCTCCCGAAAACTGCTTACTTTATGACAATGATTAAGTTGTAGTAATGTTTGAAAAGTGTGAATTAACTGGTAATAGACAAAATAAATCGTTAAGGTGATTTCAAAATGTCACGATTCATATTTCATATCGAGAGCGAATACGCTAAATGGCAAAATACAGCCTATTTTTTCTCCATTTCTTTTCAATCCTTACTGATACATTATTTATGCCAATCAATTGAAGACAATCCGAAAAAAAGGAATTAAAAAAAAGAAGAAGAGAACCCTCACCATCACCCAGATAGAAATGATGTGTGTTTGTGTCTATATAAGGTAATCCAAAGGATGCTTTTAAAAGTTTGACCTTTCTAAACAAAGAACACAGTCGTCTCCTGTGGGTAAGCTTTGTTTCATTCCAATTTTTCAATCACTTCAATTTGATTCATTATCTGCTCCTGGTGGGCTAATGGCTTTAGATCTGTAATTGTTCTTCTCTTAGTGTCACACATCGTCGTATCACGGGGTTACTTATGCTTTGTGTATATGATAGTATGGAACGTAATTGGGAAAACATTTGTCAGATGCAAATTTTGTGTTCAGAAATAAAAAGCTGATCGGATGGTACGTTTGCGCTGTATGTACTCTTTTTGAAGCTCTAAGTATTTTCACACCAGTTATTTTCGACAACGACTCTTAATTATGAACGTATTTGGTGTATTTAAGGACTATCATGCCTAACTATTTAGTAAGCACAGGAACGAATATTTGCAAAGGTTCAATATTGAGATTATTGTATTCCGTAACGGACTTACTGACGTATAGGACACTAAGGTAAGTTTTGCTTTAAACGTTTTTATAAGTAAAAATTGTAGCAGTTTTATGACACCTCCAATGACTTGTCGATTGATAATCTGTTACTATATGTACAGAAAATGTATTATTTTACCCGATCGCGATTGTCATATAGAGTTTAAGGTTTTCCTGTTGCAAGATGAAAAACTGTCGTTTTATTTGGTAATGTGTAAATGTTATCACACTGACCATGAATATGAAAACATTTACGAGTTTTACTTATATAACATGTTACCAAAATGAAATTGGTAAAATTAACACAACGCAAATATTTCGTATGAAGTCCTCAATGGCTTAAAGATGTGATGCCCATATTACGATTCAATTTTGTTTTCAATCTCCTCAGTTTCACTCAGTTCCTATTACAGAAAACAAAAAGATATTGTAATACCAAACACGTATTATACAAGGCAGTATAAATGTCCTTTGTCGATTAGGATTCAAAGTGCCACAACATCATCTTGTTTCAGACTGGGATTAAGAGACCTTGGAAGCCTATCGTACATGTATACATGAATAGACACCACATAGACACATACGCACCCATATACACCCACACCGCACCCATATACACCCACACCGCACCCATATACACCCACACCGCACCCATATACACCCACACCCACATAACCCACATAGACACATACGCACCCATATACACCCACACCCACATACACCCACACCGCACCCATATACACCCACACCGCACCCATATACACCCACACCCACATAACCCACATAGACACATACGCACCCATATACACCCACACCCACATAACAACACTCACTCCCATAATTCAAATCAATTTCTTTTATTTTACGACGATCTACGTAATTACCGCTGAATATCATAATTAAATTTAATGTTTCCTTTGGTCAGTTGCTGGCTATCTAAATTTGTTATTGATATGAATAAGTTGAAATATTAGCTATAGCGAAATCAGAATAATAGATAGAATCAACCTAGCTTAGGTTTCAAAAAGACTTCGTCGTGATTCTGGCAGTTACAGAGATGCTTGTATGATATGATTTGCAGAATCTAAATGGAAATTGATGTAAAATGAGTAAGTATCCAGCACACTCTGCCGTGTTAATGTGTATTTTCGTTTTGTTTCCTCGTATAATTAATTGACTATGTGATTCATATGTGATAAATTTCGGAAGGTTATTTTTGAACTCGTGGCATTATAAAGCTTGGAATAATGGAACATTAGACAATTCTTTCACAACAGTGAGACCTATATTCAATTTCTGTTGTTCTACAGTGGGAAATTTGCATTGTACCACTTTAAAGGTAATGATATGGAAAAGACAGCACGCACATTGGAAGGAACATTTTCAAAGACGCTAATTATTCAAGAAATGTATGGTGAAGAATGATCGAACATCTCAACTTAACAAGGAGATAGTTGAAAATTAGATAAGGTAAAATCGCCAAGTTCATACAAACGTTATAAGTGTATTGAATGCTGTGGCGTTTTTCTTTTTGCAACTTGAAAGTCACAGTTCCCATATTTCTTTCTGTTCGAACAAAGGGCACACATAAGAACAAATACAGAAGAAGGCGAATTAAAGATTGCTTGTAAAACTCGGCATAACTTCATTATCTCTCACATTTACCTGTAAATAAACATTTCGATTCATTGTTACATGTAGTTTACAGAATACCGTTCAACTCTGTAACCAACTGTTGTTATATATTTAGGCTTCATTTGAGGACAAGGTCAAAACAGATAATTATGATCCAAGGACGTCCACACGGCAGTACAGATTTTGTCGGGTTTTATCAAAGGATATAATTTCCTGAAATAGGAATCATTGCACATTGGACAAACACGCTGTACGCCGAAACAATCAGTAACACTGCTTTGTGTGCACAAACAATACGTGCAAGTGCTTTTAATTGGATGAGCTAATGTCTACAGATATCTATTCTTATTGCAAAAACAGAAATAAGGATGCTACTAAATATCTAGAGAATACCCTGATAGTTCGAATAGTTTTCCTTATTCTCCACTTCTTATCGGAAATTGCATTTTCTTTTGTTGTTATTTGTCATCTGTTTTTGTGTATGTTACAGGCATGCTTTCCATATTTTATGTCGTAATGAGCGTGTACGCTTCCTACTCATACGACGGCTCAAACAATGTTTAGCCGCATCAGATCGCTCTTTATTTCCATGATCGCAAACCGATAACTTGAATGGAGGGTTTTAGACTGTATACACGGTAATACAACACTGTCGAGCTAAGCAGGTCCCAGGGGAAATACGAATCACATGGAATGTTACAGTACATACAATTCGCTGACTCCAGGGAACCACGTTATTCATGGTATTGTAGAGTCATATAAATATAATTCGCCAGTTATCCGCTAAAACATGGCATGAATCCAACGTTTTTACCGCTCTACGACGTTTAGAGACAACGAATTTTATGGGTTTTGCGTGCACTGCATAGCTTGCTTGCAATATTTGTCTAGGTACCCTTAAAGTGCTGTAACCGACTTTATGCTTATGCAAACAGATTAGATCCAGGCCAGCCGCTAAGTAAATAGGTGGCTGGCCTGTGATCTTGCCTGTTTGCTTCTCTGAGTATCTTTCCTCAACAAAACTCAGCAGATATTTAGGTTTCGGAAAGCAGACGACACAAAAATCTATTTTTTAGAAAATTACTCACCATTCTAAGGGTTAAGAACTATCTATCTAGAAAGTTATAACGCACGTTTTCTTGGCGTGATGAAAATATTTCAATCCGAAAATACGTTCCCCATTTCCCCCTATACGTCCCCCAGCTCAATGAATTATATTTTTTATCAGAACAAAGAGTGACAAACACATTTAAATGACGCCAAACCCGGTGATATGTATATAGTAGGTGTTATATAACCGCAGAATCGCGTGCTTTCTCGGAATATGTTACAAACTTCCGCGTATTTCCTGGTAATGTATGTTTCTGTATAGAATGACGCTTGCGTTCCATAGGAAAATAAGCTGTGGTTCATGATAATATAGCACTGAAGGGAACATTTGGTAGATATCAGTGAATATCATGTAGCGATATATATCTCCCATGCATTATATTTACTTTTTTGCTCTCTTGAATCAAAACAGTTATTTACCTGGTGACAGAGGCGATTAATGAGAACTTTTGATGACAAGCGCCTTCTAAAAAACTACCATTGACGAAGTATATATAATCATATGATTGTTTTTCTTGCCATTTCTACATGTTGTATTCTGTAAATACCAGGGTGTGATACGAGATATATTCTGTTCTGTTACGACGGAAGCGGAAGATCATTGGTTACAAAATAAACCGTTTAACAAAGTTTCAGATCGAAGTTACAAATGTACAATATATTAACTTTTGACAGGGTTATGAAGCAATCCACAATCTAGTGTTATGTTACTTTAAATGTCTGTGGCATTAAGGGCAAATCTGAGCTAGAAAGGAGACAGTTTGAGCCACTACGAACCTCTTATTGGCAACACACGGCAACACTGCACAAAAGATGGCACCAACTTGCGCGGTTCAAATGCGTTTCTAGTACAAATCACGGGTGTGTTACCACAATATTAACGAAAATTTACATTTATTTGTAACACAATGGCATAATTCATTATTGTTGACACAATTAAAGTAAATACATAATTATGCAGTCATGCTTTACAAATCGTGTATATTAACTTTCTTCAATGTTCAAAGATGAAATTGTATGTTTAGCAGTTTAAACATTTTTGATATAATCAATGGTTGGTGGAATATTGTGAACTATGCCGCAAATGGAAAGATTTACATTTCGAGGGGGCAACTTCCTTGTTTCGAATGCAGTTTCAAAAGTCACGAAAACGTTTAGTTTATATCAGGTCGGAAAAATAAAACACTGATCTCGTGAGACGCAGATGTAGCTTTCCTAGAGACGTGAGACTTTTCGAGGTTTTACGACATCCCTCGAGATTTTACGAGATTTGAATGAGATCTTTAGAAAGTAGAACAGTTACTTTAAACTAGCGCGTTGACTTTAAAAAAGGAAAGACGATATTGCAGCAAAATGGTGGTGACATTCACTAACAGAAATAGGTATCGTTTTTCTAAGCACTTTATGCTAAAGATATGCATATGTTCAAAACAACATTTTCTCTTATTGCAATATTAGGCCAGGCAATATTGCTAGGTGACACGCCATTGGAATCGTCACTCCGAGACGCTTCAAATGACATGTCACTTTGCAATAGTGAATTTTCGTTTTAGATGTTGTCCATGTTTATCAGTTTTGACTGTCAGTTTTGACAGTTTTGATGTAAGATTTGCTTAAGTCGTTTGGTAAATCGGTAGCCAGTGATTTGTTCGAAGGCAATAAACCATTACTTGTAATAATCTTAAACAGAAATAGACAATCCCATTTCCTTTGTATCATCACATCTGCTTGACAAAGAAAGCCTCATCAAACACTAATGAGTTTAGAAACGTGCATAGGGCTGTGCAACCATTTAGGTTTTTTTTTATGTAAATTTTAGTCAGATTTGCGTTGATTTCGATATTGTAATGATCGCTTAGGCTGGTTTCAACTCTGACAGCTCATATCAACATGGCATATTTCAGAGTTTCCTTGGCTTCAAATTGGGAAGGCAGGTTACAAAGAGCAGTTACAAAGAGCAGTAATTTAATCGCCAAATCTTGGATATATATTAGATACATTAAGTTGGTTTCGCTCTTTCATTGTCAATATACTGGTATATATTTGTTTTAGACATTGCATGGCTCAATCCGATTGATATAAGACTGGGGATAGGGAAGTCCAATAACAAGATATGGTTATGGTTTAAGATTTTTAGCTGAGTTTTTATTATAATTTATAATAACTTTGAACATATTGGCGATTGACGACAACAGTTAAAGAAATGCAAATATATCATAAACTCGTTTCTTTTTTTATCGTTCACGAAACGGTTTTTAACCGAAGAATTAACAAAAGTACCCAAAAAGGACAACATTTCTGACACTGCACATGAATACATGTACTATGTGTGATATCCTTGCGAAACAACAATAATGTCTATTTTTTCAATTTTTTTATGTAAACCCTTTACCAAACAATAACAACGTTTGACTAGCTTGTTGCAGACGACTCTGGAAATCATTGTGGGAAAAGGAGAAATTGCTCTTAACGATCAATTTCACCGTTTCCGACAATGAGTTCTGTCCTATCAGAAGGTTGTTTTCCAATTTTCATCACATTTTGAAATGTCGTCTGCAAACTCTTTCAGTTTGGGACAGTTGAAAATTTGGTGTTTGGTAAAGAGTTAAGAAGTAGGCTATATTATTGCTCCCGTAAGGAACAGACGCCAAATCTACAATCGTATCTACTCGGCAATCCCCGTCACAAGTCGGTATATATTACTTCGTAGGCAGTTCATGAATACACCAGAAATCCTTGGGTAATTCACCTTATTTCCGGCGGATAACGCACATGCTTACAACATGCACACAGGCGCAATATATTTATTTAAATACACACAAATTGGTTATATGTCATAATTTTTTACTCTTTTCGTTAAAGATTATCATATCAACACATCTTTGTTTCATATTTTGTCAATCGTATCTTTTCGGAAATCCCCGGCTTGTGCCGGGGACTTCCGAGTAGATACGATTGCAAACGGACATGCCTTCGTTGCTGGCCTACTTGCAAAATGACTCCCCATTACCTCCGAGGTTATTTTAAGAAATGGCCTAGGTGTTCCGAATGGCCAAGTCTGTAGGTAGGTGCGTGTGTAACTAGACAGTTAGGCGATCACGTGGGATCCAAAACATGCGTCGCAAAACAAAATTTACTTTACATTTTCATCTTATATTTACAATGGCATTTGGGATTCGAGGTTTGACATCTTTGTACTTGTGTTAAATTTCTGTTTGGATACAAACCCAGGACCCTTCGATCACAAAGCCAACGCTCTACCACTGGACCACGGTTCCACACAAACAGTCAAGCACCTTCAACTGTCAAACTTAGAGACAGTGTTCGTTTATGAAATGAACGTATAACGCTTTTCCAATACAGCGGTTTTTACAAGAAAGACCTTTCCTCTGAGGAAATGTTATAAGTATATTAAGATGAGAGTTCAGTGGTCTGTGAAATCGGCATTTTATCAGCAAGACTGTTTCTCCCTGTCTTCTAGGTAATACCGCCATGATGGATGGCGTCATGTCGGCGGTGTCATCGTGAGAACAATCAATATCGTACAGAAAGCTAGCCATGCGATACCCCTAGAGCGATCGGGTTACTACAAAACTATCTTTCTGTGTACTCGAAAACTGAGCTATGACACGGATGGAATGCATCATGGGAGCATTGCAAAATCGGAATAATATTAGTCAAGTCCTTTAAAGTGTTTATGAAAATTGCGCTTCTACAACCCTTACAGCTCATGGTAAGAATATTGCGTCTCTCGAGTTCATTTTGACTGGTTTTTTTCCGAGGAAATCTACGACTTTTATTCACCAACCATTTCTGTGCGGCGTTCACTGGTTAAATGTGCTCGCTCATTTTGTTGTCTATAACAAGATACAGCTCACGAAGCATAAAGCATGAGTTCTATTGGTATTGCTTCTTTGCACTTCCTAATGCTAAATGTTAGATTGTGAGAAGAAAGGAGTTTTTATCTACATGTGCATGTCACGATTCGTCACCGTGGCCTAGTGGTTAAGGTGTTCGCTTCTGGATGGGGAGGCCGAATGTTTGAGGCATAACGGGGAGAGGGGGGGGGGGCGTTGGTCCGGAAAATGTTTCTTTTGGACTTATTCCGAAATAGCCGGTTCCTTAGCCGCGAACTATTTCAATTTAATGGTTACCGACTAAAATCCACTTGGCGCCTGGAGGTAGAAGTTGGGAGGTACTTGGTCTAACCAGTGAAAAGTGTCTCATAAGTCAAACTGGCTGGCCTTTTCAATAGGTGAACGATATTCAGATTGACTCAATAACGTCGCCATTCTGTCGTAGAGTTTCTTAACTTTAAAAAAAATCAATCCATCTTTATTTTGAATAAAATAACTAAGCTGTCGTTCGTCAAAAATGGACACGGATCTGTTTAACCTTTTGTACCATTAATTTCATGTTTGAGCTTTAGATATTTCTGTGTTTAATATTTTGTTTTAGAGGATGCGGTCGGCACCCTCTTCACAACACGTACTCTGAACTCTTTGTGTTGGGTTGGCCGCCCAGTATGGTAGATGTGAATAATTGGTTTTGGTAACTCCTACCTTATACTTTAGTACACAGGTTATGTCCCATCTTGTCTACTTGATAGGTTTGTGGTTTAATGGCATCTCAATTATGTTGAAATTCACCTATTAAATGTTCTATTCATCAAGTTGCCTGATTTTTGCTTGGATGAAGAAAAGTTACGTTCTGATTTAAGACATTTTGAAAAAAAAAATATCCATTTCTCTAAAGTAAAGTCTTGTTATTCACATCTGTGATCCTAGTACGAAGCCCATTCCCCGTCGACTCTTACCGAACAAACATAAATACAGAAGGGATGTGTGTTCTAGCCTATTGTTACATATTTATGTATTGACCATTGAGACAAAATAAGTTCTCCAGTTTACCTCACGATTGTCTCTGCCCTTATACTACAGGTGAAGTATTCTAGGTATGTCTATAGCTGTTAAGCAAATATTTCTTAAAGTTCAAATATTAATAAGGCTTGCTATGAAGGAACAAGGTAACTTGTGCACTTAATGAAACGTACTTTATAATGCCTCTTCTTTTGGAATAATATTTTAGAAAGGTATCGTTTGGTATTGTTTACCGACCTTCAATAAACAACCCTTTTACAAATTCCTTCCAAAATATGTTTATCTCAAGAGAGAGTCATTAACACGATCCTGCTTTTACGCCTATCCCTCGACGAGGTCTAGAAATTGTCACCGGGTCCACTTTATTACTGAGCATTTGATTGGCTCATTTTATTATCCGGCATTTGATCAGTTCATTTTATTACAGTGCAGTTGATTGGTCATTTTATTACGAAGCGGTTGATTGGTTCGTCCTTTTCTAGAAGCAGGAATTGAGCGACGGGCGACAGAAGATATCTGTTTTGGAATAGTGAGTGAATATAGATTTTAGTGTTCTTAGATGTTTTCAAGTTTTATGATCAAGTTGTTTTATCACAATGTATCACTACGAGTCTCCATCCATTTAGAAGAGTCTATGACGGATATACTGGGATGCAGTCTATTTTTACGATACCGATTCAAATTCAGCCCGCGTATTCCTGACTTATTCAATTTGTCGCGTAATTGAAGATAATTTGTGAAGAAACCTCCCGCGCCAATACAAGGACATCTCTAAGCCATGTTATCTTAAAACATTCGTTTTAACATTGTCGAAAAATGTCGCTCCAAATTTAGTTGAGTCATATTTTATTGCATTCAATTAACATGAGTTAAAGATATATATACAACAAACAGATAAACATGTATTTAAAGAAGACGTGAACATTAAGAAAATAATTTCAATTGGATTGGGCCACAAGTTGTAACAACATTAGCGATTGGTCCTCTCCTAATCGCCCCGAATCACTCTCCATAGAAAGATACAGGTTTACAAACGATGCACCACCGTCACCACATACATCTGGATCGTATTGCATTAGCATAGACAAAAGGTTACTATACAACAATGTTATCTGTTCCGTGATATGTTGAATCTGAAGCATTACACGCTTGAATCGACGCTATTCTAAATGATACATCTCCTATCCCTATAAAGAGAGTTTTTCCGGCTCTAGACATTATACACTTCAATATCCCATGAACACTGTTGTCTTATATTTTAGATAAAAGTTTTTTTCCAGAGTGGTTTTTATCTTCCCTAACATTTACTGAACAATCTGTTCCTAATTTCAAATCTCGAAAAGAAAAACATCTGTTCAAGTTCGTGCATCTTATCAGACATGTCCTGCAAATATAGAGCCAAATTACCATTTAACTAACTCTGTAGTTCTATCACCATCCCTAGGGTAACGGTAACGAGTAAAGATAAGGATATCAGATCAGGATACTTAAGTGATCCAAGTGGGACGAGTTATTTGTTGATGATCTACCGTTCATGAGTATCGGAATGTCGACCATCTTATCCAAACTGAACTCATCGGGTTTATCCAATCAATTTGTATTTATCAGCTCACGGATATACCCGAGTAGTTCCGGTTGCCATATCATCCTAAGGACTTCGTTAAACTTTATTCACCTGGGTCCAAACGTGTTGTCGTTAAATGAAGTGGCTGAACATCTTGGAAGTAAATCAAAATAGTTTACTGCAACATCAAATACAATCATAATTAATTATTCGATTAGTACGATTAGTGCAAACTGTATATGGCGTTCTGGGAGTTTGTGAAGACATGATAAAACGAAACAGTCCCAAACACCGTCTGGTTCCCGTCGTACAGCAGCGGAACCGTGTAAAGAATACTGAGTTGTGACATATTACACAGAACGGTGAAAAACAGAACAATGTAAAGATAAACCAGTATTCAAGCAGAACAATGTAAAGATAAACCAGTAGTCAAGCAGAGCAATGTCAAGAATGTACTTTAAACTATAAAAACAATACATTGTAACAGAGGCAGTTTATCGAGACTATCACAAACCATATGCGATTGGTAGAAACAGTTTGTGGAAGAAACAATTGATAGTTATTGTGATTACATTATAATATCGCAAGCGGCTTTTTATATCCATTCTTATATGGTGGATTCGTTGGAGTATATGTTTAAAATCACGACAACCACTGCATCTTTTCATATATTCATGGTTTTCCTCGTCTGTAATTCATGATGTAGTCTGCATGTCCCAAGACTCAATCTGAAGAATTGAAAACATGTTGTGTTTCTTGCACTGACTTTTTTAACGTCACAAAGAACATATTTGATTGTTATTCACACTAACAAAGAAGGAGACAGTCTCAATATCGCTGAAATGAACGAAAGGACAGTTTAAAAGGTCGTAGATTAATGAAATTAGATTAATACAGTATGGAATGCTGAACCGTGAAAGTTATGAACATCGTTAAAAGCACTTTATCTTCCATATAGGAAAACTCTTTGAAAAAGCAAAGGTAAAAACATGTATTAAACAAGGAAATGCAAGTATGTATTCATTGCAGAAAGTTTAATACGTGTTGACGACATTTGGCGGGGTTCGAAAGTCTTGTGATCTAGAATAGTCAATGCCGTGTCCAGAACTATCCAATCAATGATGTATCAAAGAGGCACACACCTCGTGTTTCCTTGATTCCGTTACCCATCACAGAACTATCCATTCAATGATATATTAAAGAGGCACACACCTCGTGTTTCCTTGATTGTGTTACCCATCACATAACCATAACAAAGGTCCGATCAGTTGTAATAATGGTCCGTTTAAACCTGCGTTTGAGTCGCTTTACTGATTCAGTATGAGTTCCAGTTTCACTGAATACACATTGTCTGTAAATTGTTTGCAGGGCTTTTTTACCATCACTTAAGATGAGGTCCAAGCCTTTCAAATTTGGGGAATTTTATCGCTTAAATTGCTGAATTGGGAAGCCTAAAATAAAAGCTGGTATTGCTTTGATTTTTGGGGGGGAAAACTGCATGATCTTAAAGAAATTTCCAATTGTATTGTGCCTTTTATGGGAGTCTGTTGTATAACGTAAAAAAACCCTGGTTTGGCGCATGTGTGCACCACATTTGCAATACAAATTGTCAGTAAACTTTTGGGTGCATATGGATACCACTTTTGCTATATACATTATCTGTAAATTGTTGATTACCGGTTTAACTGAATATACTTTGAAAAGTTTGAGTATTTGTTTAGCTGAATGTTCATTGTGCATAAATGTATAAGCACTTGATAAACTGAATAAGCTTTGTCTGCACGCCTTTTGTCGAAAGCCATTGACGATTGGAAAACAAATTATCTATCAAAATAAAAGAAGAATTCATACTTTTTCTGTAAAAAAAAAAATACAACATTTTATCTTAGTGCATGTTCTTTTTGGACGGTGCTTAACCCTGCATTTCTACATATGACATGTCAAAAGCAAATTACGCTATATAAGTCACTTTTTTTTCTCTGTTTTATATATTCTTACCGTTTACTGATCCAGCTTTATAATGTTATGATGCGGAATAATTCAATACTTAACACGATTATAATTTTTGAATTATAATTCAGAAGATTTAGTTGAAATCAAGATGAATTGCTCTCGACATTAAAAGGTTAGTAAGAGGTACGCCCTTCCCGTTCACCAAACTTGATCTCGAAGGGAACTATATTTACATACTTCCAATTCTTGGCTTGTCTCTTTTTGAAGCTTAGGGTCATTTTTCAAGCTACACATATGGTATCTAATTTTGAGAGAATATTTTTAGCAACAGATCAAAACATCAACCCTATCACAAACGAGATGTCAAATAGTTTGCGTTGTGTGGCTGTCATTCCGTCGAAACGTTTCGAAATGTAATAGGGATATTGAATAGACAAATAATCTCTTCCATGTGATGTTTCTAAGCACCAAGCCCTAGCTTTACAACCAAACTTCCAAGGAGTTAGGGATTAGGTTTAATGCATGTAGCAGAAATTGCATTATCACAACCTTCAGTCTGATATAAAAGAAGCTGTTCTCTTTAATGTGCGTTTCGTCGTCTTGGAGTCTTGTCACAATTACGTAGGAAGTGACAGATCTGAATATGGAATGTGATCTAATTTAACCATGTCATCTCACAAACCTACCGTCGAAATCGGTCGTGTAATGTGGCGTCGGGGATCAGATTTTATAGATGGTATAGTTATTAGTGACTTTACCGGTTTGACGCTTGTCACTTATTCCTTTCCCAAACAACAAATTTTCGACAGTCCCAAATTGAAAGAGTTTGCAGATGACATTTCAAAATGTGATGAAATAAAAAATTATTCGTCAGAAAGAGCTGAAAACCTTGTGGGGAAAGGAATAATTGCTCGTTACGAGCAATTTCTCCTTTCCCACAAGGTTTTCTAAAGTCGTCTGCAAAAAAGTAGTCAAATGTCGCTATTGTTTGGGAAAGGGTTAAATAGACATTTCTTGTCAAATCTACTCGAGTAAATGAAACAAGAGAAACGGATTGCGTTAGCTCTGATAAGCTTCAGTGTATTAACTGTTACATAGTTATGTATGTTGGCATGTGGTTCGTTGTCGGATGTGCGCATGGCACGGTCTAATTTTCTCAATGCCATCAACAATTCAACCCTCGTTATTTTTAAACGAATAAGACGCCTTTTGTAAAAGTTTAAAGGAAGTACTCACAGAGAAATGACAAGAATAACCATGTAAATTGATTTACCATTGGATTGGAGTTGTAGTCCAACCTTTGTAAAATCTGGTCGTTTATCAAATCTCATTTTCCGACATCAATATACGGAAGAAAGACGTTTGTCTCTTGAATACATTAGTGTTTGCGCTATTTTCTACATTTTTCTTTTATGAAAACTTGATGTGCAAATGAGTTTGTAACCCAGATTTACAATCATTACACTTGTTTAAAAAAAATTGTCTATCGCATACATTCCCTTTCCGTTTTTTTAGAAAAGAAGAAGGGCATATTTGCAAGAATATCCACTTTCAATAAGTAAGGAGCAACCGTAAAATAACGACCGTGTTTGGGGTTAACTTAGATTTGTGATTCGTCTAAGATTTCTACTTACCGGTAACGTACACACTTATGAGAAGTATCAAAGCCTGTGACAGGCTTGGTGTTTTTGTGAGACATTTTCGATTTACGTTTGATGTAAACGAGAAAAGTCATCGTATGGTCCTGTGTGAGAAAGACACGAGAACTTAAAGAACTGTTTGACTTTGATAATTAATTACTTTGGTACAATCTTTACTATATGAATTTTCCAACTAACTGTTAGAGTCAATCATTCGAGGTTAGATATGTTAGGGTCACATCAGAGCTGCTTTGAGGTCAACATTTTTACTGGATCCAATGTCGGAAATTAGGAAATCACACCTTTTTGGTTCGTATACCTCGGTTTAAAAATCAGGAAAACATCTATTGCAATGTTCTCTTCTGAGAACAAGCTTTTTAAAGTGAGGATGGTCATGCCATGGAAGCACTTTATTTTGTACAAAGCTTTTTCTATTCACATAGATACGTCAGGCGATATGTCCACATTGTGAATAAACATGTATCGTCACTGCTAAACTTTGAGGCCGTACCATGTCCTTAGGTTGAAGGAGGTACAGTATAACAAGATATAACATGTTTATTTCTTCTAGTGATCACGTGATTCATAAACGTGGGTGTAAAATATGCATTTCGGTATAACAACTGAGGCATTCAGATAATTATCGTCGTTTTGAGAACAATAACAACACAGTTCGAGTAGCTGTAATATCGTCAATTATGGACAGAATATAAATATCGGGTGTTGTTGTTGTTTTTCCACCGTGCCTCAAACACGAATAGAAAGAAGGCTCGTTGTGTAACTAAGAAAGAACGACATATATCTTTCTAGGATATGTTCAGCTATACCAGATGTGTTTTCTTGTAACCTTATATTCGTATATATCATTTAAATGGTGCTGTTCACATCTACAAAGACGGAGACAGGAGTGATTAACCAGCGCCGGTCCTTCCTTCCGTTCACCATACCCTCTAAAGGCGGGTAACTATTCCTCATGCCGTCTCAAATTGTCCGTCATTATGGAAAATAGGGGCCATTAAAATGATAAAGTATAATCTTAGAATCGTTAGGCTATGCTAATTGCGAAGACAGTATGCCTTTGGAAGCGTCATAAGAGAGATAAACTCGGAAACGTGGCAGACTGCATAGTCTATACAGGCTAGGCCGATAACAGAATGTGCGGCCTTTAACTGATGTTTGGTTCAGTTCTTTAAAGTGTTGTAATGCACATTTTTATCTGTTAAACTAAGCAGAGGAAAATAAAGACCTAAATGATGCGGTAAATAATGTTTAATGGTCCATTTTTCCAAGCTCTACCAGTCAGGAGTTCGAAATAATAACCATTCAGCATAGTGTTTTTTTTAAAAGACTGCCCCATTCATTTATCAAAAAGAAAGCCAACGGGAATTGTCGATTTGAACCAAAGACGCGTTTTGCCGATTTCCGTGAATCGCGTGGTCAATTAATCATGCACGGAACCAAAACGAAAATATAAACTAAAACTGCGGAGTATGATGGATACTTCCTATTATTTTCTATAAATGCACTCTCTCTTTCGCAATATAAACGGTAACTAGTATCGCCTTGAAAGACATGCCGACGCCATTTCTGATCTCTTTTAGTGTAGAATATTTAACAAATAAGTTGTTTTGAAAAAAAAAAATCATCACTTTCCTGAATAAGTTGTTTTGAAAAAAATAAACTCATCACTTTCCTGAACTCTGCTCGGTGCATAGATCGTGTGAGTTAGACTATTCAAGCGTCACTGTAATTGCCCGAATCATTGCGAAGTCATTTTGAAACGGAAAGGTTGATTTTGTGTTCCACATACATGTGATCTTACTTAGCTATTTCCAATGCATTTTCTTTCAACTTGAAGTGCGAAGTGACCGACCTAAGCAAAGAAGAAAATAAATCTAAAAAGGTATAGAATAATAGACAATTAACTTAAAAGTACTTAAAGTCCCATTTTACATGTATTATATGTGTTTCAACATATTCTACCATAATCTATAACTTATTTTACACAGTTGTGCAGTTTTATCTGAGCGCTAGTATGCTTTTAACAGTACAAACTCGCTAAATGTCTTATTGACATACTTACAAGGAAACATGTATAGTGATTGCATTCAAATCAATACATTGCTGTCTAGTCTCGAGTGAGAAATTAGTCAGTTGTCAGGGCGTGTTTTGCATATCATTGGTGAAATACCAGAATATACTAATAGGAGTAATGTACATAATTACCTTTCTGTAGTACTATTGATACAACAAAATTCCAGGAACAAATGATCAAGTAGTGGTGAACTTTAGTGGTTGCCTTTACTATCGGTATAACCAATTACCAAACATTAAAGATATTTTTCTGCAGATAACTCTGGAAAGCATTGTGGGAAAAAGGAGAAATTACTCTTCAGAAGAAATTTCACCTTTTCCCAAAATGTTTGCTACCCTATCAGAAGATTTTTTTTTCAACTCTTCAAATTTTGAAATGTCGTCTCCAAACTTTTTCAATTTGGGACAGTCAAACATTTGGCGTTTGGTAAAGGGATAAAAGACCCCATGCAGTTTTTTTTACCAATTAACAAGACGTGGAATTCCATGAGAAGTCTTGTGTTGTGGTAAACACGCGTTCATAATCCTGTCTTTCCCGACCCATAACGGTCAGATCTCCCGCACGCTTGCATACCGAATGCCATGTATCCGACCTTATGCCATTTGTATTTATTTTTAGATTAGGAAGTTTAACGAATGTGATTATCTTCCACAAACTATATGACCGAGGACATGATTTTGTCAAAAATGGTATCTAGATCAGATCAAATTTGCTCTTTCGTCAAAGGGATATGAGCTAAAAGAAATATCACCAATCTGACCAAATATACAAATATTAACTTTTAAGCAATGATGTTTTATTTCAATCTTTGACAGTTGCATTCGATTACATCAATTCTAAATTCTGGCAGAATTCGTGGTTAACAAAAGGTTGGAGCTCTTTTTTTTTATTGAAAAGCAGAAACTGTGAATACATGGTTGGTGTCGATCTGGCAAAATAGGGAATGTTTATTCCGTGAGTCAGAGGAAACTTTGAGGGCGAGGTTTGGAGATTTTCTAGCCGAACCGGATAATCTTTCTTCATCCCGGCACTTACCATATACTCGAATTATCCCGTTTTCAATACTGTTTGGTTATTAATGATTTAAACAGATGTTAAGTTCTATAACTATGCATACTTTTTGAGACTGATAGAACTTTAGCAGAATTACTCATAATCGTTTCGACCAAACCTTGACGAAAACATAGACTTAATCAAATGTCATCTTAATTTGCGGAGAGGGAGAACATTGTGGTAAAAATCCAAACAAAAATATAAAATTTTCTACATTAACAGTTTTTTCCCCAACGTCTTAAATGGCGCCTATATTAAGTTTGAAAATTCGTTTCACAGTGAAATTTCAGCAATTACAATGTGACGTAATTTGATATGATGGCGTCATCATTGACTGGATGAACAGGTCCATATAGATATTTTGTCATTATGTCCATATATACATTTTGTCATTATGTCCATATATACATTTTGCACGA
This sequence comes from Cerastoderma edule, assembly GCA_947846245.1. NCBI lineage: Eukaryota > Metazoa > Mollusca > Bivalvia > Cardiida > Cardiidae > Cerastoderma > Cerastoderma edule. The sequence goes on from OX401417.1 coordinate 23,074,884, forward strand.
GAAAATTGGATTTTTTCTTGGCGACGACCTACTAAAATATTTGATAAGCGTGACATTTGCATTTTCCAGACACTTTGGCGGGCATTGTCAATTTTGATTCGACATTCTTAAACATCGTTCGGAACATTTCTTCAGAAAGAAGAATAAATATGTTCAGCCAGCAGAATGCGGTCGATATCGATAAATTCTTTGCATACGCATTTGTATCATGCTTTGTAAATACATGTATCTCTCACATATGATCAACTGTTAAAGAATCTTCGAGAAAAAGATTTATTTTATATATCTAGCTTACATTAATAAAACATGGACGCCTACAACCTTGAAATGAGTCTTTTGGCACCACAGCATGCATGTATAGTTGCGTGTGAAGAGGTGGATAAGGGCAAATATTAGAATATTTTGATTGGCACCTTTATTAAACCAACAGACCTTGGCTGACACGCGATATTCTATGACACGTTATTGACTCCCAATACGACAGCTCCCCACTTTATAAACCCAAACCATGTAATTGCGGTATTCTAATGGAGGGCTTACGTACAGTTTTGTATGTTGTCTTTCGATGCGTCCACCACACAACACCGTGGTTTGGACTTATTATTAATACTGTATATCAAATCTGATTACCTTCTGTACTCGTCCAATAGTTTGTCTTGTCATAAGTCATGGCGTATTCGTCTTATTGAGTTCGCGATGTCAATAGAAGCCCATACCGCGAGAGCATTCCGGGCAGTCAAATAAAGTGTATGTACGAAAACAACATAGAAAGCGGTTTTATTGAAGAGATTAAAAAAATAATAAACAGTAAACACAGTGTGAAAACGAGTAAATCTGCAATGACATGTTTGTTTTAGTGTTGCAACAACTTCTTTAGGCGTTGTGAACTGCAGACCATTTAAATCAAAATCAGCTATGGAACAAGTCGTCTAGTGAAGGTGATATTATTTCAGTTCACATCATACTGTATGTCTATGTCACCTTGTAACAAGGAATCATTGTGACAACATAGAACAAGACGTTTTAGTCCTTCGCCTCTCAGAAGGTGGCTTTGCCACCATCTTGGACTAAGCCAAGGCAATATGATTCATACATATATCCAGATCATGTAAAATACAGTGTTTCGCAGTGGAGTATTAATATCGTATATCCGAATGATTTATACAACGGTAAGAATCGTTGTGTCTTAGCCCATTACCAAACAATAACGACAGTCTACCACTTTGTTGCAGACGACTCTGGACACATTGTGGGAAAGGAAGAAATTGCTCGTGGCGAGCAATTTCTCCTTTTCCCACAATGTTTTCTATCCTATCAAAAAAGTATCTTCCAATCTCATCACATTTTGAAATGTTGTCTACAAACTCTTATAATTGGGTTGAAAATTTGGCAAAGTAATTTTGGTAAAGGGTCAAGGAAAGCATTTTGCGTCATTGTACACAGCTTTTCATTTGGCTCTTATTTTGTGAAGCATCTGATCATTAGGAATGTTTTGGATTTAATCAGTGTTTATTTATTTGTTATTAAAATGTCTGAAAAAATGTTGTTTCTTCGAAAACAAATGTCTTTTCCCTGTTACAAGTCGTCTCATCTGTTGTAAATTAATCTAAATTGTGTAATGTGTACTTCTATTCTCCAATTAGAGATAACATTGTATTTATGCTTCTATATCAATAAAGCTTTTTACGAGATTTAGTGATAAACATTAATGTCTCAATTTTACCGTTAACATGAGATAATGGGTTTCTAGTTACACTGGAATACCTGTACGATTTATAGATAACATCCCGTTTAATGAGTTATAGTTATACGGAAGGCGATCTGTGTTTGTGTAGAGTGCCTAACCCTTTACCAAACAATAACGACATTTGACAGAGTTTCTTTGTTTAGTTTAAACTTATTTATTCTACATCGATTATGAAACAAGTTCTTACAACTTAGATAAATCACTCTCGATTCTGCTTCCTTGATACATAACCAGTACTCGCGCCGAATTTGGATTAATGCAAGTTCGCAAGGCAGATCCCGCCACTCACGGGATTCGAACCCTCGACCCTCGTGTCCTGAGGCCGACGCTCTACCCCAGTTTGTTGCAGACGACTCTGGAAAACATTGTGGGAAAAAGGAGAAATTCGTAACGAGCAATTTCTCCTTTTTCCACAATGTTTCTGCCCTATCAGAAGGTTAAATTTCATCACTGTTTGAAACATAGTTCGAAAACCCTTTCAATTTTGGACGGTGGAAAAGTATGCGGTTAAATATTTGCTTGATTTGAATTATACGCCGTTAGCATATTTATTCATTGAAATTCATCACCGCTCGTTCACACTATATATTCTACGCCAGTGCCTGCTACACTGTATGGTCTCGGCGGTTTTACTTAGTAGATTAAAAGATGTCATTTTTAATTAATAAAACGTAAAATAATCAAATTAGGAATGCCACATTTTGTCACAATTATTCTTATGGCGTCATTTGTTAAAACAATCTGAACACATCCGGTTTATCCAATGAAAATACCTCTGACATAATATGTAAACCGCCGTATTGCTTCTTGCAAAACTACTTTCGTTGTACTTTCGTTTTCAAATGAAAATATCATGTGCAATATCTAAACAGTCATCTTATTTGAATAAAGAAACACAATATATCACATTTTATAATTTCACTATTATGTATGAGTTACCGACAGAAATAATGGTTTCAAAAGATGTGTAACACTTTCATATTTATTGTACATTGAACTACTCAAAGTGGACAGTCATAGGAAATATATTAAAAGCCGGGGATGGAATTTGTAATCCGACACTTATGAACGAGGCGTATTTCTCAGATCACGGAAATTCCAGAGTAGTTGGGATTGTTGTTAAAAGCAGTCATTGCCTTTATATTCAGGGAATGGTTAAAACGCTGAGTGTAAAGGCATCACTTACCCTCGATATATTTTGTATAGACGAGTTAAGTGACGCGGTTCAATTAGTATTCGTCTAGGGAAGTATTATATTACTTTGTGACAGAAAACTGTATTGACAGGCCTGAATGTAACGACATAACCCAGTCCTCAGGGATAACCCAATTGTACAATGTCAGCGGAATAAATAGCATTCATTGATCATAAACAACTCTTTATTCCAGTATTAAACAACAATAGAAAGACATTGTAGTACCCATAAACATGAGTCATTCCAAAGATTATTTCATCTAAATTGTGTTAAAGTTTAGTAAGATTTGCATGCTTCCTTAAATCTAACTTTAAGAGGCGGATCACATCACGAATAGTACATTGCATTTAAAATGAACCTTTATGATTCTAAGAATTAATACCTATCCCCGTGCAAATGCCAATTGAAGTATGATTATTTAGGATGGTGTATAGTAATTAACGTACCTTCCGACATTTGTTTTCATAAAGCAAATTCCTCAAAAGAAATATGCTAGATAATGATGTGTAAAAGTATTATGACAAAAGAATATATTATTTTTCAACAATAAGGCTTCCATTTTCATATTGGTTCCTTAAAAAATCTGCAATGGGTGACTTTCAACACACATTTCAAATTGATTATTCGCTGATGACAACACCTAAAATTAAAAGTAAATGTGCCGAAACGGTCAGGCTTTTGTATTGTTGTCTGAAATACATTTAAGGTTAGCCAGTGGAAGCATCTTTGATTGTGGCAACGTCATAATATCTAAGTCTTCAGTTTATACGTTTTAGATCGAAAAACCATTGCAACATGTTCACATCAAAATTCATGTTAATTCAGCGTAAAAAAGACTCAGAAACTTAAATACTTTTATTGCTTCCAAAGTTCTTCAGTGTGTATCATACTTCAATACAGCTGTTATATGGTTTTACAGAAATCAAGTTTTGACTTCCAAATTTCCTCAAATATGTGAACAACAGCTTTAATCTCCAACCCGTTTTGCATCTATATCTACCGTAAACAATAACAGTACCTATATGTTTAAGAATAACTCCTACACCGAAACGTCGTCTCAAATTAGTATTGTACAGTTTAGGGGTTGATCTACAGCGATGTTCGACGCGGACTGTCACCATGACTTGGTCGGGTACTCAGTATCTGAAGTTATTCAGACAGAAAGCAGTAATGGTGAAGTATTTCCCAATCCTGCTTGTCTATTATACTCAGACTGTTTTGATGGACTACATGTGTTAACGCCATCATGTAAGCCATCCTATTTAATGGAGATATCATAGTCCGTGAATCATAACACCGTCGATGTGTGACGCTTTTAAACCATCCCATCACTCTATTCCATTCCCAAGTGAACGTGTAGCAATACCACCTTGAGGGATAACTTTCAACTGCATCCTGAGTTCTATCAGCTCCACAAATGTAACAAAGACTAGTTACTCGAATTAAACAGAGATTATTGTAACATCGTAAGAAAAAAATCCTGGATAAACATAATTATGAAACATGCATGTATAAGTCAACGATAGTACGTTTCGACCTGATTAGAAAATACCAGCCACTTATTAAACCCTAATTGGTCCTTGACTAACGGTTCAAAATTCCTATGAGGGTGGAACACTTGGAAGACTTGTTCGGTTGATCTTGTAGAGTTTATAATAGGACTGCTTTGTATCAGATAGCCACTGTTTTTTACATGTAATTCTTTTTATTTTTGTAACCGTTTAGGGTTAGACGTATGATTCGTTTAAAACATCTTACTTTTTCGTTCACATACATATAGAAATAATTAGTTCGTTTGCCAACAAAACCCGTCAAATATGGTTCTATCGAAGTTGGTATATTCTGATAGATACATGTAGTATTCTGTCGTAGAAAATAATGGCATGCTATCTTATTAGGTCTTTGTTGAAAATTGTGACTTTGTAATGCTTGATGTTTTGTTTTAACAACTATCAGTATTGATATGTGTTTGTTCACCTTGGTTCATAACCTGTCTCTCTTTAAACATGTACTGACTGTATTGTGTCGACTGTTCACCTAGCTTACCGAACTCATAACAGCATTGCGAGATATTACAGAGCAAAGTCAGCGTTTGGTAATTTTCTGAAACGGCTGGCCTGGAATTAACCTGTTCGTATAAGCATGAAGTCGCCTCCAACACTATAAGGATTTAAACAACTGCATTTGACGAAAGCACTTCCGATAGCAGTCATGGTGGTCACAACTGTATTTTTGAAAGTTTAATGTCTTGTCGCATTAGTTGGTATCGCAGCATGATATTGTATCATAGCAGGGCTTGTGTTTCGAGATTTAAAAGGTATCATATTTCATAAACAGGACTTTTTAGACATATCGCCTTGGTATGTTACGTTGTTTAAACATTGATATGACAAACCTTTTATAGCGTTCAGTTACTTAGTGTTGTGTTCGTTTTGTGTTGATAAAGGGTGTTTAGTATAATAGGTAATGAAAACTACCGAGAGACGTTTTGAGAATTATTTTTTTCCCAAAAAAAGAACTGTAATCTATTTAAAAGACACTTTGGCAAAAGGAGAGAAGGTCTTTTCCTTACCTCACAATAGTTTATACCCAATATCACAAGAAAATGCAGGTATTACTATTCATAAATGTTGCCTCTCGCTGCATTCTATTTCGACAAATCCGATTTTGTTTACCATGTTATAAGTTCGGCTATATTCCTAAATCTAAAAAAGTCCAACGAGATTACTATCTTGAAATAGATATCAAGGTCCTTGGAACTTCTAGTTGAGGTCAAAGTTGTTCGACACTTTATGAAATAATATCTTCATCTAGAAATTGAATGAAAATTGAAGCCATAATGGAGTATAGTTTGTTACTCCCAGATGCTTTATCATGTTTATATTTCTAAGGACATGGGTATCATATGTTCCAAAACTGTACTTTACATTCTACGTTTGAGTTTGTTTTTAGTTTTTATGGTTGGTCTTGCGTTGTGTCAAAAGTATTTCAGATTTATTAATGCATTTAATTGCTTAATTTCCTTTCTTTTTGTTGACAACAACGACACGAAACCCTCATAAATCAATGCTGTTTAATTGACCCTCAAGCTGTTTCGATTTTGGTGACACCATTTTACCAAAATTTTGAATTTATTGCATTATCTTTTAATTTCTATCATGTTTTTTTCTTTTGTTTGCAATGTTCTTTTACCTATGTTTTCACTTATATAACTACAGTTTCCCATGCATTGTTTATTAAAATGTACATGTTAGCAGAGTGGATACATTATGATTCCTATAACGTTAAATGAAAGCCAGTGTGTGTATGCGTTTCATTTTTATTTTGTTATTTGTAACTATAAATACTGAATATGTGTACCGACGACGTAAACTTTTTGGACATTCCCGTTCTCGAATTATTGACAGTTTGTGTTTTCGATTGAGGGAGTTTGTCGGAATTCTATCACAATGTGTCCAAAAGAGGCTGTTTAGGGAAACAGTTGTTTGCGTTGAAAATTTCTTTCAAAAATATTTCGAGCTGTGGAGCCGAAGGGTAATTGGCTACGTTTAAGCCCTCCTACAGTTGTCCCAAAGTTAAAGTTTGTAGATGGTGAGAAAAACAAAAGCCTAACCCGAAAATATACTTGTCACAGGATCAAAGCCAATCGGTGAAAATAAACTTTGTCAAATGATTCCCATAAGAAAATCAGTAAATATAATAAACTGGTTGGTAAAAAGTTAATCGTTTCAAAAATATCAAATGAACCATTTCATTTCATTATACGATTGCATTTTGTTTAGAAAAGGAGTAATTTAGACTAAGATCTCGATTTGGCGAAATAGATTAATTGATGATCCTCTATAAAGACAAGGAAACCCCGGCCAACCTCCTGAAGTTTCCAGTATTTCAGGTTGAAATCTAACACCAATCATTTGACAACATTTGCAACATACACCGTAGACATTGTATTGTAAGTACCTAGGCCACCTGTCCTTTATACAGATTTCACAAAATGTAGAAAAGTTCAATGGAAAATGAGTAATTGCACATATACATATGGAATAAAACATTTAAACAATTATTGTAGAACTTGCGCTCTTAGTGAATGAGTGGACGTCATTTTAGTTCAAATTCATCAATATTTTAATAATAAATCTATACATAGTCTTAAAAAAACAAAAACTCTCAACAATTACCAAAGTCATTCATTGCTGGTAATGACTATTTGAGAAAATTAATGAATACATTTCTAATAAAACCATTTACCCTTAACCAAACGCCAGATTTTTGACTGTCCAAAATTGAAAAAAAGTTTGCAGACGATATTTTAAAATGTGATGAAATTGAAAAACAATCTTCTGTAAGGACAGGAAAACATTTTGGGAAAAGGAGATTTTGCTCGCGAATAGCAATTTCTCCTTTTCCCACAATGTTTTCCAGAGTCGTCTGCAACAATCGGGTCAAATATCGTATTGTTTGATAATGGGTTAACAAGAAATCAACCCAGATACTTGTGAAGACAATCTGATTTTATTACAATGTTCGTGGGCGTTAGTGATGGAGGTGCCGACCCGCGCTAAGGGAGACATTCCATTAAATACAATCGCCTTCGGGTAAATTTCGCCGCTAAAAAACTAGTTCGACCATTCTAGCTTTCTCGATTGGACTCGATTTTAGAAACGGACCTAATTAGGTTCTCTGAGTCAGTGAGCCGGACTTGATATCTGTCAACAGCTCCAACTCCCGCCCTTCATCCATAATCATTGACATGTATACATGTACAGTACATGCCATGTATATTTCGCCTGCATGCCGAATCACATCGCAAACGAAATAAACAGTGTTCCTTGCTGCAAAGAAATGCCATGCTTTGACAGCTTCTGTGTGTTCCTTGGTTTTATTGTTTGACTGCACTATCTGACGTATGGGGATGTTTCGACTTCTTGTTAAAAAGCTTACTTACTCCAAAATACAAGCATCCAATAATCCACAGTTATGGGTTAAACATGGTTGAGTAAATGTTTTACTTGATTTTCGTTTATTTTTCCTTTGATCGAAATGTTGACAATATTGATAGAATTTTACGACCATACGCCACGTAACCGCATACTTCTTTGTTTAGAAACATTTGAGCCTGCTTTCTCCTTACAACGAATTCGATTTTCTTTATGATGTTATTGATCGAAATCGTGACAAAATTTAAAGAATAGTACTACCCCTGTCTTTTGATGCCATCAAAATAAGATACGTCACGTAACCGCATACTCCTTTGTTGAGAAACTTCTGAGTCTGCCTTTTCCTTATATTATATATATTACAATCAATTCTCGATCTGTCTGCTCTATGGTCACGAAGGTGAATATATAGGGGGTAATGTGTTAATATTTACAAGTTCATTTACTCCTCCGTCAAGCCATAACTCCGCGGTGACATAGAATGAAGTGTAATCTAAATAAAAGAGCCTTCGGCGGCGTTTCCTGTTTCGTCAATTCCGAGAAAAACATATTGTTTTTGTCTCTCGAAGCAATGTACTTGAGTTAATTAATGTTTAATTAAACGTGCGTCCTAATAGTGACCGTCAGCTGGTCGTTAATACAAACGCGTCTTCTATCGACAGTGAAACCTTCCCAGGCAGTGGATTTTTATCCCCTTCGTAACGTATTGCCCCTCACTGTTTCCTCAACACCCCCGTATAATTTGTCAAACTCATTAAGGACATACACAGGCGTGAGAAATAACGTGACGAATATTTACGATCTATGTCCAAACAAGATAGCCGCAACCGGGTAGTTTCGTATTTTTTTTTTTTTTTTTTTTACCTGGACGCGGCTGTCATCGGCGGACATAACTTCGTAAACATTTGTCATGTGATTCCCCCACCTAATACGAACGTGTTGGCTTTACGGAGAAGATATTTCCAGTTTATCGCGTCCTACAAAAAGGTAGACGGGCACTCTGTCCGTGTGATACATCCCAGAGACACAAAGAAAATAATAATCAAGCATTATGTTATTATAGCTTCTCTGTCGAGATCAAATTGAAACTAGGTGGCAATTGACAAACACATTATTAACGTTGATGTTATTAACGCCCCCATACGATTACTCTCTGCTTCCCTGTTCTTTTGTTGTTTGTGTAGAATTTTTTGTGGTTGGTGTTGTTATTTTTGTGGGTGGGGAACCTTTGAGGGTCTTGAATAGATTTTGAAACCATTGACGTAATAATCGGGATTTAAGAACATTATTTTGACGGCTATTTATGCCTTGCTTTCCCAGCACGTATGTTATATCAGGAAGGTCTTTGAGTCGTTGACATTTTTCACACAGTTGGATGTAAAACTCAAATGCCCCCCCCCCACACACACACACACACCTCCTAGCATTTCAGTGTTTCAAAGAGAATCGGTGGGCGTATCATGAAAATGTCATATTTCTATCGAATTGTGACTTGAGAAAGTATTCTCATTCTGTATGGGTAAAGCATTCTGCACAGTTCCAGTTTGGAGAAACATTCATCTACTAATATTCTTATCAAGTTTGCACGCTCACAGTCACAACTTTTTTTTTCTTTCTTTTCGGATAATTGGTCTAGGTAGAACCATAGAAAGAAAAACCAAAATATTACAATTTCATTTTAAAAATGGGGGGGTCTCCTTCAGTGTGACACACCCTATCACTGTTGAGTTGGAAAAGAATGTGATATACTTCCGCACAGGAAAACATTTCAACAAGGATCCCCTTGGATATCAAAACAATATCGGAAGAAATATCATCTATCTTTAGGTTCAGTGACACTGAAGAAAATGGTATTGAACCGAAAATATAAACAACCAGTTCTTTGATTATTACTTCAGGGCAATAGTTGGTTCATTGGTTCGTTGCTGAAAGTATTTCCTAAAAGACAGCCAACCGTTCTTGGTTTTCACGTAGAAGAATGAGATTACATTTCCTTTATATATTCGTACTAAAAAGTTCATTTTTCTCACGGTGTCTTTGTTAAATCCACAACCGTTATTTTCTACCATCTTAATAAAGCAGAAATGCCCGCAATAAAATGTCCACATTTTCATCAAAGTCGGTGTAAATGCGCATGTTTAATGCCGCGGTCCAGATAAAATGAGAAGCTCACATAACTAAGTTCAAGCTTCTCAATCTCTACATCGTGAAATAAGAGTGAATGTTGTTTTGAACTTACGCACTTTTTAAAAATGTTTAATTAAAAGTTTTAAAACGATATCCTGCTGCTACCGATTATGTATCAAAAGGTTTACCATTTCTGGAGAGGCATTGCGCAATGTGTATGAATGCCCATATTACAGTAAAAATATAGGTTTTTAAATCAAACATAATACCTGATTCATTCAACTACGACAGTGACACATTGCTTCAAAGATGTGCATTTCAAAATAGCTATATGATAAGATAGGTGTAAAGTTCAAAGTGCATTGAACGTTGATTCACATAGAATAATGTTTGAGACCGGAATGCGCAAAACACACATTGTCAAACTGAACGAAGTCATTCCGCCTTGTTTGTGTTTATTTCTCTTGTAAGATCCCTTGCGAACCATGTTTAAACACCGTGTACTTGCGGCGTATACAACAGAAAAAGGTATAAAACGTATAAACCATATTGGGATGAAAATTTAGAATGTCTTTGGAATGATGTAAGGTCTAAAGAAAAAGCATATGAAAAGTTTCATGGCAATACTCAAACTCGACAGTTTCTGAGATCAAAATATAAAATTGCTCAAAATTTGTTTGACAAGTGTCTCAGACGTACTGAAAGGAATTATAATAAATCTCTATCTATTGATATTGAAGCATCATGTGTAAATAATCCTCATAAATTTTGGCAACAAATTCAACAACTTGGTCCAAAGAAAAAACAAAGCATACCCACAGAAGTTTACAATGAAAGCTATGTTTTGACATCCGATGAAAACACTGTGTTTTCTAAATGGGCCTCTGAGTTTGAAAAGTTGTACAATTCCGATAGCACTGAAAATGTTTTCGATGATGAATTCTATAATGATATGACGTATGAAAAAGCTTTTCTAGAGGACAGGATGTTGGATCCCCTCTTTCAAGAGAATGCCTTTTTAAATAACTGTATTTTAAGACAAGAGGTGGAAAAGGTTGTATTTTCAGCAAAGAATGGTAAAAGTGTAGGTCCAGATCGCATACCCTATGAAGTTTTAAAATTTCCCGTTATAATTGATATCTTGCACGAAATGTTTAATTTATGTTTTGATACTAGTATTATCCCAAGTATGTGGCGACAAGCAATTATCTCGCCAATCCCGAAGGATCCCAAAAAGGACAAACATGTACCCAGCAATTACAGGGGAATCAGTCTTATATCGGTCGTAGGTAAACTCTACTCATCGTTGCTGAACAATAGACTTCTACAATATCTCGAGGAAAATGACTTAATTGAGGATGAACAAAGCGGGTTTAGGAAAAAACGCTCATGTGAGGATCATGTCTTTACAGTTAGTTCAATTATTAGAAATAGATTGTTAAAGAAAAAACATACATTCGGTACATTTATTGATCTCCAAAAAGCTTTTGATTTTGTTGATCGTGATATGTTATTATATAAAATGATTTTAAATGGTATCGATGGTAAACTCTATAACTCCTTTAAGAGTTTATTATCGGATACATCTTCGTGTGTTAAAATAAATGGCTTCCTGTCTGACTGGTTCCCTACGTTGTCGGGAGTTAGACAGGGAGACAACAGCTCGCCGACAATTTTTTCTTTCTTCATAAATGATCTTATTACAGGTTTGAAATCACTTAACAAGGGAGTTAACTTTGACGATAATCTTATTTCATGTTTATTATACGCCGATGATATTTTACTTTTGAGTGAAACTGAAGATGATATGCAAATTATGCTGAATTATGTGTCAAGATGGTGTAACAAATGGCGTGTCAAAATTAATTATTCTAAGTCAAATGCTGTTCACTTCAGAAACAACGGAAAACAACGAAGTGATGTCATATTTAAATTGGGCGAGCATCCAATAGATTATACGTCTATGTATAGATATTTGGGTGTTCACCTACATGAAAATATGAATTTTAATCATACAATAGATATCTTAGCAAAGTCTGGTAGCAGAGCACTCGGGGCCATGATTTCAAAAATCCATAATTATAAAGATGTTGGTTATGAAACATATACGAAATTGTATTATTCGTGTGTGGTGCCGGTCCTGGATTACTGTTCGTCAATTTACGGATTTGTAAATTGTAACAAAATTGACAGCATCCAAAACCGTGCTATACGTTATTTTTTAGGTGTCCACAGATTCGCGCCTATACAGGCCATTACTGGAGATATGGGTTGGATTAGTTCTTATGATAGAAGAAAATTAAATATGTTAAGATTATGGAATCGTCTAGTAAACCTTGATGATAACAGAATCACAAAAAAAGGTATTCAATTACGATTATAGTCAAAACAGAAAAAACTGGTGTTCAGAGGTTAAATCTATACTAGCATCAATTAATATGACAGAAACTTACCAACAGAAAGTGCAAATTAATCTAAAAACTGTAGAACAAAGGTTATTTTTTAATTTTAAAACAGACTGGAAAGTAAAGACAGATGGTGTCTCTAAACTTAGAACTTACAAAACATTTAAATCTGACTTTTCATGTGAACAGTATCTGTTATCAAGTATAAACAAAAGTGAAAGATCGCACTTGGCACAGTTTAGATCAGGAATATTACCTATTAGAGTAGAAACCGGACGTTATGCAGGATTACCCCAAAATGAAAGGATATGTGAATTATGCTCTGCTAACTGTATCGAAAACGAAGAACATTTTATTCTAACATGTACATTATACAATGACTTAAGAAGGACTTTGATCTCCAAGGCTTGTTCGAGGAATACTGAATTTGTAAATTGTTCTTTATCAGACAAATTAATCTTTATCACAAAAACTATGTACATTTCCTTGGCAAAATATTTAGTAGATGCCCTGTTAAGGAGAAAAAACACTTTATACCGCTAGGCAAATATTTTGAAAAAAAAAAAATATATGTGTGTTTAAAAAATGTTGATATATGTTTATGTGTGTATACATGTGTGGTACATATTCATATAGATATATGTATATGTAATAAGTGATAGGTATGTAATTGTGCTCTTGTGTCTGTGTATTGTTTGGATGTGTTGGTATGCATTGATTTACGTGTGTATGTGTGTATATTCTTTGAAAAAGAAATTAGTATTTATTTGGTAGGACTGTCTTGATGGTTCGATGGCTTGTTGGTATACTGTTGTAATTACAGCTTGTATAAACTGTGGTTGGGACAGTGTTGCACTGAGCCAGCGAATTAAAAGTCCATTTCATGATTGTAAATGATATGTTTTAAAGTGACTAATAGGCCCAATGTGGCCGGGTGTCTTGACAAGTATTGTACAATGTTCTTTGTGTATTATGTCACTATGTCACTATAATAAAATTATCTTATCTTATCTTATCTTATCTTACAACACTCACTCAATTAAAGTGTCACCCCTAGAGAAAGGGTCAGGCAGCTTGACTTATGAGACACTTTTCACTGATTAAACCAAGTACCTCCCAACATCTATCCCTATGCGAGGCGCCTTGCGAATATAAGTCGGTAACCATTAAATTTAACTAGCTCGAGGCTCACGAACCGGTCATTTCGGAACAAGTCCCAATTGAAACATTAATATTAACATTAAAACGAGAATATTTAAAAAGAAATATGGTTCAATCGTTCAATTTCACAATTGTGTTCATTGAGACAAACTCGAATTTATCCTCCTCAAAAGGATGGTATTACGACCTTCTTAGTATACGACGGTGACGTCATTTGGGTATTCTATATTTTGATTGGACAATATTGACCCCTTAGAGAGTTATCTGGTTGCTATTGCTTGGCAACTGTTGAACTGCACTGTATTTCTCCACAATATTATCATGTAACGTACTGAACCATCGGAAACAAGGGGTGCATCTGCATATGAACGTAGCGTAAAAGCGTCGTTTTCAAACAATCTGTCAAATCTGCAAATGATGCGTTTCTACAGAACATAGAATATAGGAACTACTTTCGCGAACCGAGCAGTGTGACCCCGTGTAAGCGGTTATCAGGCTCCAGGAACTAATGCGGAAAGGTTCATTACGCAGTCGTGTTAATGTTTATCTCACCAGACACTGGTACAAACGCTACTCGTCTAAAAAGTTTTTTTTCCGGGCAATTTCTTCTCCCGCCCAAACTAATGTGGCAGTAGGTTTCATTACGGTCCGAAATTGAGCTCTCCGTTGACCAGTGTCCACCTGCGGCCATCGTGTCTATTAGACATGACAGGCGCTATTGACCAGAAGGAATGTCGTCGCCTGACCACCGCCTTTCTGGACATTGTCAGGCGATCTCATGACGGTTCGTCGATATAATTGACTTCTTTTAGGCCGCAACATACAAACACTGACCATCTCAAACACTGTTAGTACCCTTCCGTGTCTTACATGCGATTTAGTCAAGGTCGAATACTTCTACAGCTGTGGGGAATATGAAAAAAATACTTTCCTGGAATGTAAATGGCACTTTGGCAGCATAAAAAGTTTGTCATGAAAGCCACTGTTGGTGATATTTTATCAAAACGAACAGAGTGACAAGGACTTTTGCGTAGTAGCCAGATATGATGCAGAGATAAAACAAAACACGAGTATGTCTGGATAAATAGATTATCGAGGTAGACATTCGTGTCGGTATGACATATGAACATAATGAAAAAGATCCCTGCAATTGGCAATTATATTGAATCCTTTCGTTACAAAAACACAACATCAATGAAAAATTGATTACTTACAGATGATATACACCATTAAAACATTGTCAGAAAACCTGAAGGTCGAACATTGTAAATTTTAATCGCAGAGGTTGTATGTATTTATTTGTGAATTTACAAACTTGGTGCTAAAAACAGGATTTAATTCCCCGTTTTAATTTACCCTAATCTTGCTTCATGAATTGTGTTACTATGTAATAACGTGAAATATAAAAAGACATTCAGAGCGTATAATGAATTTCTCATATATCACAAGTACAGGTAAAGCCAGTTAAAATCAACGGTTTAACCTTGAAAGTAAGCTATGAGACAACCATTAATGAAAATTCAAATGCCGGCTTCGGTAATTTGAACCAATGTATAGATGGCCCGTGTGATTTTGAGTTCTTTACTTTAAACAAGACATAATGATGGCCCCTGATAGAGATAGCTCCCCTTTTAAAAGAGTTTGATTACTTCGCTTTTTTTGTTCACATTTTACCTTATGAACGACTGATTTGGTACTTCTAAATATATTTTGATATAACCCGGTTCGTAGATTAACGGTATCAAAATGTACACCAAGTACTGCTCGGAAAGAATAGTTGGAAGTTTGTTCGTATCCTTGTGATGTATACCAAATGTGCAATTCTCGAACGTTTATCATTTTACTAATAATGGTTTCTTAAAACAGTCTCTATCGGATTGCCAAAAATGATTTTTAGTGCATTTCATGTATGGGTTGAAGAGGTTTCCGTTAACGATTAAATGCAATGTGGTTCAAGCTCCGCCATATCCGAGTCCCGCGGTCATTCATTAACACCAAACTTGGCTTTATGTTTAGACTATACTGTGTTAGAGTGTGGCTGGTAAGTCTGTCAGACCATTACGAGAACACGCGAGATCTGAACCTTGAGCGAATTGAATTACCAACACAGTGTTTCTTTCAAATGTGTACTTGTTGTTTTCTCGCCATCCTACTTCATGGCAATTTAATGTAGTAGAGTGAGGCACAGTATAGGATATATATATGTTAGAATATTTGCATCGATTTCCACATTAAGGCATCTTGCAGCAGACGACTTTCAAAAGCATTGTGGCAAAAGGAGAAATTCCTTATTACAAGCAATTTCTCCTTTTTTAAAAATCTTTTTTCAATCTATTAAGACAATTACAAGAACATCACTGAAAGGTCTTTCACATGTTTACAAAGCTTTTTCTAACGTCGTCTGCAGCTGAAAAAGATTTTGTCGAAACCTGTGAAGCATCCTTTTTTGTGGATTGTACCGAAAGGTACCTTGATTGTCCAGGGCCTCATAATCACTGATACCAACCTATATCTCGTAACTAGTTATAGACTGTGCTAACCCCTCCATTACTGATCTCTATTAAGTAACATTGATCACACAGTGATCTTATATTGCTGTATAATTTGTCTGCCAATTATCAACACGCTTCCTCGATAGTGTTTAATCATAGCCATAGACTGATGGCAATCCTAGGAATCATCTGATCTGACGAGTGAACCCCTGTATTAATCGCTAGACGTCGCCCTACTTATACTATAACTAACACTGGGGTATAACGGTCAGTTGATGACGGTCAATCGCTCTCATCGTCCTTAATAACCGATATCTCACTGGTAATTCTATCATGTACACTTACTTAATACATATCAATTTAATCTTTTCAATACCTTTTTATTTTATCCTCAGGTAAAACGTGTATTTACTAAACTACATTGGCTTTTCAGTGAATTGTTGTCAATCGCTGTTCCTTGAAGTTAAGGCCATAAGAGGAATGCAGTGGAGGGATCAAGATAAATTGTTCATGTAATGTGAAGATTTTACTGAATTAAATATATAACATTGGCTGATAAAACAGTGTCAAACATATACTTATGCCATGCATAAAAATGGAATGTGGCTATTAGTCTGGCCCACTACATTTGATTCCAAAGCAAAGTTTTAAAATCGTCATTGCATATTTGTCCAGATTTTACATAACGTACATTGCACGTTTTTCTTATGTGAACAAGTTATCAACAAGACAAATACAGTTGTAATTACGCTTATGTGAACAAGTTATCAACAAGACAAATACAGTTGTAATTACGCTTATGTGAACAAGCTATCAACAAGACAAATACAGTTGTAATTACGCTTATGTGAACAAGTAATCAACAAGACAAATACAGTTGTAATTACGCTTATGTGAATAAGTAATCAACAAGACAAATACAGTTGTAATCACGCTTATGTGAACAAGTTATCAGCAAGACAAATACAGTTGTAATTACGCTTATGTGAACAAGTTATCAACAAGACAAATACAGTTGTAATCACGCTTATGTGAACAAGTTATCAACAAGACAAATACAGTTGTAATTACGCTTATGTGAACAAGTTATCAACAAGACAAATACAGTTGTAATTACGCTTATGTGAACAAGTTATCAACAAGACAAATACAGTTGTAATCACGCTTATGTGAACAAGTTATCAACAAGACAAATACAGTTGTAATTACGCTTATGTGAACAAGTTATCAACAAGACAAATACAGTTGTAATTACGCTTATGTGAACAAGTTATCAACAAGACAAATATAGTTGTAATTACGCTTATGTGAACAAGTTATCAACAAGACAAATACAGTTGTAATTACGCTTATGTGAACAAGTTATCAACAAGACAAATACAGTTGTAATTACGCTAAAGCCTCGACAAATTTTGATATATAGTCTCTGTCATAATGGATAACCGTATTTATCTCATGTTAATGGTTTAGAGATAGATACGATACCTTTTGTTCGACAGATATACCATGTGTAACAAATACTTCAATTTCCCAAGACATTGTTGTTCCAGTGTTATTGTTTAATCCACCCATAATCAACAATTTTGAAACTTATCCTTTCGTCGAACTACCTCGTTTGTTCTCGGAATACATCGGTCCAGGCCGAAACTAATCGCTGTACACCGAATAGTTTCGGCCTCGACCGATGTATTATGCGAACGACCGAAGTAATCCGACGAGAGGATGTTTTGCATAATGGCGAATTATTGATATTTTACCTTAAATGACATAGAACGTGAAACTTGTATGAAACTATTTAAATTGTTTCTCAATGATAAAACCAAAAGCTCGTACAGAAACAAGGAGCTATGTATTGTCGGTTCACTTTACTCCAACGTAAAGGATGTGCCCTCTGTTGTGTTAGAGAGCCGATTGACATACAAATTAACATTTTTTCCCCATATATTTCCAGGTTCTGGTACCCGGTGTGACAATGTCGGCGGACTATATCCTGGACCCCGTGTGGAACGGTACGGAGACGAAGCGGGATCCAGCGGTCGATGACGAGACGACGAGTCAGGGTGCCGACATGGCAGTCATGATCATACTCAGTATATTCAGCGTTATCGGGACGCTTGGTAACGGTCTAGTACTGTACGTGTTTACACGGGGTCCCATCAAACTAACGTCCACCATATTTATCCTGGCGCTGGCCGGTACAGACTTCCTCACATGTGTACTGATCATACCCTTCACAGTGGTGGCCGTGTCGGTAAAGTACAATCTGAAATACGACTTTCCCTGTAAGATTTATCAATTTCTGATCACATCCAACGTTCCGCTGTCAGCGTTCATCATGGTGGCGATAGCGATTGACCGTTATATTTGTATCTGCCATCCGTTTGTACATATCATGACGGTGAAGAGGGCCAAGTGTTTTGTCGGCGTGCTGGGCGGATTTGCCGTTATGCTCGGACTCATAACCGCTCTCGGCTTCAGCGTATACGCCGTCTCTGTCGAGATGTTCCCGTCAAATCAGACGGATATCGCTGACAACGAGCTAAGCTTCGTGTCCACCCAGAACGATTCTATCATGGACAACGTAACGTACAATAACGCGCTTACTTACGTCAACGGAAGTTATATGAAAACAAGCATAGAATACAACGGCCTCTGTCAGCTGTCCACCACGCTCCTCTCGTCCGAGTTTATATCCCTCTATCAGAAGATCTACTCGTCCTTCTACTTGATTTCCCTGCTGATTGTTCTCATACTCTACGGTCTGATATACCGCTCCGTCACACAACAACGGGAGAAATGGATGGCGAAGAAGATGGGTAACGCTAAGAAGGTGAACACCCAGAGTCAAACGGACGAGTCGACCATGCCCCTGAACAACATGTTAAAGGTGAACGGGAGTGCCGGGCCCCGGGGTGCCACCAGAGGCGGTGTGGACGAGGAGGCGGCCACATTCACCACCAGTCTCACCACCCATCTCACACCAAACCAAGAAAATGGCGTCAGCGACTCGGAAACACATCCGATCAATCGGACGCCATCTTTACGGAAACAGCATTCTCCACAGAACGACCAGAATAAGGACAAGAAGGACCACAACCGACTGGCGAATATTAAGACGGCCGTTATGTTGTTTATCGTCACGCTTGTATTCATCATTGCGTTCCTGCCCGCCTGGCTGATGGCACTAGATGTGATCCGCTTTAACACAGTTATCTTCTACATGTACTTCTCCTATAACGTTGGAAACCCAGTCATTTATGCATTCATGAATAAAATGTTCAGAGACAACCTGTGTAAGATATTCAACAGCTTTGGGTTGGCATGCAATAGGCGCTGAAAAACAAAGGACAATACATATTCTGTAAATGGCGCTTATAAGCTCTTTAGGAACAATGTATCAAAAAAGAGACACGTGTGCATGAGCCTCTTCATAATGTTGAATGAGTTAAATCAATTCAATTAGTGCAACGGACGCTGTACATGTTCTGTACCATTCTTGGAAAAAAGAGACTGAAGAAGTTATATCAATACAACGACGTTGCCTTGGATAGTACAGCGATGTAAACATTGAAAATGATGACTTCTGTATGTTATGCGAAATACCTTTCATAAACTTGCATTCGAATGGCTGCATTGATTTGTATAAACGTAATGTGCGTGAAGATATTCGAACGTTCTGTAGAGTCATGGGACAATTTAGTACTGTATGGTAAGAGATGATAATGTTATGTAATCTCAATATCTTCGAACGGGCAGCGTTGAGTAAGGAAATAGTTACGGTTTGCATCTTATATCCTCTAGCTTCTGGTTGAGTAAGATTTATTCGCGTTTTTACATTGAATAGCTTCGAGTTTCGAGTTGAAAGGCTGAATTCAACAGACGTTCTCGTGCATTGTTCGATGCCCGCACTGAATTCCAAGAAGATTTACTGTCTGACTGTATGGTGATGGACGAAGACGCGTTGGTCTATAATTATGAACCTAATTGTAGTAATTGCATGTAATAGTCTTGCCATGTGAATACTTTCTATGATATCTTATGAATGTTTGCAAAGATGTTTTGTGGAGCTTTACACGTCGTATGAAATTTGCTTGTCTGGTATTTATCCCTTAGAATGCTGGGTAATGTTCTTAAAACAGGTTTTTGTGTCGTCTGCTTTCCAAAACCTTGGATAGAAGCTTAATTTTGATGTTGAAAGACACTCGGAGTAGCAGACAGATTAGACCACCTGGATCTTACCTGTTTGTATAAGCATGAAGTTTGTTCCAGCAATAGATAGGTAGATACTTTATTGATACATAAGGCCATAGGCCCATCAGTACACAAGAAGTAAACATTTAAGAGACACACCAGTATCGTGCTAAACCTAGATGTAGGATATAGTTGCAATATATCGAAATGTCATTTAAAGTATTCACTATCAAAATGAAAACTCAAGCAATATATTTGCTGTATATTAACTATATTTACATACATGGCAAATAAAAATGGCGAAACCGATTCATCAATATAAGGGTTAGATCAACACATTTATCCATCCTCGAGGTGGCCGCATCCTCGAGGTGGCTGCTTTTTTATGCGCTCCTGTACTAGAAGATTATGTCACAAAGGTATCCTCCCATAAATCGCCATGGAAACAAGGATACCAACGCATCGTCTGATGTTGGTCGCTGTCTTGATGCACACTGCTGTTATAAACAACGGTGTGAGATAAACCGGCAATAGGGCGACTTACGTCCCGTTGTGACACGTCATGTTTGTATAGTGCGAACAAATTCACCTGACGGTGACCTTTATGCAAGAACAATTTAGAGTGGGATGACACATAAAAATCAATAATCGCAAATATATCAAACATTGTCGAGATCGATCGATAAATTCCGTGAATATCATTACATTTTTATGAGACAGATTTAATTCAAATTATGAAAATAGAAGTCATACATGACACGCGAATTTGTTCGCACTATACCTGGTGTTATTTTGTTTGTTCCAGTAGCCCATAGAAATGGTCGTGCGGTATCGGAAATATCGTAATTTGTTGTAAATAGAATGTAGGCTGCTTTTGCATCACGTGTATGAAAATTTGATTAACATAAGTATTTAAGTACAAGATCAGAATTTTGAACAATGATAGAAAGCATATATAGATAAGATCTAAGGAAGCTTCGAATCCGGACTGCTTTTTCGCGTGAGGAAACCTTTACTTGCTCTGATAATCGTGTCGTTCGTGATAGTGCTTTTTTATCACGAAGATAGTTGCTTAGTCAAGGAATCTGTAAAGATTTAATAAAGACATTGGAAAAAAAAACATTTATTTGACAAAAATCGGCTTTACGCTTGTTTAAAAAAGTTCCTTTTTATCTAAAGAAACATGTGTACGGTATTGTAAAGGATTTTCTCCATAATCAACTTGTTAAATCCATTACGATTGATATGTTAAATGAGAAGGTTAACGTCAGATAGGAACGCAATATTACATTATACATGTTGATAAAGACATAATTTCCGCATATGTGTAAAACTAGATGTGGTTGTTAGAATTTAGCCATATATAGCATACAGTAGGAATTGAAAACAAGTAAAGTGTAATTATTGATCAGACTGTATTTGCACACCAATCTGTTCTATGACAGCATTATTGGAACACCCTCCACTGATCCGGGCTGACACTTCACACAAATTGCTGTCTATTTCAGTCTATCGTCAGTCAAAAATGATGACAATTCGGCGCTTCTCTTCTCACCAATAAAAGGTAGGATTTTAGAACAATAACAGAACGAGTAAGCACAAAACTCATTACCGAAATAGAAATAATGTATTTTCGGCGAACTAAGGCATCTTAGTTTACAGTTATATGTTTCAAGGTATGGCATGCTCTTTAGAATGAATTCTTCTTGTATCTATAGAAACTGTAAATAAAAATGTAAATGTGAACTAACGAATGTTTATTCTTTTATCTTGTGTCTATGGAATCGCTCCAGATTGCTCCCTATTGGCAGATGATTTTGGAATGTGACGCCTGAATATATCTTACAGTTGAAATGAAAGTTGATGATCCTGCACAAATCGAATAAGCCGAATAGGATAATACTGGTTATTGGTGCATGTATGTATGTTCTATCTGCCAATGGTCATAATTAGGTAATTTTCATATATAAAAGGTAAGACGACTCTTTTGTTTCTTTCACCAACAACCGATCAAATTAAGCATCAACATACTATGTCTCTATCAATGGCACGCTTGTGTTATTACGGCACATGTTTAAATTACATCTAATTGACACGGAAAATAATAC
Organism: Cerastoderma edule; assembly: GCA_947846245.1. Taxonomy (NCBI): domain Eukaryota; kingdom Metazoa; phylum Mollusca; class Bivalvia; order Cardiida; family Cardiidae; genus Cerastoderma; species Cerastoderma edule. The sequence continues at coordinate 23,097,247 of OX401417.1, forward strand.
AGAAATTAAAATTCCTGTATATACCAATAACGGTATAAATACTCAAGCTAAAGCACACAGACTGTGATATTCATCCGGCCATACATTACCTAAAGCAAACACAAACTGTTCACACCCACGCGGATACAAATGATCTAGTACCAATGCAAACCGTACACACCCACACGGCTACAAATGATCTAGCACCATCAAAAACTGTACATACCAACACGGCTATAAATGATTTAGCGCCAAAACAAACTGCACACACCCACACGACTATAAATGATCTAGCACCATCAAAAAGTGTACATACCCACACGGCTACCAATGATTTAGCGCCAAAACAAACTGTACACACCCACACGGATACAAATGATCTTACACCAAAACAAACTGTACACCCCCACACGGCTACAAGTGATCTAGCGCTAACAAAAACTGTTCACACCCACACGGCTATAAATGATCTAGCACTATCAAAAGCTGTACACACCAACACGGCTACAAATGATCTAACACCAACACGGCTATAAATGATCTAGCACCATCACAAACTGTACACACCAAGACGGCTATAAATGATCTAACACCAACACGGCTATAAATGACCTAGAACCAACAAAAACTGTACAAACCCTTACGGCTACAAATGATGTAGCATCATCACAAACTGTACACACCACACGGCTACAAATGATCTAGCGCCAACAAAAACTGTACACACCAACACGGCTACAAATGATTTTGCACCAACACAAACTGTACAAACCCTTACGGCTACAAATGATGTAGCATCTTCACAAACCGTACACACCAAAACGGCTATAAATGATCTAGCACCATCAATAACTGTACACACCAACACGGCTACAAATGATCTAACACCAACACGGCTATAAATGATCTAGCATCATCAAAAACTGTACTCACCAACACGGCTACAAATGATTTTGCACCAACATAAACTGTACAAACCTTTACGGCTACTAATGATGTAGCATCATCACAAACTGTACACACCAAAACGGCTATAAATGATCTAGCATCATCACAAACTGTACACAACCACGCGGCTACAAATGATCTAGCATCATCACAAACTGTACACAATCACACGGCTACAAATGATCTAACACCAACACAAACTGTACACAACCGCACACTGCTACAAATGATCTAACACCAACACAATCTGTTCACAACAGTACGGCTGCAATTGATTTAACACTAACACAAACTGAACACAACCACACGGCTGCAAATGATCTAACACCAACACAAACTCTACATACCCACACGGCTGCAAGTGATGTAACACCAACACAAACTGTACACACCAACACGGCTACAAATGATCTAGCATCATCATAAACTGTACACAACCACACGGCTACAAATAATCTAACACCAACACAAACTGTACACACCAACACGACTGCAAATGATCTAGCACCAACACAAACTGTTTATACCAACACGCATACAATTAATCTAGCACCAACACAAACTGTTTATACCCACATGCATACAATTAATCTAGCACCAACACAAACTGTACACACCAACACGGCTGCAAATGATCTAGCACCAACTCAAACTGAACACACCAACACGGCTGCAAATGATCTAGCACCAACACAAACTGTACACACCCACACGGTTGCAAATGATCTAGCTCCAGCACAAACTGTACACATCAACACGGTTGAAATGATCTAGTACCAACACAAACTGTACACACCCACACGGCTGCAAATGATCTAGCACCAACATAAACTGTACACACCCACACGGCTGCAAATGATCTAGCACCAACACAAACTGTACCTTCCCATATGCATTCAATTAATCTAGCACCAACACAAACTGTACGCATCCACACGAATAAAAGTGATCTAACAACAACATAAACTGTACACACCACGAACGGCAACAAATGATCTACCATCAACACAATCTGAACACTCACTCGAACGGCTACAAATGAGCTAGCACCAACACAAACTATACATACTTACACGGCTATAAATGATCTAGCAACAACACAAACTGCACATACCCACACGGCTACAAATAATCTAGCACCAACACAAACTGTACACACCCACACAGCTATAAATGATCTAGCAACAACACAAACTGTACATACCCACACGGCTACAAATAATCTAGCACCAACACAAACTGTACACACCCACACGGCTATAAATGATCTAGCAACAACACAAACTGCACATACCCACACGGCTACAAATAATCTAGCACCAACACAAACTGTACACACCCACACGGCTATAAATGATCTAGCAACAACACAAACTGCACATACCCACACGGCTACAAATAATCTAGCACCAACACAAACTATACATACCTTCACTGTTTCAAATGATCTAGCACCAACACGAACTGTACACACCTACACGGCTGCAAATGATCTAGCACCAACACAAACTGTACATACCCACACGGCTGCAAATGATGTAACACCAACACAAACTGTACATACCTACACGGTTGCAAATGATCTAGCACCAACACACACTGTACACACCCACACGGCTATAAATGATCTAGCACCAGCACACACTGTTCACACCACGATCTTATACAAACACCATCTCTGTAACACCCACATGACTGCAAATAGATAAGTGCTAGCAGAAGTTGTGTAAACAACTACACAGCTGAAAACGATATAGCTCCAGTAAAATATGTTTCCACAAGCATACGGTTTCATTAATCTAGGATAAAATCTTCATGGCTATTACGTTCTTGCTACTTACACATTCACACGGTGTCTTATAATGTATTACCAACAGAAATATAGCACACGGTACTCACATGAGACTTTACCTTGGTCATTCATTCAATCTATCATTGTTGTGATAACTGGGTTAAAATAATTCGCGGTACATTATAGATTACATTGGCGACAACGGGTAAAAGCTTTACTTTATAGCTGAGATCTTTACTCGTAGATGGATCTCACCCTTTGAGTGCAAAGTGGCAAACACCATGGATAAGAAAATTTCTTTATAACCAATGTGTGCCTTTCATACATACTATAACTATTGGTGTGTATAATTCATAACACCAAGGAATATAAGATATTGTGAAAAGAGGGTAAACAGATCATTTCAAAATGATTTTACATGAGCTGCGGATTTGGTCCTTTCTTCCTAGAATATAGAATATAAGATGTACAGAGGTTGACCCTTTGGGTTTTTGACTGCATATGAATTTTCTATCCCACAATTATGGTATTACAAAGTATTAGTTGTCGTGTTTTAAAACAAAACAGTTCCAATGACTGTCTTTTTCAAGGAAGATAGCAATTCATCTTTGTCCAACTCACCCCAGAACTAGGTTATACTGATGTCATGTTTGCATGTCTTCATGCATATCGCCCAGTAAAGATCGGAGAGATAGTGTGTCCGTTTGTGTCAGCCAGGGTTCTACGTGATAGTCCTGCACGTATGAGCATACTGAATCTCTAACAGTGAGTCCAACCATGGGTGATACCATACATCAGAGAACATTGTAACCTCTCCTGTATCAAGACCCATTTATAACAAGCAAAGCAAGATTGCCTCGCATATCCTTTCATTTAGAATCTAAACCACTGGTCCCTACTACTCTCGAATGAAACGATGAGGTATGTGAAGCTTTCTCTATTTTCTATATTATAATAAAGTCCTCTTTCGAACCGTCTCTTCGAGGCATATTAATGGGTACTATCAAAGTAGGGAATCATTGACAATTCTCTGACTCTGATTATTGTTATTATTATAGTTCACACAAAATTGCTATCGTTTTCAATGTTTTAAATCCCAAGTGTGTCTCTCGGTGGTGTTATTTACAGTAAATCTACCATGCCATTAGTAAAGCCAATTATGTTTTGTTCGTCCGACTGCATTGATATGCGTTTCAAAGAACCATTCATAAAAAGCAAAGCAAAATTGCCTCGCAAATCCATTCATTTAGAATCTAAACCACTGGTCCGTAATTCTCATGAATGAAACGACGGGGTACGTGAAGCTTTCTTGATTTTCTAAATCTTAAATTGTAAATCCAATCTTAATCTCAAGGCATTTTGATTAGTACTATCGAAGTATGGACCATTGAAAATTCTCTGACTCTGATTATTATTGTTCTCCTGTTACCAGGATACTATACAGACCGATACCAGGGTGCCGTATAACATTAATGATAACCGTCACTAGATCACATGATCTCTGTACCTACCTGTCAGTATTGATTTTCCGTTTTGCTTTACTTTTTTTCCTGCCTTACTTTGATTTTTTTGCTTGATTAATTGAACCCGTATAGGTTACAGGATAAATAGGCTAGATGGTTGGTGTCTTTGAGTAGGAAATTATATTCACCGTCTATTTTTTATATATCTAGACCGCTGGTTCACGTCGAGCACCGGGCATATAAGTGTCATCGCCTTGAAACTATGCGAAGCCATACTATAAACGAAACTATCGATGCAAAGCGAGTGTTGTTTTGGTCTTTTTCCTTAACCCGGTTTCAATTGGAGCATTGGATTTCATGTTGTTGATGTTTTTTATCTTATTCAACTATAGTTTACTTAGCTTACTTCATTCAGAGGATCTTATTGGACTCTGGATGTTCTAAACAACTACTGTTTACTTTTCTTCCAAAATAAGTAAATTCTAGTTTACTTATTGTATAGCAAGTTTTGTGATGTATTGAACTCATGACTGGTTTGGGAAGCAGATTAGCCCTTTGTAATTCTTCCCAAGACTACAATATGTCATGGTTCGCTATAGCGTAGTCTAATTTGAGGTATGAAATGCATTGAAATAGAAACTATGATAGACCACTTTTTAGCAATTGTGGGAAATCGTTCATTACGGAAGCCCGCCGATCGGTAACTATATCGAACAATTGACAGGAGGTTGACTACACTGCGAACTAGCTGATGATATCTGATAATTTGGCTGAGTGCTCTGCGTTCATTGCTCTGAAGTCCCATTAACAGTAATATTTCTTTTCTTTATACATTCACATCGCTGTCATAAATTACGTGTCAATGTCACCAAGCATTGAAATTCTGCGTTCTAACAGATAATGGTTGAATAGCCTTAAAAGTTGTTTTACCACTATCTTGATTAATTGCACCAGTTTCATTCAGTTTCAAATAAACGAGCGTGAAGAACATGTATGTACTTTTACATCAGCGTGTGATAACTTATTAAAGCATTAATCATAGTTGCTGGACCAAATAATTTGTCTTTTAAATTCAATGAGAACCATTGGACGTTTAAGGTTTACAGGTTTGCAAGTCATGATCTACTTGAATAGTTTGTGCTTTTATGGGTTTATAAAGAGCAACGTCCATAACTATCCTACCAGATTAATTTATGGTTGTAAGTCATTGGTGCATCTAACACGAGACCGGTTATAAATCACAACGTTTGATAGTATGAAAATGGTTATCTAAGCGCTTTTATCAGTTTGCAAAATTAAAACCCCGACGTGCACTGGTGCCATAAAGCATCCAATTGAAATGAGTGGATTCACTTTAATGGCTCGTCGGTGTTTTAAGGAGGATGCGATTTCGCCCATAATAGCCCTCCATTTTGAGGAATGATTTGTGAATAGCGTCCCGTCGCGGTTATTAATTACTTCCCATTGTCGGGACATGCGTATCGAAATTTGCATCTGCGTGCTTGATGATTAAAGTCCGGCTGTAGCACATCACATATCGGTTGTTCTAATGCCTCTGGTTAGAGCATGCATTGTACAGTTTGATGATTAATCTGAATGAAATAAATTAACTTCCTCTAAGAATGATTTGGTATCAAATAATTCAATCAGCATTCATGTGACGAATTTTGGTGTTTTCAAACATGTACTTATCTCTGTATATGATTACAGAGACATATATGCATCAATGAGAGGAGGTTTATAGTCTCTTAGGTTCCAATTCGTTTCACTAAATTGTTTGTTATGAGAAAATATTGTTTATTTTTTTTAATAAAATATGTTTAAATTAATAACATTCCATAAGTGTGCAGTTTGTACTTTATATAAATAAGGGCATCTGATTGATCCTGGTACATACACAGCAAGTTTTTGATGTTGAAATATCATCATTATTGTTCTTTTATCTTTAAAAAACATTGTTTAATTATAGTTCAACCTTAGGCAATGTAAAAATGTGCATCATGTGTTCATTCAAGAATTTAATTTCGTTGTATAGTTTGAAATCAATATTAGCAGATGTTTGTATAGTTTGAAATCAATATTAGCAGATGTTTGTATAGTTTGAAATCAATATTAGCAGATGTTTGTATAGTTTAAAATCAATATTAGCAGATGTTTGTATAGTTTGAAATCAATATTAGCAGATGTTTGTATAGTTTGAAATCAATATTAGCAGATGTTTGTATAGTTTGAAATCAATATTAGCAGATGTTTGTATAGTTTGAAATCAATATTAGCAGATGTTTGTATAGTTTGAAATCAATATTAGCAGATGTTTCGACAGAATGATTATGGGATTGTGAAAATAAACATATAGAGACTAAACAGTCAAACATATAGAGACTAAACAGTCAAACATATAGAGACTAAACAGTCAAACATATAGAGACTAAACAGCCAAACATATAGAGACTAAACAGTCAAACATATAGAGACTAAACAGTCAAACATATAGAGACTAAACAGCCAAACATATAGCGACTAAACAGTCAAACATATAGAGACTAAACAGCCAAACATATAGAGACTAAACAGTCAAACATATAGAAACTAAACAGTCAAACATATAGAGACTAAACAGTCAAACATATAGAGACTAAACATTCAAACATATAGAGACTAAACAGCCAAACATATTTAAATCTCGGTGTCCATTTTCTCGAAAATGGCATATACATGTAAAAAAAACTAACGAGTATATGACTTGCAACCAATTAACTTTATAGATTGTAATTCTTTCCTTTTTACATATATGTAATGTAAATCAGTAACATCCCGGTCAAGGATCGTAAACAATCCCTTACAGTGAGTGGTGCTAATATCAGCAGACAAGGGTGACAAGACAGCCAAATGTCAATACAACATCACCGACATGATGCTCCTTCATTAGGCCGATCCACATCTTGAAGCATAGCACGAACCTGATTTGAATTGATTTGTCGACAACCCGTCTACTGGGAAAGTGACAGTCGACTGACACAAGTCACGGATAACAAATATAGATATACCAGTCTATGTACTGACCAATCACGATGTATGCTTGGTAAACGGGAATGACGTGTGCATAATTAAACCAATCGGAGTGTGTTGACATTGTTTACCCGTGTGACGGAGCGATTGATGCTGGACAGACGTATACTCACGGGTCTACAAACACCAGGATTGTTCCTGGAGATAACTTACACCGTGTAGACATCCACATGGACAGTTTGTCAAGGACATCTGAGAAGTATCTTTGGGGATCACAAATGCAATAGTCATAGGGTGAGTGTACCCAATTGGCACGGAAAGATGCCCATTCCCTTTTCGTACAATTACAGACTACACGCCACATTGATGCCGTTTCTACGTTGTTTACTTATAAGTTGCTAAAATCCCGTGTTTTCGTTAATCAATGTAAAGTAAGCATTTAGTACTAAGTCTGTATTTTGTTGGAAAAGCGACAGCTACAATAAAAAATACACAACAACAACAGCAACATGGCAGACTCCTCAACATTCAATGTAGAAAGTGTGATTAGTTAATAAGTTTCTTTTCAAATTGGGCAAGATTTAATAATATATTAATGTTTTTTGCTGTTTGCTTTCCTCGTCGCCCGACTCATTTTCGCTTGACGGAAAGAAAGTCCATGCGCATGCGCGGTGAACGTTTCGGAAGGTCCACGTGACGATGGTATCAAAACTCCCTTTTACTCTAAGTTTAGATCGCTCTTACAAAAAAACACGTTTAAGCTGTCTACATTATCTGCGACTTTAACGTTCTTTATCTTTGTTGAACATTTTGAACAGGGTTAGGACGCTGTTAATAATCTAGTTCTATGTTACTTTAGAAATCCATGAAGTTACTGTTACGGTTGAGGGAAAATTTATTTTAAAATCTCTGAGTTAGTCTCTTCCAAGAAGTGCTTTTCCTGTTTATGTGTTGTGGGGTACTCGCTAGACTCGTCTTTGTTTCGGTTTTTGACTGCAAAGTAAAATGAAATTGTGTCAATTATTGTCTTTTCTATAACAGGCGATTTAAGGTAGGAGATTTCCTTACAAACCACACCACGCACAATGTTACTCTGCTGAATATATAAAGATATACTTCAGATCCTGTAGCCGCTTGCCCGTGTTGCTTATCTCATTTGATGCCAAAGTGTCAAGAGAAATCCCACAATGCTTAAATCCCAAGGGTTATATATAGCACTTAATTAAGACTTTATTATACCCTTCAGTAATTAAAGCAGATTAGGAATGGTTTACTCAGAAACTCAGCTCCATTCCACGATATCAGATCATGTGTTCACCACGGTTACAGTTTTTGAAGGGCTTGATTTCATCACCGATGTTTCTTTCCACGGCTGAATTTTTAATTACTGTCAGTAGTTTTCAATCACAACATTTTTACAAACGGTGCACGATTCGTCAGTATATCCCATCTACTGGTTCTTGGTCAAAGGTGCATTGTCACAGGCGTGAAGAAATTTGGAAGTTAAAATTTAATTTCTTTAAAACTGTTATCATGATATGGCCCGAAGAATAGTCATTCAGATCAGAATTAGATCGTTTTTAATTTTGACAAGTTTGTTTACAGTGAATCAACATGCATCGTAATCAAAAAGCGTGATTTCACTTTTGAAATCTACCGCATATAAACATAATATAGATAAATTGACGCTTCCTTTAAGATTATGCTTCCAATAGCTACCTTTAATTCTATATCACACAATTGTTTAATAATGTATTGTTTCAATGACATGTTATTTTGACTTTCAACTTTTCTTTTTTTTAAACACCATTGAGGAAAAGCACATGTGCAACTATATGCCCTTTTCCGGGATTACAAGATAACTTTTGCATGAAATTGAGGCTTAATGCAATAACCTGAGTCAAATGGGGGATGAATTGAATATTGCAATAAAGCATCTAAAGCCATATAAATAAAAAGAAAAAAAGACTTGTTAAGATTGTTAAGATGGTCCTTTCTGTATAAGAATGTATTTTACGTCCATCTTAAATTTACCATACATAGTTGCAACTTTTTCAACATACATAGATATTGTGTTTATATCATGAATATTTCTGAAATCTTTTTAGAACCCGCTTAAACGATTGTCAAAGACATAAGCGCTTAAGGGTATCGTTTTACTACATGTGACAATTTTATGCTAACATTTGCGTAAATGAATTTTCGTAAGTTCAAAACAACATTCCCTTTTATTTCAATATTGGGCTAAGCAATACTTCATTGTAGCAGATCATTTAAATCGTCTCTCTGAGACGCTTCCAATGGCGTGTGACGTTCAAAGATTTTATTTCATTAAGAAACAATCCATGTATCTTGGAAAGCGTGCAAATATTTTCCTCAAGTTGTTCAGTAAAACGGTACCCCGGTCTCTTATACTCTATTTAAATTGAATAATTTCTAAAGCTGTTTTGAGCAAACATATCATTTTCTAAAAAACAGACGAGTCTTTAAAATGACACAATATTCATTGGCAAATCGAGTGTATAACTAGCAAAGAGAACTTAAAGGAAAGCTTCTTTTTTGTGTAGTTTACTTGTTCATTTAATGAGAAGGACCCGGGTTTGATATTTTAGTCGATTTGTGCCCAGACATTTCATTGAGCCGCGTGATTAAATCTGTGCCTAACCAGGGGACCAATTATTCAACAATAAAACAAGTAAACCGAATTACCGAGGAAAATCAAAAACCAAAATCGCTTGAAAAAGAAATTATTTATCGGCGATCTTCACATAAATCGGACGTTTGTTCTGAGATAAAGTAATGTTTATGACTTTTGATAACTTTGAAGGGATCGACGGGGGAAATCCAAGGTCAAACAAATATGATAAGTCTGTCTAAAAACTCCGTTCAAGTCGTAAATAATGCAATTCAATCGACGAAATGTTATTTAAAACCTTCCTATGACAAACTACCATAAGAATCACTTTGTTAAAAGAAAAAGATCATAGAGCTATTTCAAGTGGGTGACTGTATCGATTGTTATGCAATTATAGCGTGTTTAAAGACATCAGAATAGTATTAATACAGAGTTGGATCCTTGATTTTCTCTAGTTGACGAACTTTTCCTTTCACATGTCACGAAATACTGAAAAAGACTTGTAATCGTAAACACATTGATAATAATATTTAGTAGCTGGAAATATCAATCCCCCGATTAGATAATTGATGGTGAGTTCAGAATGAAAAAGCAAGGGTTATTTCATTTTTGTCAGTCTGAGTATCGCGAGAATTGTTGTTTTGCAAAACTCCCATAGATAACTCTCTGTAGCAAATAGAACTTTTAGGCAGCTTGAAGATCTTAAAGTAGTAAGCTTAGGTCAGCAAAAGAAATGCATCGACTGGAAAAGAGGTAGGGAATTCATTTGATCATCTTTTGCAACAGGTTGGTTTTCCATGGTTCTCATATCCTCGTTATGTGGGTCATTAGGTAGACCTAATGCATTTTCGATCATATACAAAAATAATATGATCCCACTATATGATGCCTGCCTGCCTGCCTGCCTGCCTGCCTGCCTGCCTGCCTGCCTGCCTGCCTGCCTGCCTGCCTGCCTGCCCGCCTGCCTGCCTGCCTGCCTGCCTGCCCGCCTGCCTGCCTGCCTGCCTGCCTGCCTGCCTGCCTGCCTGCCTGCCTGCCTGCCTGCCTGCCTGCCTGCCTGCCTGCCTGCCTGCCTGCCTGCCTGCCTGCCTGCCTGCCTGCCTGCCTGCCCTGCCTGCCTGCCTGCCTGCCTGCCTGCCTGCCTGCCTGCCTGCCTGCCTGCCTGCCTGCCTGCCTGCCTGCCTGCCTGCCTGCCTGCCTGCCTGCCTGCCTGCCTGCCTGCCTGCCTGCCTGCCTGCCTGCCTGCCTGCCTGCCTGCCTGCCTGCCTCCCTGCCTGCCTGCCTGCCTGCCTGCCTGCCTGCCTGCCTGCCTGCCTGCCTGCCTGCCTGCCTGCCTGCCTGCCTGCCTGCCTGCCTGCCTGCCTGCCTGCCTGCCTGCCTGCCTGCCTGCCTGCCTGCCTGCCTGCCTGCCTGCCTGCCTGCCTGCCTGCCTGCCTGCCTGCCTGCCTGCCTGCCTGCCTGCCTGCCTGCCTGCCTGCCTGCCTGCCTGCCTGCCTGCCTGCCGCCTGCCTGCCTGCCTGCCTGCCTGCCTGCCTGCCTGCCTGCCTGCCTGCCTGCCTGCCTGCCTGCCTGCCTGCCTGCCTGCCTGCCTGTCTGTCTGTCTGTCTGTCTGTCTGTCTGTCTGTCTGTCTGTCTGTCTGTCTCTCTCTCTCTCTCTCTCTCTCTCTCTCTCTCTCTCTCTCTCTTTTTTTTTTTTTTTTTTGCAAATAAACGTTAAGCAATTACTACAACCCGATCAATAATAATATGAAAAAAGGGAAAAGCCTAAACCGGGCGAAAGAGATTTTTTCCTTCAGTTTATTAGCATTGCTAATTCTGGATTTGTATTACATATGTTCCCTAAAGTAATGCATCAGTAATAGACAAGGAAGCAGTGTCTTGTGAGAAGGCACTCCAATTTTAAAGAGATAGCCATTGTTACGATTCAAATCAGATATGTTAAATATATAACCTACGACACCAGGATATACGAGTCGCTAACCATTATGAATGGTACATGGTCATTAGACAAAGGTATAGTTGGTATCGAGCTTGATACATCAATATGCGTTTGATACATTGGCTTGTACAATATTCTTTCGAAAGTCATTGCACCACGATTTTTTAAATTCCTAGCCACAGAGCAATGATGTTCGTATGGGTTTAGCTGTCAGTCGCTAAGGAGGAATATTGGCAGGGTCTAGTGTGAAAATAACAGGAGCAGGGGTTAATGTCCATTTATACAACTGAAACATTCTGTTGGAAATGTTTTTGAACAATAATCCACTAATAGCATATAACCCTTTCCCAAACAACAAATTTTCGACTGTTCCAAATTGAAATAATTTGCAGACGACATTTCAAAATGTGATAAAATTGGAAAATAATTTTCTTATGGGACAGAAAACATTGTGGGAAAAGGAAAAATGGCGGACAGTGGTCCAGAGATAGAGCGTCGGCTTCTGGACACGAGGGTCGTGGGTTCGAATCCCGTGAAAAGCAGGATCTGCCTTGTGAACTTTCATTAATCCACATTCGGCACGATTACTGGTTATGTATCCAGGAAGCAGAATCGAGAGTGATTAATCTAAGTTGTAAGAACTTGTTTCACAATCAATGTAAAATAAATAAGTTTAAACTTAAAAGGGTTAAGACTAATAAATATTCATGTATGTTGGATGCTATGGATGGATACTTCATACTCATATTTTGAACCAGGTCCTAACCAAAGCTTGGAGGGGTGGGGGTGAAGGTTGCTTCATGTCGAATTATTTTGACTAAACCACAGAGCAACGATGATGTTTGTATAGGGTAGGTGGTTAGTGGCTTAGAAGGATTATTTACAGGGACTGGTGAGGAAATAATAGGAGCAGGGATATGTCTATTGACACAACTGAAACATTATGTTGAAAATATGATTAAACCATAATCCAACGATAGCATTTAAGTGTGGTTGAAGGTTCTCGCTAGATACTCTCATGCTTTAGCTGTCCTACCCATATCAGTAATGCAATAAGAAACAGAAGACACTGTTTGAGCAATATCAAAACCACCAAAATTTTAATTTCAAAATCTCTGCATGCAGAATGAGGGAGGATTCAACGCAAGACTTCAGTAAGTACTTCACATATGTGAAGCACATACAATATTGTCTTATACTGAAACCTTATATATAGAATTTCACCAAATGTATGTTGTAAGTTTATGTTTTTCTCTGAATCATTCTTATAACCTTTAACAACACATGTTTTAATGATGAAATAGAAAAAAAGTTTGTATTATGAAGGAAATCCTTCATTGTCAAAGTTCTTTGAAAGTATCTACAGCACCAAAAGTCCTTCTATGATAAGTTGAAATAAACAAAAAACAATTATATTGTTAAACAATTGACCAAATTTATTCATGGTAATAACAAACACTTTTCCCAATAGCATATGTACAGATCTATACAACAACTTGTTCAAATGATAAGCCGTAGAGTAAGTTTTTATTTGATTTAACCTTCTCAAAATGCAATGAATAATTTACATTATGTAGTCAGAAAAAAGAAAGTAGTTATACAAATTTGCATATTTACCACATTTGAACATAACTTGTGCTACAATGCTGTGTCAATAAGCTGTCACTCCTTTTAACAAATTATTAATTAAAGTATACTTATCAAATGTCATCTTCAGGGTGTAATATCTATATTTCTTGAATAATTTACAATAAGGAGTCCTATTTGAGAACAAAGCACAGAATCTTTGTATAATGTTCAAATAACTATTACATCTTCTATTGAAAGTAAACCGACAACATTTCATCATCTATCCTTAAAACTTCATTCAAGCTATATTTGTGACTCTTTCCAATTAAAGTTAAAGCAGAGCACAAGAAAATTGTATAATTTAACTATGACATTTGATTAAAACTATGATGAGAAAAAGGATAACAGCTCATTTAGTCATTTGACTCAATTTATGATTTTGTCAAGGTGTTTTCTAAAAGACTCCTGCCACATGCAAAGCGTTTCAAAGGGTAGTAAGAATTTAACATATCTTTACCAGAGAACAAGAAGCCAATGTGATTTAAGGAAATCTTTCAAAGCAATGTTTCTATTTATAACAATATCTTTTACCCAATAACTTTAGAAATTATTATTCTCTATGCTTTATTTCTACAAATTTCCAAATGATTTAAAAATGTAAAGCCTTCATTTTTTTAAATAGAAAGCATTAATAACAATATTTTTACACAATAACATTTAGAAATTATTATTGTTTATGCTTTATTTCTAATAATGTCCAAATGATTTCATAATGTAAAGCCCTCATTGTTTGAAATAGAAAGTATTTGCAATCAAAAGAGTTTGTAATCAGAAACAAAGAGAGCATTTTTGCAGAGAATAAAATCATTGTGACAAAAGGGAATACTTACTGTAAAAATAATTTAGTTACAATGGTGGCTTAACTCAAATTTGTTATGCCCCACTTGCTTCAATATGTGTTTACATGAGTTAACAATTTACTGAATGCCAATTTTTTTAATTCCCAAATTGAAAGCGTTTGCAGGCAAAATTTCAAAACGTTACGAAATTGAAAAATAATCTTTTGATTGGGCAGAAAACATTGTGGGAAAAGGAAAAATTGCTTGTCACGAGTAATTTCTCCTTTTCCCATAATGTTTTCAAGGGTAGTCTTCAAACAAAGTGGTTAAATGTCATTATTGTTTGGTAATGGGTTAAGTGGTTTACTATTTTAACTAAGCAGATATTATTGTATTTTATTGAACAATAATTCACCCTTTTGCACCTTTTGCAGTAAAAATGTCCCTCAAAATCAGTGGCAAAATATGCAATAAATTGAACGTCAATATGTATCTCAGTTTTTTAAATGCTACCTGCTGCCTTATACTGTACAAAATAATGAATAAAAACTCTTACTGTCCAATGATTTTACTTTTAACCCTAGTTTCTTAAACATTATGGGAAAAGTTTCTTTCATCTCACTAATTGAGACAGTTTTGCTACAACTATCTATCAGTATGGGAAATACATGTGCATATCTGTCAGTCTTGTTTGTGATGTGCTACAAAACATAGATTTCACACATGTTTAAGATTTTAAAGTTTGGAGAAAAAAAAATGCAGGGAAAATGTTCATACACTTCTTCATCTGTTTTCTTTTTGTCAAGGCTCTCTTTCATGTCAGCATTTTCATGTACAGTTCCTCCTCTGTCAGGCACAACTATTTTTGTTTAAAAAAGATAATGGAAGAAACATAAGTTAAAAACAAGATCCATGTTAAATGGTTATTTCTTTGTCACTGTACCTTGTACATAGCAGAAGTGTGTTGATGTATATATGTTCATAAAACATGAATGTTGAATAGATGTCATTTCAAAAGTACTGTAGAGTCTTTTTTGTATTCCAAAACTTTGTTTTGAATCTCCTTTAATTGTCAACATGTTTGCCAAAATCTTGTTAATGAATTACTTATGATGTCTTTGTTCATTTATCTGTGATCATTAGATGAATATCATTTGAAAAGGTCAGTAGATTTGGTTCATGTCATAGCAAGGTTTAAATATACACATGGTTTTGACCCACAGTGGCATAATGGTTAGTGGTGTGGACCTGGGTTTGATCCTCAAAGATATTCACCTAAATTGCTGTGAAGTGTTTTTTGGCAAGAAACATTTCCTAGCCTTATACTGGTAGGTTATCCAGACATGTACCTTAACGCTCCTCAGCCATGTACATTAATGGAAATACAAAACTATTCCAGCCACTTGTTTGAAATTCATTTGTCATTATGCATGCTTTTTAATCATTGTTTATTAAGATTTCTCATCAAATTATGAATGGAAGAAAGATAAAGTAATCTAATTGGTAAATATTGCAGTGCAGTTTTTCTCTAGAAAACCCATGCTAAGAGGATGTATTGATATGTACACAAACTAAAAGTCATTTTATGTTTGACATAGTGTTGAAAACAGTATAAAACACCTGTATTTCAAGTAAACCCTTCTTTCTTAAGTAAAAAGCTCTTCAATTAAAAATGTCCTTATTTGTCTGATCTCTATTTGCAATGTATTATTCATAACACAATTACTCATGAAAAAGATAAGTTGTACTTACATATGCTTATAAGAAAAGAATATTTCTTTAAGCAGCACCACAACATTCTTTTCTTTGGTTGCCGGTTCGGATTTGACCTTCACACAGTCTGAACTATGGCTGACTCTGGAAAGCAGACAAATGGAATTTACTTGAATAAGAGTCATTACTATGTTTCACGACTATGTCCCCATTAATAGTCGGTGAAAAGACAGAAGTTTTGGAAGTCACCATATGATAGGTATATTCAAATAGCAAACAACGTGTAAATAAACAAAACAAGCACATTGTCAATCCATAAACAAGAATCGAAGTTACTCAGCCTAGAAACGATCTCAATTAGTCCAGACAACTGGTCTCGAAGGCTATTGCTATTTTGACTGACGCCTTCGAGCGAAGCACGATAAATGTCCAAATGACGAAAAAAGCTTCGTTCACGGATCATTATTGAGACTAGATCTCAATGTAAACAAACCTTTCATTCGTCTCCAAAATGTATGTTCATATTACCTTTAGTTTTTAACACAGTTGGAAAGTGTACTAGAGTAAATATATACTACACCGACACCAGATGCGTAACATAAAATCAATATTCTGAGTAAGACAGTGATCGTAACGTGCACCTCATGTTTGTAAACATAGAATGACGGTCCAGAGTCTCTTCGATTTATTCATGTCGCTTTTAACAAAATAGACTGTAAAAATATGCGTTATTTATACGAAAATGAAAGCGTACAAAAAGTTATCTTACCTCACGTCATCGTTGTTGATGTGCGTTCAACAAGGCGGTCATTTCATTCCATTTAAGATTTGAAGCGGTGATCAAAAGGACGATGAGTTGTAAAGAAACTGACTTGTCACGTGATACACAAAAACGGAAAGTGTAACACGTTCTTGGTGTAATCACCATGTCAACATGTGTAGAATCGACTGGTTTTAGGATGAGAGACGCCACCTTCACCAAATAAACGGAAAAGAATGAAATGCGGTCTAAATTTTACAAAATAATTTATTGTTTAAGGTTTTTAAAAAAATATTCGGAGGAAAATCCTTCTATTTTTTGTTTGTTAACTTTGATTTTTCCACATCATTGCTACCAAAAAACCTGAATAAAAATAATTTTTTGGACAAGATGGCGCCATATGGAGTCAGAACGAGGCTGCAAAAGCATGGCCGAAAAAAATTCCTTTAGGGTTCTGAGTCAATCGGAATCCTTGGTTTTGTAGGTACATTTTTTCGTTTCGTACGTGTAACATATAGGCGGTCTCCAGACCGTGCCTTCGGCACGGTCTTCCGCCCGTATAATAATATATTGTCTTTCATAATGAGTTTATTAGTAGGGGACGCATCAAGTTAATGGATAAGAAAAATGTAAAGTTACAAACAATTATAGGTTACATCAACCCAAAATAAAGTAATAGAAATGTTTAGAAAAAAAGATGTGAAGTTGTTTGTGGAGGAATGCGTATTGAAAAGATGACTGTATATGTGTATATAATTATATATCCATATGTTTTAATGTGGGCCGGAGGCCTTGAATACCTAAATAAAATGTTCAAGTTCAAGTGTTTTCTCTCTCTCTCTCTCTCTCTCTCTCTCTCTCTCTCTCTCTCTCTCTCTCTCTCTCTCTCTCTCTCTCTCTCTCTCTCTCTCTCTCTCTCTCTCTCCCTCCCTCTCTCTCTCTCTCTCTCTCTCTCTCTCTCTCTCTCTCTCTCTCTCTCTCTCTCTCTCTCTCTCTCTCTCTCTCTCTCTCTCTCTCTCTCTCTCTCTCTCTCTCTCTCTCTCTCTCTCTCTCTCTCTCTCTCTCTCTCTCTCTCTCTCTCTCTCTCTCTCTCTCTCTCTCTCTCTCTCTCTCTCTTCTTTCCTCCTTTTCTCATTCTCTCTCACACTAACCCCCTCTCTTCGCCTCTCTCTCTATACCTCTAGTTTATATCCCTGTCTGTATCTGTATATCTCTGTATATCTGTATGTGCATGTCTATGAGTGTATAACCTACCATCACTGGGGAATAGTTTTCGTTCACGTAGACAGGTTTAAGGGAAGTTGTGTAATCGGATTAAATCATCGAAAGAATAGTGCACTCGATTAAACTCCATGCACGACAATCGGAACATAATTAATTAGTGTGTGTCTGTCCCATGGCTGCTAATCCCATATTGTCCTACTGGAACTTCATAGCAGTAGCTTTGTGCGACTTTAACATGTAGGGAGTGTGAAGGTAAGACACGTCGCATTGGATGATATTGCTAATTAAGGATCCTGGTTAAAGTGTTAATCTTCATGCAAGGTTAAGTTCATTTGGTTGTGGCTGTAATACAGAGGTTGGCACGTCGTCATGTGATGACTTTTCTTGACAAATCACCCTGGTATGGTACAATAAGCTTGAGATACGGGGTAAAAAGTGCTTTAACTATATATAAAACCAAATATCCAATGATGAAATTCAATGTCAAAACGTATTATGTCATAAGAGATAAGCAAACCGAGTGATATTCTTATTTTCATGAGGGGTAGTCTCCCGACTGACCTATGGAATGCCGATCGTTCTTACCCGGCTTGACCAGCCCTTGTGGACAGTTGGGGTATGGGGTTTCCTTCCACCATTATGAGGCGGACATAGCAACATAACTTTAATGATGAATTTAATTCTCTTGTTATAAAAAGCCTACAATACCATGATGTAGGGCATTGTGTATTGAGCCCACGGTTAAAGTCGATAAAGAACAAATGAGTAGGATCTGCCAATATAACTTTTGCTTTCTAATATTTCTATATTATCTTCTTAACGTGATGACAATGCCTTGCATTCTGGTCGTACATCAAAGAAGCACTTTGATGGTGCGTCACTAATTGCAAGATGCATATCTAAATTATCATTGAAGCAAGTTTGTCTATGTACAGGCGTATTGAAAAAGATAAACTTTCAATCTAGACAACAGTAGGGTGTGTCGTGTTACGCTAGGCTTTTTCCTTAATATTGAACATCTTGATCAAACCTGTTTATGATTGTATTGACAAAAAAGGTTTGAATATGCTTGATTTTGTATTACCAACGAAATTTTGAATATGCATAAAACATATAAATATTTATACAAACCCAAAACAGACAATAATAAAAACAAGCAAAGAGCAAAAAGACATTGCTTGCATTGCAGAAACAGATTGGTTATCATATACATGTATATTGCATATGCCTTCCTCACATTTTTAGCCTTCGAATGAATTATTTTGATAGCCTAACTGATGAGGCAATACGTTTTACATCTGGGAAGGTTTCATACTTTGTTCCATATATAGAATTAAGACATGTGACAAAGGGTTAATATTATGCATGTATATTTAAAATTTAAAACATATGAGAAGCATTATTTGTTTGAATGATAAATGCGCAATGAAGTAAGACAATTGATACTGTCTGCTCAATGAAGTAAGACAATGGATACTGTCTGCTCAGTGAAGTAAGACAATGGATACTGTCTGCTCAATGAAGTAAGACAATTGATACTGTCTGCTCAATGAAGTAAGACAATGGATACTGTCTGCTCAATGAAGTAAGACAATGGATACTGTCTGCTCAGTGAAGTAAGACAATGGATACTGCCTGCTCAGTGAAGTAAGACAATGGAAACTGTCTGCTCAGTGAAGTAAGACAATTGATACTGTCTGCTCAATGAAGTAAGACAATTGATGCTGTCTGCTCAGTGAAGTAAGACAATGGATACTGTCTGCTCAATGAAGTAAGACAATGGATACTGTCTGCTCAATGAAGTAAGACAATGGATACTGTCTGCTCAGTGAAGTAAGACAATTGATGCTGTCTGCTCAGTGAAGTAAGACAATGGATACTGTCTGCTCAATGAAGTAAGACAATGGATACTGTCTGCTCAATGAAGTAAGACAATGGATACTGTCTGCTCAATGAAGTAAGACAATGGATACTGTCTGCTCAATGAAGTAAGACAATTGATACTGTCTGCTCAATGAAGTAAGACAATGGATACTGTCTGCTCAATGAAGTAAGACAATGGATACTGTCTGCTCAATGAAGTAAGACAATGGATACTGTCTGCTCAATGAAGTAAGACAATGGATACTGTCTGCTCAGTGAAGTAAGACAATTGATGCTGTCTGCTCAGTGAAGTAAGACAATGGATACTGTCTGCTCAATGAAGTAAGACAATGGATACTGTCTGCTCAATGAAGTAAGACAATGGATACTGTCTGCTAAATGAAGTAAGACAATGGATACTGTCTGCTCAATGAAGTAAGACAATGGATACTGTCTGCTCAATGAAGTAAGACAATGGATACTGTCTGCTCAATGAAGTAAGACAATGGATACTGTCTGCTCAATGAAGTAAGACAATGGATACTGTCTGCTCAATGAAGTAAGACAATGGATACTGTCTGCCCAATGAAGTAAGACAATGGATATTGCCTGCTCAATGAAGTAAGACAATGGATACTGTCTGCTCAATAAAGTAAGACAATGGATACTGTCTGCTCAGTCATATTGACAGTTGAATATTGCCAGGATATGTAGACCAGGTGTTTATTTCTAGAGCAACGTGTTCCGAAAACAATAAAATTCCTCACTAAAATATTGAACGCTCAGTAAGCAAACCACAGCGCTCTGGTTTGTTGTTGCCTAGGTTTGTCTGCCTCACAAGCTAGCAATGTAATGGTGTTTTTTTTCTTATAAGATGCATGGTTATGTCAATTAATAATCTACAATAGTGCTGGTAACCTCTTATCAACAGAGAATCAGATGTTATCTATTTCCAATATGTGTGATAAGAGGTGCTAATAGAATTGTGTTTATTACACAAGTTTATAATCAGTATTCTAGTCAGTATATAATCAGTCTGTATTCAAGGATCAAAATGTGCTTTTTTACTCACTTTGCCTCAAGTCCTTATCGGTGGCACTATTGTAACCCATAACACATCGTGACGATGGCAAGGCCTCTGTGGCCTAGTGGTTACAGTAGGGAACGTGAGATCACACAACCCTTCTCCGTGTGGGTTAAAGTCGTTTGCTGCAAGACGCAAAAATGTGGTGTAAGGTGGTAATATGATACAATGTACATACACTTACTATTGAGATGATGAGTCAAGACTCAGCTACCAGCTCGGTATCCAGTTTGATCTGTAATGTCTGAACGTGATCGAACCTCCGGTTTGGTCACGTTCAGACATGTAATCTAATGAATGCAATATGTTTTATTTTGTTTATTCTATTACGCACGTAATAGTTTCTTTAGTGAAAGACACCAACTCATATATTGGCATATGAAAGACTTGCAAAGTACCGTTAAAATATATAAAGAATTCAAAGTCGTGATTCAACTGAAAGACTTTTGAAAGACAGTAAATAGAGTCACCAAGTCGAACTGGATTAAAGTATACTTTGACGAGAAAACGTGGCCAAACACTGAGATTACGTCGTGATACATCTCCCGGGTACTGTCAAACTTAACAGTTTGTATAATATGTGTACACATTGAGAACAGCATTCCGTCTTATTTCAATATTGAGAAAGGTAATATTGCATTGTAATACGCCATTGGCACTGTCTCTCTGAGACGCTTCTAATGAAGTGTCACATTACAGTATTGTATTTTTGTTCAAGATAGCATCCATATAAATCGATTCAAACTTAAGCAAATAGTTTCCATAAGACATGTGATAAAGCGGTCAGTCTCAGCTCTGTTACGTAGTTTCGCACAATGTTTTGTATACATGTATAACCGTTTTACGTTTATCCGATTGACTGAGTTTTACTGTTATTTTCAATTCTAGAGCTTCTTTACGTTATTGGTCGTTAGAGCATTTACATAATAGAAACTTATTTGCATTTCATCGGGTCAATGGACGGAACATTAGACATTACCTGGATTCACAGGATAGTCAGAGCTCTAGGGAATCAGGCTACTAATTTATTATACAGCGGACCTTGGGCAGACACAAACTTGATAAGTATCTCCTATACTTGGTCAATATGTGTCCTGTTTTACATTCAGTTAGATGATAATACGGATTCCAGTTTGTTTATATTTCATTGCGAAGAATATTAATCCATTAATGAACTATCAACATTCAGGGTAATGTTTCCTCTAGCATAGAGGGTAGATACATTGCTATAAATTGCATGCGTGTTGGACGTTTTGGAAGTGGTACAACAAAACAATGTTTTCCTTTAATTGTTGGTTCATTCGCTAAATATTTGCATCGTCAATAAAAAAAAAATATTATGTCGTTAAAGTTGCTTAATGTCGCTTTATAACGACAGCACTATCACCGTTGGCAGCTGCTACATGGGCTTTAAGCTAAAATAGAAACTGATGTTGACAATTGTTACTTGATTAAACCCGATTTTAACTTCGAATTATCAGAGGTTTCAAAGAATGAACGGCAATTTTCTTTATAATTGATTAATTGGTTATATAGTTAATTCGAAAACAGAATATTGTTACAAGTGTATCGTTTCAAGAGAATGTTTGTTATGACCTCACATAACCATGATGTCCTTTTGTCTGATTGTGTATGTTCTATTCTGTGAAGGGGTGTTATTTCCATGTTATTTGCTTACCATAATAGTTAACCCTTAAAGTGCTGGAACCGATTTCACATGCTCATGTAAATAGTTTGTATCCAGGCCAGCTGCGAAGTAAATTGGTGTCTTGCCTGTGATCTTATCTGCTTGCTACTCAGAGTATCTTTTCTCATCAAAATTAAGCAAATATTCAAGATTTTGGAAAGCCGACTCCATAAAAATCTATTTTAAGAAACTTACCCTGCATTATAAAAGTTAAATACATATCCAATTCATCTTCTAATTGGTCATAATTTGCACTCTATCAATTGCTTAGATCTAAGAAGCTCGCTGACCAAATAAAATACTTCTTTTTATGGAGACGCTTTTAAAGCAATTACATATTTAGGGTCGTAACGAGCAATTCCTCTTTTTTTCCCACAATGTTTTCTGCCCTATCAGAAGATTATTTTCAAATTTTGTCACATTTTGGAATGTCGTATGCAAACTATTTCAATCCGAAAAGTTGGTGTTTGGTTAAGGGTTAAAGCGTTCTACGACTTGAGGACGATTCGTACAGCTTATCTATTAATCATTATCTAGGAGGCAACTTAATACCAACCAGTCCCTGGGGTCGGCGGACCTGCTGTCGACGACATTTGGTATTAGAAAATCACGTTGTTATATGTCAATAAACACTAATTAATCGATTTGTCATGTATAGTCTGTTTAACGTTTTTGTGTGTGTGTGATAGTATTACATCGGGGTCAAAATGGTTTAGAGTTAATTAGTTCCGTGTTCGTAGCATTCAATTAACCTCACAAGAATAAAAGTTTTCCACTTAACCCTTTAAAAGACGCAAAATTTTCGACTTAACAAACTGGTCAATTGTCGTTAATGTTTGTTAATGTGTTAATACTTCACTCACTTTATATTCTAGTATTCAGTCTGTGCGTTTTATTTCTATTTATTTTTTCATTTATTTTTGTCATTGAAGTCCACAATCCCTTTGAGGCATTCTGCTAGTGAGGAGATTCTAAGACCAGACGAATGGAGTTTCGTCGGGTGCATTTCCTCGTATGCATCACATAATTAGAATATACAGAAAGATACAGCGCCAATTTCCTATGGGGCAGACAACACGCAACCACCGAGCTTGATTCGTTCGGTTACTGAGACAGGAACAATGTTCTAGTTATTGAACATCAAAGTCAATCGAGTACATCATGCATTCATCAACGTAATCCGATTACATATCCGATTGCATTGAAGATTATAATTGAAGGCATTAACAGAACGTTGCAAATAATACATGTCAATTTCCAAATAGAATGTAAACTATTTTTTTTGAAAATAAGAAAACGTGGTGTCACGATCAATATACAAACAAATACTAACAAGCTTATCAGAATGATAAGGCAAAACGTTTTTTTATAAACTATTTGCTGATAAATGATATACTTTGTATACAAGTTTTTTAATAAGCAAATAATTTTACTAAAACGAGAAAAAACAGAATGAATAACTTATTTCTTAGAATCGTTGTACAACAGTCGGTCGTTAACATTTAATACTACTCAACCAGAAATCAGAATGGTTAATAGTTAATCAAAGAGGAATACCCATAATCCGCCATTTGAAAGTTATTATCTTATCGGATTACTTCGGCCTTTCTCGGTATGCATCGGTCGAGGCCGGAACTATTCGCTTTACACCGAATAGTTCCGACCACGACCGATGTATACCGATTAACAACCGAAGTAATCCGACGAAGAGTTAGTTTCAAAATGGCGGATTATGGGTATTCTACCTTAAGCATTTAACCTTGTCACCGAAGTGCGTGCGTGGAGCGTGAAGTGTTAATCACGGGGTATTTAAATTCGTGTTACGCTCGGTAATACGGAAATTAGGTGAAGTCCTAGTGGTGTAACAAGCCTAATCATGAGTGGAACATTCTGCAGTCTTCACATCTCTAGCAGGCCTGCTTCTCCAATCAGATTATCGAAATAAGGTTATCAGATCGGCGTCGGAAAAAAAGCCATATGCCAAGTCTTCGTCAAACATAGAGCTGGGTCTCCGTGCTCTAGGTGTTACAGTAAAACTAGAAATCACGGGGAACTCTCCGCTTTGGGTGGTAGGGGTGATTTGGAGGTTCCCGAGAAGTTTCAAGCCTAACAAAGGACACATCGATAGATCTGCCCGTCTTGAGATATAGGTGCACATTTATTGGGATCATTTTCTTTTCCTTCGTGAAGTTGTCTCTTGTTTATTAGAGCTTATAAAAAACATTAAAATAAACTTTTAGTAAGCTTATTTCTAATGCAAGGGATATTGCATATGTGTAATCGATCATCATTTCCATTTTGAAGTGTCCTTGGACAAGACATAAGCTTATCTTCAACTTCACACTCAATGGCTTATCACAGTAGCATAACGTGTACATATTGTTGCTTACATATTTACAAATGTACACATTATAATGACAGGCAATATAAACTTACAACAAGGCAGACATGTAGTTTTCCAATAGGCGTTACATTTACATCATTCCTTTCGAGAGTTGTGAACAAAACGCATGTTATAAACAAATGAGTACATAGTTGTGTAGGTGATTCATATCGAAAGACCTACACAAAGTTAATGTTAACAAAAACGGCCTGTTCGTGACATAACCTATTCTGAAGTGGGTGGGTATCGTCAGTCTTGTTTGAAGCGTTTAGAAATTAGAAAAGTAATTTAAGTCTGCGACCATCATAATGTACGATGCAATCAATTCCCAAGGCTCCAACTAGAGCTTTCTTAGAAATCGGTATCAGTATACTTGGTCATTTGTCTTAATTGCTGCGAATCTATCAACCTCAAGTATGGTCATTTAAAACAAGATCGACGGTGTTTTGGTCCTCATACCTACCAGGAAATACATAGTACACAGTAAAACCGAGTCTGACGATCAGAAATAACTTGTCAATTTATACAGGAGATCAGCTTTTTTAACCAGGAACTCGGAAATGTTTTTCCTTGTAAGTGAGTTTTGTCGACATCATGGCCCCTGTGTTTAGTATTTCTCCACCTTCGTAGTTGTTCAATGGATTAATCAAATCATTAGTTCTCGCGGGAAATGTTTCGTTAGCGGAATCTTGTGACGCAATTGCATTAAAAGACGGTTTTTCCCTCAAAATGTCTCGTTTGTTCTTTAGAGACAAGTGAGACGTTGGCGAATATTCGTTATAAACACAAAGGCCCCTATTGTTTTTTACAGAGTCGGAATATACGGGAACAAACGGACGAGCAATGACTCGGGGCGAGGTGTCTCTCATCAAAACCTCATAATATACAACTCTCTCCTTCAGGCGAAGAATCACATAACCAATGTTAACGATCTTATGTCCGAACGAAATTGCCGCGCCCATGACGGAACAGGGTTTTTTTTTGGCTTTTTTCACAGTTGGCCATTAACTTTCTAGTTCTGGTGGTTTATGCTTTACAATGGTTTATAACGGCGTCACGTCTATGACTCGGCAGAGAATGTGCTATCGAAGACCGACTGTTTTTAGACATGTGCGCCCAACGAGTGCAATTTCTTTGTCGATTGTTTGACGCAAGGCCGATTATAAAGCATGGGTTATCGTTTACCACCAGAACCGGAAAGTTGGTGGTCAAATCATGCAGGAAACACATTGAGGCTTTACTTGGGTGCAAAGTAGATGAAAAAAGCAAAAACCTATGTCACACGGCCATCTTGTTGGAACACTGTTCGTTAACATTGGTCGATTGATTCCCTGCCTGTCCTTTATATGTTGTCTGACTGTATAATCCTGCCTGTACCGAACTAATCAAGGAAGAGCACTGCGTATTTATTTATTTTTCCGATCGTCGTCTACAATCACTTGAAAGTTTGTGTTCGTTCAATCTTAATATTGGGAGATCGGATAATGGTTGTTTTATATAGATGTATAATCACGTAATGTATCCGACCATCCCATAGGGAACATATACCGTCACAAAAACCCTCTATCGCAAACAAACGTCCAATTTAGGTGAGAACTCCGAGTAAAACAAGTTTGTATTGATTAATCGAGTGTTTTGTAGTCTTGAGTTAAAATCGCTAACATATGGAGATTTTAATCTTTTTAAATAAAATGTCTTTTACGAATAAAAAAGCATCCGAGCAAGAACAGTCAAAGTATTATTACATAAGCAAGGAATCCGTGCAGTCTACCTATGACTATACGTGCTGTGTTAAATTGTACACAGATCATATTTGAAGAATAAGTCAAGAAATGCATTATTTAAGTTTATTTGTGTGAAAATATTTTAGATCTAGGTCTTGTTGTACAATTTCATAAAGATGGGCTCAAATAAT
Organism: Cerastoderma edule; assembly: GCA_947846245.1. NCBI lineage: Eukaryota > Metazoa > Mollusca > Bivalvia > Cardiida > Cardiidae > Cerastoderma > Cerastoderma edule. Next base: position 23,124,049 of record OX401417.1, read on the forward strand.
TTCTTTTTGTGTCGAAAGTCCGAAGTCTGATTTTAAACGGGCAGAATCAACATGCGTGTTGGCTACATTATCCATGAATAGTGTTTACCTCAGACTAATTTTAACAGAAAATGTGTCTTTTCTTTTAATTCAATAAAGATAAAAATGTGTATAACGCAAAAGGTTTCCTTTTATCACATTGTTTCAGCCTCTTTTTCTGTACTATAAGGCTGAAAAGATGCAGTCCAGAAAAGGTTCCACTCGGATGTTACGCGTGCAAGTAGAAGACGGATGCATTCGGGAACTGAATAGATTGGTTAACGAGTGTTTAATGACCAGATGCACAATATAACTTTAATTAATTGCTGCATAAACCGGCACAGTAAAATTGCGAGTGATTCCAGCATCAGTACCGGGACACAGCAAAATCAAAACGAGGCTCGATTGGGCGAAATATGCGTTCAGACATATGCCGATTTTTTTTTAATTTTAAATTCGAAACTAAACCATCATTGAAACGTACTGATTTATGGATAGAATCGGGTTATTCCTGAAAAGTGCATTGGACACATGTTTTACCGAACAATGCCTATTCATCCTCATCTCAATAATAGCCCCATATATACAATTATATGACACGCAATATCTCTCATAAACTTTCACAAACTCCCAACTGTTTCCCTACTCTCAAAATTACAACAATGTAGCGATGATAACGAAATAATGCTTTCTAAACACTCCAAAATACTCTTCAGCTATCCACTCTCTTTGGAGACTTGAATGACATAAGACAAATACTAACATTAAGGGAGGACGCACATTGTACGAGAAATGAGGCATTTCCTGTCGAGATGATGTAATGGAAAACACTTAACGCCATAGGAGATCCGGAATTTGTAAGGTGTGTTCTTTATCTTTACACCGATCTCCAGTTATTATGATTTAACATATTGACAGTTTGTAACTAAAACTAGCCACGATAGCACCCGGTATGGTCTTTATTGTGCTGCAAACCATTGTGGCCAATCCGAATCTTGTCAAAAGATTACATAAACGAAGGATGTGAGAGGGAAATAAGTGAAATAGCTAAGTTTAGTTTAAACTTTATTTTACATCGATTGTGAAACAAGTTCTTACAACTTAGAACAATCACTCTCGATTCTGCTTCCTAGATACATAACCAGTACTCACGCCGAATGTGGATTAATGAAAGTTCGCACGGCAGATCCCGCTATTCACGGGTTTCGAACCAACGACTCTTGTGTCCAGAAGCCGATTCTCTACCGCTGGACCACTGTCCTCCACATAAGTGTACTGCCAAATTCGATCTTCATTATTTCATTAATCTACTTGAAAAAGGATGGAAACACATATTGCAGAGGTGGAATATCCGATATATTTTTTATGTAATACATTAATGAAAAGGTACATGGAAGGCCGTTATGAATATGTAATATCAGAGAGGCATATTGGACAAGCGATAAAACCTGTACCTTTCAAAGGGAAACAACTCATCGCAAGATTTCATAAACAAACGAACAAACGCAAATATGTGCTTATTTTAATTGGACATTGAATAGACCGTTATTCAACTATAGAATATCTATTTGATTTCTATGTACAGACTGTCACTTTCAAAATGGAAGTGGAATGTGTTATAGAAGCTTTCTTTGTTTTTCGTGACGTCTGTAAAACAAAATACACGATTCTCTGTTTTATTCTTATGTAGTATGTGACCATCGTATCTCTGTAAACTATGGTGAAACGTTGTCCCTCTTTCATGGCGGATTCTTTTTCATCGTGGAGAGTCATGAATGCCAAGTTAGAACTAAAACTCCCACTGTCCTTCATGACAGCTTGACCAGAGACGGGATTTATGGCATCCGGACTCTCTAGACATGGGGTGGAAATGTTATGATGCCATTGTATGAATTCGGTCATAACCCTTTAACCAACGCCGAATTTTCGACTGTTCTCAATCGAAAAAGTTTGGAGTCAACCTTCCAAAATGTGATGAAATTGGAAAAAAACTTCTTTTCGGGCAGAAAACTTTGTGGGAAAAGGTAAAATTGCTTTTTTCGATCAATTTCTCCTTTTCCCCCAGCATAGTCCTTATGTTATGTATTTTAAGCCGGAGGCCTTTTCGTACAACTAAAACATTCTGAGTTTTGAGTTCTGAGTTCTGAGTTCTGAGTAACCTGTTTAAATTGTCCCGTATGTCACTGTACGGATAAGCTGAGTTGAGTCCCGATTATTCCAACACGCGTTATCAGAAAAACATGACGTATCCGAATTAGCAACCAGATCACCTTGATGTCATGATAGTTGGGGTAAAAACACTTGGCCTTAAGAGGAGAGCTTGTTTTTCATTTTCATTTCCTGGAATAAACGAAACGATGCTTTATTCGCAAAGGACCTGTGGTCCAGTCACCTTCGAATTACCGGGATCCAATTGTAGATGCATATTTCCTTTCCTGTCAGAAATTCCATTATGTAATGGCTGAATACGTGAAGCAAATCATACGGCATGGTTAAAGCGGGTTTTTTATTCAGAGAGTTCCATTACCAATATTATAAAAATCTATCTAGCTAATTGGAAATCGCATCAGATAAGCGATTTTCCGTTATTAATCCCAGGTGTCGCGTCCAAATAGAAAATTTATTCCTTAACACTGTCTGGCCGTGGCTCGTTCGACCGTCTCGAGTCTGAAATGTTTTTATAGTAGATCTATATTACAAATTGGCTTATTTTTGGTACTAGTCTTTTATGGATTATCAACGAGTCAATTCATCTTGGAGGGTCAATTTTGAGGATTGGTCATAGCACAAACTGTTTTGGACTGCCGTCACTAGGTTGCAGCAATCTACATACTTTCCTGCACATAGAGATGTATGGGCTCACAAGACATAAAGAGTAAAGCTGTTTGTCGGAAACACCTACTTATTATTCCATGCCAAATGGTACAATTGTTGCAAGATTCACTTATGTGCAGAAGTTAGACGGTTCTTTAACCCTTTCCCAATTAATAACGACATTTGACGACTATTTTGCAGACGACTTTAAAAAAACATTGTGGGAAAAGGAGAAATTGCTCGTAACGAACAGTTTTTCCATTTCCCACAAGGTTTTCTGCTCTTTCCGAAGAATATTGTTCAATTTCATCACATTTTGAAATGCCGTCTGAAAACTCTTTTAATTTTTGGACAGTCGAAAACTTGTTGTTTGGGAAAGGGTTAATGATCCTTTCCTGAGACAGCGTCTACAGACGGCACTAATGAAAACCATGTGCGTTATGTAGAAGGATGTTGCGCTAAAATGGAAGGGAAACTGGCGTTGGAAATCTAAAACCAAGGTCATGGATTTAACCCGAAATAGCCTGAAGTATTTGGCTGGATGGTGCCTTATGTAACAACTGATAAACTATTACCCTTGTAAGGTCATATCGCAACAATGGGAATTACCTTGAATTCTTTAGTTGTAAATATCAAAGTAGTGAAGCCAATGCATCTGTAGATATGATCAATGCATAAACGTTTGATACGGAAAAGTTGAACGGGTTCACACTAGTTTTATGAACTGTTTCACACAAAAAAAATCAAATTCTACTGTGGGAAAAAAAGAAAACCCTTTTCCATCAGGAAAACAAGCTTTGGTTTCCTTGTGGAAGATGTTGTATTTTGTGTGGTTGTTGTTGTTTTTTGGGGGGTTTTATGAGTTGTCTCTCCTCACAGATTCAATACCCTTGAGGAATGAACGATAACTCTGCAAAGAAGATTGCATAAAACAAACGAGTTTGATGACGGTACAGATCTTTTTGGTCGATAGTGACGTGTACATCTAATCTGTCGTCGTTCATTTTGTATTTAGTTGCATTGATATTGCTATCTAGAGTCGCTGGTAACAGATTGCATCGACTTCACAATATTACACGTGACCCGTAATTGATTTTTGTGAAACAAAAAAGACTCTCACGACATTACTACCAGGTGTAACAAACGTCACATCCGGTTTGTATCTTCCGGTTTTAATGACATGTGACCAAAATGGCAGTTGGATATACAAAAATGATTTTTAATATTTTATTGCTGCTTATTTCCCTAAATTTCGGGGAGGCAATCAGAAATTTTGAGATAGATCAAAGTAAGTTGATGTCTGGCTTATTTTCTTTTTCTATCATGACCTACGTTTTAGGAATACAAGGTGGATATGTGTTACAGATGAATGATTTCTTATATTTTGTTCAATTTAAACTTATTCCTTTAACCTAAACTGTGAAGCAAGATTTTAGAACTTTCGGTTCGGATTCCCATTTTCATAACTAGTAGTTTTGGCGTGTTTGGATTTATAATGCTTGGATGTAAAAGATAGCAAAAGGAGTAGCGCGTCACAACACGGGGTTATCATCGACAACCCCGGGTCCTGAAGCCCACAGTCCACCAAAGGACCAGAGTTCTAAACAAACTTTAACGATTTATAGAATCGTCAGATGACCAATGTCATAGAAAGTATCGCTGATTTAGGACAGGAAGCGTTCTATTATAGAAGTTTAGTCCCCTTCTTCAGGCTAGTTATAGGCATGTATGTATATCAATATATGTCCTATTGATGCATAGAGTTCTTTGAAAGTGCAAACTTGTTCGTTGTTTTTTTCATAAATTATGGAAGGAAAATGTTGCCCTTCGGCTTACATTGGTTCTTGTCTAACAATTTTAACCTCTTTAAGCATAACGATTCTTGAATATATTTTCCAGTGCTACAGAAGAGATATGATTTCAAAGACGCAATGCGACAGCAGCTAGGAGGAAAATTTACAATAGGTATGTTTGAACAAATTCATCTTGTCTTTCTTCTTCTTCCTCTTCTTCTTCTTCTTCTCATCCTCCTCCTACTTCTCCTCCTTTTACTTCTTCTTCTTTTTCTTCTTCCTCTTCTTCGTCTTTTTCTTTTTCTTCTTTTTCTCCTCCTCCTCCTTCTCCTTCTCCTCCTCCTCCTCCTCCTCCTCCTCCTCCTCCTCCTCCTCCTCCTCCTCCTCCTCCTCCTCCCCCTCCTCCTCCTCCTCCTCCTCCTCCTCCTCCTCCTCCTCCTCCTCCTCCTCCTCCTCCTCTTCCTCTTCTTCTTCTTCCTCTTCTCCCTCCCCTTTCTTCTTCCTCTCCTTCATCTTCGTCTTCTTCCTCTTCTTTACCTTTTTCTTTTTCTTTTCTATTTTTTTCGGATTGTGCATCACATATACAGTGATGTCTCGTTAATCCGAACACGTCCGTTCCCAACAAAATGTCCGGATGACCGAATCATCCGGACTAATGAAGCAGAGCATGTTCTTATACACATTAAAACATAAACAGTCTGTATGCATGTGTATACTTATAATTCTTTAGCCAACACCAAATTGTCGACTGTCCCAAATTGAAAGACTTTGCAGACGTCATTTCAAAACGTGATGAAATTCGAAAATGATCTTCTAATATGGCAGAAAGCATTGTGGGAAAAGGAGAAATTGCTCGTCACGAGCAATTTCTCCTTTACCCACAATGTTTTCAAAAGTCGTCTGCAACAACCTGGTCAAATAATTCCGTTCCCTTACAATTTCGTTCGGATTGCGAGACATCAGGATAATCGGGTTCCGGATAAACGAGGCTTCACTGTATGCTTTAGAAGGATCTCCGGGTAATCAATTGATATTCAATTACACACACAAAGGGCCCTGGTCACAGCTGGTAGAGCACTGTCAGCTGTTTGTTACTTCTCACTATCCAAGTACTTGTAAAGCGACAAAACATTTATCGGAAATCTCAAAAACGTAATGTCGCCCATGATCAGACCGTGTAGATAGTGCAGGCTTATCTGGGACTACACTGTCCCATGTTTGTTGTGTAACAATGTTTGTTGTCTGTAATTGAAGAGTATCAATCATATGTAGTTCATACAACACGTGACGATTCAAGACGATACGTATACTTATATGTAAATAAAATGCTTCTTTCACATTCCGCCCTAAGAAAAACGAGGTGAAAAAATCATTGTTGAATTTTATTGTTCATTCTTAGTTTTTTGTTCTATGATCTTAATAAAGCTTTTTTCAGTTGATATCTCTCATTGGTGCATCAACTAGTACATGAGGGTTGTTACAGCCCTTTTTTATATCTACAATAACCTTTATTCGCATGCAAATACTGTAAAGGTTAAAAAGAATGAAATGAGATTATTGTAGGCTATTGTAGAATACGCAGATCTGTTATTTGCAACAGTTCTAACAGGAACACATTACCACAAGTAAATGATATTTTTAAACGATTTACCCTTCATATAGTATATCTTGGTCTGTTAAACAGTGTTGTTAAATGAATATTTGTTTGGGAGACTTTGCCTATAAAACGGTAATTAAGCGTCAACGTGGTATTAAGAGCACCCGTTTGTCTTCAAGCAATGCTAAATCCAAAAACCGACCTAATCCTCGCATACTACCTCTGTTCATGGGAATACATGTACATGGACTGCTATTCCCTTTGGTTTCTATTAATGGTTGTGTTGACTTTGTTTCCAGGTATTAACGACCCTAAATCGTCCACGGGTGAATACCCAGTCCGACCGACGGAGGTGAAGGCGTTTTATATGGATATATACCCGGTCACAGTCGCCCAATACTGGTAAGAAGAAAGGTTATAGACCCCTTTTCTGTTTCGTTAGGGTGGAAACAGGAAACATGTTCCCAAATGAAAGATTTATTAACCGACTGTGGGTTTAAAAGTTTCCTTTTTTCCATCTTTTTTCTTCTTTTTATCATGATTGATGATCTCCCTTCAACAAAAAGTCGCATGTTGTATTTACCTTGATACAGAAGAAATACTCATTCGAGAATGGTTGTATGACAACTTTTTGAAATGGAAAGCAGAAAGAGCCACTCTTTTTGCGGATCTTTTATTTCAACGCATCTGTAGAAAGGGATGTTAAGTTTTGGGCGTGACAATTTTCATCATTTACACATTTCTTCATATTTGAAGATGTACATGTCACCAGGTATACATATCAATGAGCAGATAATAAAACCATAATTTAGTGTCTCACATGTCCATCTGCGAGTAAAATTTATTTCTTATCCAAGCTTTTGCAATTTCAAAAGAAATACTCAAACCATGCGTGATTCTTCTATAGCCAGAACATGGTGGTGTATAGGCATACCTGGAAACTGTGCTATACATTCTGGTCGCCGTTTGACGGGGACAAAATCCGGTCTTGGTTCATGTTTTCACCTCAGTCAAACTATAATACTATCTCGCCTTTTATACAGTGAATACGGTTTTGCGTAATGACGAAGACGAGCCCCTTTAAAAGTCAACAGTTTCGTCTCCAATGTCTGTGTGATTTGAACGAGCTGAAATGCATACCGTGTGTTTGACGCGACACTGTTGTATTTCATTCACTAAAGTGAAGAATTTTGCTCATTCTACCATAAGTAATATATTCGTTAAAGACGCTCTATAACCAGACCTATCCGTATTACTATTCAGTGTGACTCCCCGTACACAGACCCTGTAGTATGATGTATAAATCTCCCCCGAGATGAACTGATAACTAAATTATCCTAATAACCTACATCCTTATTACCCGAGAGGTGGAGTGCACACGTCACTCTGTAAGTGATCCCACCAATCAATGACCATCTATGTATCTCCGACTCACGGAAGCGAGTTGGTTTTACTTTTTACCACCTGCAGACGACATTTCATTTTTTACTTGCAGCAGACGACTTTAAAAAAAGCTTACTAACATATTTAAAACTTTCATTTCTGCTATTGTAATATGTGAATTGATTGAAAAAGCATTGTGACATATTGAGAAATTACGTGTGACAAGCAATTTCTCAATATGTCACAATGCTTTTTGAGATTCGTCTGCTGCAAGGTGCAAGAATATGGCGTTAGGTGGTAATGTGTTAAGATGTTATGGAATTATGCCAGGTGCATGTTGTAGGAAAACGAAGCCATTGGGTGTACCCTTCACTAATTAACTCTTGATTAGTAAGCTGACATTTCAAGTCGAACCCCCTGGTCCATATGACTTGGTGATAATATGGCTTATTTTCGGACGGACTGGCATCGGCACGGAGCCTGATACCCTCTGACTGTACAAGTCTATACGGCTTATTTGATTGTAAAATTATACAGCGCTGTTAACGATGGTTCCTCTAATAGACATTAACGATCCCGTCTGATCTATAACGTATGTATATGCCGGACTAATTGAATCGGGAACCAATCTGGGATTACCGACATGGCGCCAGAGTGTTGATGACTGACTAAGTGTCACAACGGATCAATCCGTAAACTCAGGGCCTAGGAATGAATATTTTCAATGTACTGTAGTATGTTTAAATTTGTATTCAATAAAAGCACAAATATGATTGACTTCAATGCTTGAACTTCTTCATCATATTGAATACGGGAACCAGTTTTGTTTTGAATTCTCACACTTTTGTTTATAAGAAGTATGTTATTCTTAGTTAGAAAACAATGTGCCAAATTGAGAGGGTTGTTATTGATTAATATCTTCTCATTCTCCTTTGGTTTAGTGTATAGCAATATTTTCATTTGGATAATAAATATAAAGTATTCGAAATGCTTTTGACCTAGTTCGTACAATAATCTTGGGAACCTTGAAACCGTTTTGTGACCTTTTTAGTTTAAAAGCTTTTGGGGCTCGCATTACACCTGGCAGGATCACAAAATGTTGAATAGAGAGGGCTTAGTTAGACACATCATTTATAATGATGTATGCGAAAAACACCAAGACAAATTCCGAGATATGTAACATCGCAAAAAAAACAACAAGTCAAATGTCCTTTGTCATAACCCATTACCAAACAATAACGACATTTGACCAGTTTGTTGCAGACGTCTCTAGAAAACATTGTGGGAAAAGGAAAAATTGCTCTGAATGAGCAATTTCTCCTTTTCCCACAATGTTTTCGGCCCTATCAGATGATTATTTTTCAATCTCGTCACATTTGGAAATGTCGTCTGAAAACCTTTTCAATTTGGGACAGTCGAAAAATTGGCGTTTGGTCAAGGGTTAATGTGGTGGACACAGCTGTTTGTATAACGACGATATATCCGGTGTTCGGATAAACATGTAATTGTTCCTATGCAAGTCTCGTTTACCTGTATATTGTAGGAAGTACAAGCTGAAGAAGCCCAAATACCGCACGGGTCCAGAGAAACAAGGCTATAGTTGGGCTCTGTCTAGCCTGATACCCAACAGTACCATATCTCGCTGGGCGTCCGAGTCTGCAGATCCCTGGTGGCTAGCCGTCAAGGGCGCGCAGTGGAATAGGGTAAGATACCCTATATAAATGTACATGTTTATCGCGGGGAGATGTCCAATTCAGTTACACCATTCAAAAAAGATTCCATTTATTTTATAAACACTAAAAAAAAAAAGTCTACAAGTTTCACCGATCATGAATGTATTTAAAAGTGACTACGACAGTTTGATGAAAAGTCAGCTTGGCCATTCGTTTTAATTTTGACAAAGGGTAGAGAGGGCGGACATTGTATTGTATTTTGACAAAGGGTAGAGAGGGCGGACATTGTATTGTATTTTGACAAAGGGTAGAGAGGGCGGACATTGTATTGTATTTTGACAAAGGGTAGAGAGGGTGGACATTGTATTGTATTTTGACAAAGGGTAGAGAGGGTGGACATTGTATTGTATTTTGACAAAGGGTAGAGAGGGTGGACATTGTATTGTATTTTGACAAAGGGTAGAGAGGGTGGACATTGTATTGTATTTTGACAAAGGGTAAAGAGGGCGGACATTGTATTGTATTTTGACAAAGGGTAGAAGACATTGGTAGAGAGGGCGGACATTGTATTGTATTTTGACAAAGGGTAAAGAGGGCGGACATTGTATTGTATTTTTTAATGCTTTGAAGGATAAATGTGATAACTCGGGGACGGAGCATGAGCATAAGGACAGGCCAAATAGGGCGATCCAAGATCTTGGATAAATGTGATAACTCAGGGACGGAGCATGGATAAGGACAGGCCAAATAGGGCGATCCAAGATCTTGGATAAATGTGATAACTCGGGGACGGAGCATGGATAAGGACAGGCCAAATAGGGCGATCCAAGATCTTGGATAAATGTGATAACCCGGGGACGGAGCATGGATAAGGACAGGCCAAATAGGGCGATCCAACATCTTGGATAGATGTGATAACTCGGGGACGGAGCATGGATAAGGACAGGCCAAATAGGGCGATCCAAGATCTTGGATAAATGTGATAACTCGGGGACGGAGCATGGATAAGGACAGGCCAAATAGGGCGATCCAAGATCTTGGATAAATGTGATAACTCGGGGACGGAGCATGGATAAGGACAGGCCAAATAGGGCGATCCAAGATCTTGGATAGATGTGATAACTCGGGGACGGAGCATGGATAAGGACAGGCCAAATAGGGCGATCCAACATCTTGGATAAATGTGATAACTCAGGGACGGAGCATGGATAAGGACAGGCCAAATAGGGCGATCCAAGATCTTGGATAAATGTGATAACTCGGGGACGGAGCATGGATAAGGACAGGCCAAATAGGGCGATCCAAGATCTTGGATAAATGTGATAACTCGGGGACGGAGCATGGATAAGGACAGGCCAAATAGGGCGATCCAAGATCTTGGATAAATGTGATAACTCAGGGACGGAGCATGGATAAGGACAGGCCAAATAGGGCGATCCAACATCTTGGATAAATGTGATAACTCAGGGACGGAGCATGGATAAGGACAGGCCAAATAGGGCGATCCAACATCTTGGATAAATGTGATAACTCAGGGACGGAGCATGGATAAGGACAGGCCAAATAGGGCGATCCAAGATCTTGGATAAATGTGATAACTCGGGGACGGAGCATGGATAAGGACAGGCCAAATAGGGCGATCCAAGATCTTAATCCTTAAATGTGATAACTCGGGGACGGAGCATGGATAAGGACAGGCCAAATAGGGCGATCCAAGATCTTAATCCTAATCCCTTGCTAATCCCATATATCATTCATTAGACAATTGGAGCTTGCATTATACATATGTTTTGTAATATAAGTATACCTGCTGATTTCAGCCCGAGGGTCCCGGGAGCCATGTTCGAGACCGGCTGACATACCCTGTAGTACATGTGAGTTATTACGATGCCAAGGCTTACTGTCACTGGATGGGAAAACGTCTACCGACTGAGGAGGAGTGGGAGTTTGCTGCTCGCGGACCTGCCATAGGTACGGTACTGTATGTGTTAGGCGGTCTTTATATACAATCATGAGATAAATATCGCCTTACCTGTACATGAGTTTCCTTAAGGAAATGTGTTCTTTTCTTAATCCATAACTTCATAGTTTACAGGATATTCGTTCACGCAGACAAACAGATATTTCGTGATTCTTCATGATTCCTCTAAATCTGATATTAAGATGATGAATTAAGGATTTTGACTTCTACCTTGGATTTAGGTATATTATCCCAAATCCGCTATTTGTAAACTCATTTCTCGGTTTACCTCGGTTTGGGTCCGGAAATACTCGGTTCGATGCGAATACTTCCGTCCCAGTCCGAGGTATATCGAGAACGACCAAAGTAATCCGACGAAAGAATGAGTTTCAAAATGGCGGAGTATGGGTATTCTCCCTTAATGTCGCTGTAACATGGATGTATGATTAAATGACTATGGAAGCCGAGTGACGGATTGGTGCATATTGTAAGGGCATATGGGATAGGCGGGAATCTGAGGCCCGAAAAGAGGCTTAAAAAAGAAGTTCTTTTACCCCAAAGGGTAGAAAATTTTCCTTGGTGTTTCTAAATAGCCTGAAGTATTCTTGAAAGTCTCATAGGGGATGCAAGTTCTGAAAGTGGTGCAGATTTTTAAAAAATGAAGTTTTGTAACATGACTGTCATTTGCTTTTGTTCTTTTTCTTAACATCACTTATATATACAAATTGCTCATTCTACAATACTTATCATCCATTAACATCATTCAAACAAATTAGTTTGCATGGATTATAAGATATATTGGCATTTTGAGGCCTTGCAAATCAAAAAAAAAGATATTTAAACTTCAATTTTGACATTTTCCTGCTTCTTTTGTTGCGTCTATTTGTAAAACGTTATTCAACATTTTTACAAGAGCACTATATATTTACAATATATTGAGTAAAAGACTAAGTCATGTAGCTTCTGATCTAGATTTATAGTAATTACCTTATTTGGGTCACTCATTTTCAGGCTACAACTTAATTTTTCAACAATGTTGTCAAAGTATCTTTTTGAATCACTATCACTGGCTTCATTCAGCTCTGTAGTTTATCTAAAAAGCTTTCTGTTCCTTGACTGGATGGATTTCTAATAGGCTCATAGGTGTCATTTTGGTAAATTATGCATGAGTATGCTTCACGCTTTCTTTTAAGTGTTTCACGTACATAGGACTCATATCCATTTTTTCATCAAAACTACTTATTTTTACCCGAAAATAAAGTAAAATATCTTTGGACGCAATGTAAAGTCTGTTTGTAATGGTTCATGGGAAAAAACAAATATATTTTTTGATTTTTCAAAAATATCATTGTTTACGGGTGGGTGGGGTAACAAAATGGGCCGTAGAAAAAATCTGCACCACTTTCATTTTTGGCATCCCCCCTAAATGGACATCTATATACCTCTACTACACCCTGGCACAAGTAGAAATTTTCGACCTTTCGGGGTAAAAGAAAAAAATATTTTCCGGGGCCAGAGACCCGCCTAGGATAGAAAATTTTATTGATTTTTATGATAAAGTAAATTCATTTAATCAAATACAATTAATCGCTACATTTACTGCAATACACGCAAATAGACTAACATATACATATTTACATATAGATTTTTCTTTAGCGTATACTTATGTCAAGATAGATGTTCTAACATGTATGTTTATGTTACAGGATTACAGTATCCGTGGGGCGACAAATTCAAGAAGCTCCGAATGAATACATGGCAGGTCAGTATAAATACTACCGGAACAATAGAGTCGTGATGGTGACTATTGTCGGCCGCTTTTGTAGACGTAAAATATAAAACGCCATTTGGAATAGCTTCATTAGAAAATGTATATCTTCCTGACGTTATAGGGTCTAGAACAAATAGAAAATAATGCGTTTATATTTATGAGGCCGAAACAGACCTGTTCTATTGGAAAGGGTGATATTTCTACCCGGAGCAAAATACTTTAAAGTAACTTATAATCTTAACGTTATCACAATTGCTGAGACTATGCATTTCCCCGCGTTAAAGATTGGATTGCATTTCACGAGATTCTAGAAGATTTTTATCATGACATGTGATTAATACATGTACCGTGTGCTTATATACAGGGGGCGTTTCCGGAAGGGGATAAAGCACTCGATGGTTGGAAAGGTTTGTCTCCAGTTGACGCTTTCCCGCCACAAAATAACTACAGTAAGTCACATCTGGTTTTATTATATGAGCTGTATTTTTATGACTAAGAAAAATCATACAAATGCTTAATATTACGAGTCTCTATTTACCTTAAGTACATTTTATAAAAAATATCGAGAGTTGTGAAATTTGAACATCTCTATGGAAAAGCATCATGTATGAAAGCGGAGTGCACGTGTTATTACTGATAAGATATTGAATAAAACCTGCTTAATACATGAATTAACACCATGAGAATTGTTATGTCACAATTAAGTTGAATGTTTAAAGCCAATAATTTTAAGAATATGTTAGAGTTTCGTACCAGGACTAGAGCTTGGTTTAGACAGTTATTTGAAAACACTGTAGACTTTTTCCCCCTTTTAAAACACCTTTTTTTTTTATTCTTTTATTACGTTATTAGTTCATTGATCTGCATACATGGATGGGTTAATCGGGAACTTCATGTAACGCATGCCGATGTCTATATGTGATCAATCCCAGTCGGATGATCGAAAAGTTCCTGGGCAAATAAATGCATACCAGGTCGCTCCTCTCCACTCAGGTATATAAATGGATACCTGGGAGGAAATAAAACAATTTGCCGTGGCTGCAATTGTGCCATATGTAAAACGACAAGTTCATCACCCAGTGATCAGGAAGGAAATTGTTAATATTTGCCTGAATATGCCTAGTATAGATATGAGACTATAAACACTACATTTATTTTTTTTTACATGTTTTCCTACTGGATGTTATGTTTCTTAGCTATTGCTTAAGTCCCTTGTTTAACTCTCTGTACAGGTATGTATGATATGCTGGGTAACGCGTGGGAGTGGACCAACACTCGCTACTATGAACGGGTGGTGGACCGGAAGCTGCAGGATCTGAAATACGTCCTGAAGGGAGGGTCGTACATGGACTCGCGGGATGGCAAGGTCAACTACGTCGTCCGGACCTCCAACAGGTAACATGTTCGAGTCACCGTATGGACCGGTGGTCGGGTTCCGGCACTCGGTAATGGGCGGTTTATTAAAACCGGACACATTGAAATGGTGAAATCACTAGTTAACCCTTTGACAAACGTCAAATTTTCGACTGTTCCAAATTGGAAGATTTTGAAGACGACGTTTCAAAATGTGATGAAATTGAAAAAATAATTTTCTGATAGGGCAGAAAACATTGTGGGAAAAGGCAAAAACTGCTCGGTAAGAGCAATTTCTCGTTTTCCCACATTTCTTTCCAGAGCCGTCTGCGACAAACCGGTCAAAGGTTATTTTTTGGTAATGGGTTAGATTATTGATACGCTATGCGCTTGTTTGAAAACACAATGGCAAGACTCGTGGTTTGGTTCCTATTTCAAACTGGTGGATGAAAGCATTTTTTTTTTCTAAAATTTTATCAATATGTTCGGTCACTTTGTTTTTGGGCGGAGGCCATTGATTAATCATTGGTTTCTGTGAGGGTGAATCTGTTACAGTAAGACCAATCTAGACAATTGTATAACGTCTTATGGTAACGAGGGCGCGGATTGATGTCATGTTATATCTACGTATTGGAAGAGCCCTTTGTAGACATTTATAATATTGTTGATCTTAATAGATAGTTGTCTGAAATCGACGACTAGAAAGATTTTGAGTGTGTTCGAGATTTCGGCAAGTGTATATACTAGGTGACACATATGCTCATTTGAAAAAGAGATCAACTTCCCTAGTACAAGTGTTTTCCACTTTAATATGTTTGTCTGATTTTCGCCTATTATTGTGGTTCACATATAATCTAACAAGCTTTATCAAAACAAGTATAACAAGCATTATCAAAACAAGTATTGTTCGAAGACATTGTCATGATATTGCCCTTAAGAACAACAATTCCTTTTCACTTAAAAATTGATATTCACGGGAATTTTATTTCAAGACGATTGAAAAATTCTTTTGATGCCTAACGTATCTAATCCCAAAAAGATGTTCAGATCAACTTTTTTATCTTACGAAAAGAAACTTGTAGCTTGTCACAGTTAAGAATTCCTAAAAACCTTTTAGATGAGACAAATCACAAATGTTCATTATTCATATCTGCGATCTGGCCAAATAGGGCCCATAGGAATTTGAATAATGATTTCAACGTCGATTGTCCAAACTCATGCCTACAATTAGATGAAATTCATTGAATGAAATGTCGTAAGACATAGTTCAATCTCTACAAGTAACTCGAAATACCGTTTTAGACAAAAGCATGTAGCTTTTAAAGAAAATATATAAATATCTCATAGCCATGCTTGTTGATAGCAAATAGAAGACGCAGCTTCTGTTGTTAGACAACAGGAATGTGTAAGATTTACTGTAAAAACTTGCATTTTCGAAAATAAGAGACAAAGGCTTTCGAGTACAAAATTGAGAATTATCAGCAACTACCCCAATTTCCCTCATAGACTTAACCCTTTACCAAACACCAGACTTTCGACTGTCCCAAATTAAAAGAGTTTGCAGACGACATTTCAAAATGGGATAAAATTAAATAATAATCTTCTAATGGGGCAGCAAACATTGCAGGGAAACGAGAAATTGCTCGTTAAGAGCCCTTTTCCCACAATGTTTTCCAGAGTCGTCTGCAACAAAGTGGTCAAATGGCGTTGTTGTTTGAGGATGGGTTAAAACGATCATTTTTTTCACACCCAACACGCCAAAGGTCACGTGTTTTCGCGGAAGGATATTTTTCACCAAGATGCACTACTTTATTAATCGCGATAAATTGGTGTAATTTCCCCCGAGGCCCTATCGAGGCTAATTACCATGATTTGGTTACAGATATGGCGGGAAGGCGAACAACTAGAATATTTTGTCAGAGCTTTCGAAGTTCGCTCATAATTCAGAAAGGCGGCGTTATCTAACAGGAATGGTTGTTTTGGCGCCCGATTTCCTTTATCTCGACTGACCACTATCAATATCGTTATCCAATAGACACCCAGGCTAAAAAGATAGTCAATTCAATAATAGAAGACATATCTCGTTCCAGTGTCTTTTTTGTTTAGGTTACTATATGCCTTTGGTTTCCGGCATGGTTCAAAATGAGAAGCTTTCTTTCGTTTCGTTCTCCCTTTCTCGAACAGCGATTTAACATCTTAGTGATAATTTCATATGTTGTAAGTTAATCCGAGCGCTCCTTAATTACTATTTTAGATGTTACCCGAATGTAAACAATGAAGTTGAATTGGT
>OX401417.1:23145700-23337743 GCA_947846245.1 Cerastoderma edule
GTGCCTCACATGATCTCGGAGTATTTGTATAAACTATTTCACCAAGAACAAACAAGACCAACGAGGACACAAACGTTTCCCGTATTACAGACCCAGGAGTCTGGTTGCCTGTACTAATGTTATGGGTTTGATAGATAGGGACATCGTGTGACCGTTCAGGTAATGATGGGGTGGATACAAACTTCACTTTGCAGCAGCATTCGGATATATATATACATGGACATGCGGATCATATACTTTCATACCAGGTAACGTTGTTTATATTTCCTTGTGTGCGTTTAACGCCGTTTCAACAACGTTGAATACACCCTGGTAACAGTTAACATATTCATGTTCACTTCTTCTAATCCGCCACCTCCTTTTTTTCAATCTAAGTCGGATTTCCATCCTTATATTTCTGTGCGCCTTGTTATTTGGTTAATAATCCAGTGCTTCTCGAATCCACGATCTGTCTCCTACACAAAATAATCGTTCTTACTCCACCCTCCGCGGCAGCCACTAGGTGTTGTATGCTGATATGGAAGCACAAACATATTCAGGAAGCAAAATGTCGCAAACATTGAATATTTATACCATTATCAGCGTTCGGTATGTTCTCTACCCACATGGGATTGGCTATACGTGTAAGTGTTTTGGATTTGTCGTTAGACATATATCAGAAATGAATAAATATGTTTAATCTTTTTTCTTTATTACTTTTATTTTAGTATAGAATTAACAAAAATCACTATTGCGCTAATTATACTTGGGTAACTTGGACAGTTTTTCTTACGATTTTTACTAATGTATGTTCTTTAATAAAACCTTTTTGATTTAGACAGAACGAACTTGTCAACCTGGGGGGTTCAAGCCATATATCCAAACCTCACTTTATTCGTTTGGTCCATTGACTTGTATTTGTTTCGCCTTGTTTCTCCATTTTGTTTGTTAAAGTTGATATTTTTTAAATTTCGTTATATGCAGATTGTTTGTGCCATTTAATTACGCCAGTAGACACAGCTGTCTATAGTTTTGTTTCGGTACGAAGGCGTGATAACTTGACTAATATACAGCTGTGTTCAAGTTTGTCTTAGCCGACAGGAATTGTGTTTCTGAAGAGAGCTTCGTGCCAATCCCTTCACTTTATTGTTTGTACTGTTAATATCAGTATGGTGTATGGTCTTTTTCAATGAGATGTGTGTAAAGTAATCTAAAGGTCACACAGCGACGAAACTTCGGAAATGGTTTTGTGAGCATCTTCAAATCACATCCTCTTTAATGGGCTATGTAAACTTTAGAACATTGTAGTACCATAACGAAGTTGGTAGACTGATCAAGGAGTTTTGTTTTATTTTCAATTAATTCTGACCCCATTTCATCCGTTTGTATGTATGATAACTTGTATCATAATCGAATACCTAAATAAGTGTTTATTGCATAAATGTTTAAAGTTAGTCCAACCTTATTGGATAACTTATTTTTGCTTTGCTTAATGAATTAATTGAAATGCAAACCATAAAAGTAGTTATCATTTCAAAGGTATTGGACATGGCACTTTTCAAATTTGTCTAGTTTTCTATTTATATTTACGAAAAGAATTCAATGAACTCTGTACATAATTCTGTTATCAAATCGATATTAATTACCTCCCCTTAATCATCCTTTTTTACATTGAAAATAAAATTACATGAATGGAAGGTGGCAGATAAAAATTTCGATCCATTAAGATGCTTATGACACAAAACTTAAGAATACACATCGAATGGGATTTCCACGTAAATGGTGCATGAAAACTCTATCCATGCATGTCACTTGACATGGTAGATACGATCATTTACTCCAAAATAGGCAAACTCGTGATCACGTCTTACTATTAACTATGATGACATGAAATTCTATCTTCAAAGAGAACAGACCATTTTGCTGCAAAATACATAAACTTGCAAAACAAAATGGAGGACTGAGGATTCTTTCATTACTTGTTGAAATGTTTTCATTGATTGTGTGATGAATAAAGGATGCTCCATAATGAAATTGAAATTATTCTTTTAACTGTTGTTTTGATTTTAATTTACACCATGAGAAATGTGAGGCATGAGTTGTCATTAATCCAAAAACACACAGTGATCTCCCTTTATGGGAATTGGATTATCTCCTTTATGTGAGCAAAGGTTTGCAAAAAGTTTTTTTTCGTTCGATAGTGATTTCCGAGAGACAAATTGATCGCCGCAAATGTTTTTCCTTATTGAACGCAAGGCAGATCAACACTCATAGATCCACCTCGCCGAGAACTTGGCTGAGCGTGAAAAATACCGATAGATAAATTGAAGGGGCGCCAGCGTAAAATGGGGAAATATATCATTTATCAGAGTTATCTCTCTTTTCCCGCTAGCTCGCGTATATGAGTTCACGTTAACCTTTTTTACTTACCAATTCAAATACCGGTGAGGGCAATTGGATTTTCATGACTAACTTACAGAATGCCGATGGTTCTATCGGGCTTGATGAGCCCTTATGAGCGGTTGAGCATAGATAGGGTCTAACTCTTCTTCCATCACAAAGAGTGGGGCATCGAAAAAAAAAGGAAATTATTTTAACGCCATGACAACCCCATTTATAAAAACAATGCAAAAAACGATACATTGTATAAAAGTAAAGCTTATTCGTGCTCTTTTGAAAGTAAATTGTCTTGTATTGAAATATCAAGTATGCGTGGAATAAAACCACGACACATGTCTACAAATAACAAATAACAAATAACAAATGAACAGATCGATCTAAAAGCGCCACACAAAGTGTAGCCTGAGATATCTGAGATTGAACTCCATTATTAAAAGTTTAACACAAAACATAAAAACAACCAGGAGGATGAATAGGTGCACTACCCGCCGAGATGCGACTAAATACTTTTGAAAAGCGCGTAAAATCCATCCAACGTAATATGTGTAAGTCATCGCTAAATGCAGATAATATGCCCAAAGTCGATAAAGAGTTTAACTATGTATATTGGTTCATTGTATTTTCTTTATTTCAGGGTTTCGGTGGCATTTAAATAGACGGTACAAACTTGCTTCGCCAGACATACATTAAAGTCAAGCAACTCATGTGATCGACCATAGCAACACTGTACAGTACAGGCCATTTATATATACATTGACTTTGATGTAAACATTTGATTAGTTGGGCCGGATTGAATTGATCATTTAATACACGAAACATTGTTTTATTAAATATGTCTCATATATATATAAGGATTGCATATTCAACAGAAGTTTTGTTAAGAAAAGAAAGACAACACAATGCCGAAATCTAAATGCCAAATGTTGTCTTTGAAACCGTCTGAAAGTGTGCATCAAGAGGAACATCACATGTCATAGCAAAAATACCATTAATCTCTTTTAAAGTAGTCTTGAACTTGAACAAATAATGGAAACTGAACTCCCCAATAGCGAGTTGGAAAGTTTTACCTATGACGAGAACCCCTTGGACACCGACACGACGAAAACGTTGACAACCTACATCAACCAGATCTATCCACCAATCCTTGTCGTTGTTGGTGTCACGTGTAACGTTTTCATCATTCTGACCATGCGCACTAAATACTTCCGCCATGTGTCCACCTCTGTGTATCTGAAGACAGGCGCATTTAACGATGGACTGGCGCTGGTTATTTCACTTGTATCTCACTGGTTGTACGTCAACTTTCCGGAGGTGTATGCAAGGACGGAGGCCTCACACGTGATGTGTAAGTTTTTCAACTTTTACGGAAGCGGAAATAACGATTTCGGAATCATGATAACGGCGTCAATGACCGCTGAACGTGCGATAGTCGTAGCAGCGCCCCTAACGGCTGGTGTAAACTGTTCCGTTAAACGAGCATGGAAAGTAACTGCGGCCATACTCGCTATCGTTATTATCAAAAACTGCCATTACCTGTTCACATCCGACATGGTACCGGAAGGAAGGTCTGACCGCCTATGTGACGTATTTCCGGACAATCACGGGGTCGTGTACGAGGCTTTCTGGTTAGACTTTTACCCCTGGTTCCACCTGGGTTACGTGGCGTCAGGCGGGGTTCTCATCGTCGTGAGTAATTCCATCATACTGTACCATGTGAGGAAGTCTGCCGCCCAGAAACACCAGGGACATGCTATGCGACATATCTTCCCGATGTTGGTCGGCGAGTCTGTACTTCTCATCCTGCTAACCTTCCCGTTCACTATCCATCTGGCTCTGTTATCTATCCGACTACAGTACGACCCAAACATTTACGAGGATCCGACCAAGGCCGCCACGGAGCAGCTCGTGTTCTCGGTGACGTTCTACATGCTGTATTCAAACAAGTGTGCCAACTTCTTCATGTATTGTGTCACCGGAAAGCGGTTTAGAGACGGATTATGCATGACCGTGAGAAGATGTCTGGGTAGAGGTAGGCGCCTACATGAGAGCGCAAGATCAATTCTGTCGATATCCACCGTCAACACTAAATCCTTTCTCCGTAAATCGTTCCGGTCACCCAGACGGGATCAGCCTAGTGACTATTTCTCCTACTCGGTGGAAACCGATGAAGAAATGGAGGAGGTTGCTGGTGCTAGGACTTGTAACAACGTTGAATTGTCGGAGAGGATCATACCAAGTCGTTCTGTGTATATATAAGCTGAATCTGTAAGCTGTGTAGTTATGTGTCAGATGTTAAGCTATTATCATTAGAGTCTAGTTCAACAATAGGTATTAATGCTCAACGCGTCGATTTGTGTCTTAAACTCGATTGAGAAACAGGTTAACACGGCTAAACAAAGGAATCAAACTTATAATCGTTCGTTTGTTTGTATCTGGTGACAAAAAGCACGAACCTGTTTCCTTTTAGTAAGTTTGTTTTTTTAGGGTTGTATTGTCGCATATCGATGTTTTTATTGTGAAACAATATTTCGTTTGTGAAAGGGGTAATGAAGAAGACATGCATTATCTAAGCATTTACAGAATTAACCCATACAAAACCTAGTATTGAGATTAGGTACAACGTATGGGGAACATGTACAAATTCATTTGAATACTTTTAGGAGAGTATGCTTCTTTCAAATTGACACAATTGAACTTGGTCCTTTATTTATTTCTCCTTTTTACAGAACAAGTATTTGCCGGTGAAATGAAAATTACTATGAAAATAAAAAAACTATTTTTTTGTATATTTGTTTATTCTTATTTAATCCCAACCATTGTGTTTATCGCCATGTGACACCCTCTTATATTTTGTAAGAATAATTATTGTTGAGAGAGCAGTTAAACCGGAGTATATGTTATATACGGTACAAAACGACGGATCGTAGTATATCCAAGAATGACAACCATAACTGTTCCTAGTTAGTCTCAGCTGATTCCGTTAAGGTGATAGGATGATTCCCCAGGATTATAGATTTTTGCGGATACTAACTTTTAGTTTGACGGACATGTGTATAATGATTAGATAAACATTTAAGATTACAAATAAACTTTTCTATTCTGTTCTTCCAGTGTTAAGGAGTGATAAATATATACCCTTACCCGAGGAAATTCGATGTTGATCTGGTTCTTTACATTGAAAGACCGACGCGTGGGGCTCGTACCCAGAACCTGGGATTGACAGTCCATCATCGTTACCTCTGTCCCATCCAGGAACCCGTACCAAGTCTACAAGTGTTAGTTCGTGACTTTGTTTATTTGAATCTTTTAAAATCAAATTTTGATCTTGATATTGATAATAATCGAATGGGACAAAAGGAGCAAGAACCCGTTATAAGTAACTTTCTCTAGTCTGCTGGGATTGCCTTAGAATGAGTCTATATGAATTACTTTTTGAACGGCATCCACATATTGTCATTGAATTATTCTGATTTAACGGACTCTAACGCTAAACTTTTCGGTGTTTTCTTCATGTAAGGGTCATAACCGGAAATAGAAGTAATCGCAGACATACGTCGTACAGGACTACCAAAGCTACACCCGGTTTCGTCATCCGCGAACTGAACGGAACCCGACTGTCGACGCACCGCTGTATATGACGATCTAGTGTTGAAGGATTTAGGTGTGGACGTTCTACAGGGCATTGCACCATCACTTTCAAGACTTGGTAGAGCTTCTCTAAGGTCTTGTGTTTTCTCGAATTCTTTGGTTTTCGTCCATGTTTGACTCCCGCCTGCTTTATGCGGTGCTCTTCTGGACGCTTGGACAGAGGGAAGTTTTAACATCAGTTCGGGTCGTTCATGTAGATCTGTGTTTTCACTTCGGAATGTTGTAGCAGAGAACCTCCGTGTATGTGACGAGTCTGTAGTGATCTGCCCATTCAATGATTTTCCTTTTTGCCGCCGACTCGGTGATCTCTGTACAGTCTGAGCTTCGTGCACGTGTCGTATGACGTCACTCGTACTGCTCGAGTCGGAATACTGTCTCGTGGTGGCCGAGAACTGAACACGACGCGCAGAACGTGACTTCGGTAATTCACTTTTAACATGTCGGCCATTACGACCATCGTCCATAAACCGCCTAACGTCCGTATCGTCCGTCTGGTTATAATTATACACCGCGTCATCATTCTGTGTGTCCGTCGATTTGACGTCATCGTTTTTTGAGCTCACTAGGAATGACTGCCTCGTTCCGAAACTGGTAAAGGTCGGCTCCGATGCGTATGTTTTCAGCGCCTTCGGTACCCCGCCGTAAGATCCAATTGTCGTAAAGCTTGATGGAAGCGACTTGACGGGTCGATATGTTCTCTTCATTAACACATTGAACTCTTCCAGTCGAGGTTCGTTATGAATGTTGTAATGGGCTAACATGTGACGTTCTGTACTAAATCGTCGATCACAGATCTCGCACACCACCGGCTTCGTACCTGAAGTCAAACGATAATTAAAATCAAGTTTTCTTTGTTTTTATATAATTTCTTAAGACATTTTTGCATCTTTATCATGGTTTCCTTTGAGAACGTTGTGAAGCTTAATCAAATTGATCTTTGTAGATAGCAGGGCATTGGTTAAGCAGTGATTTTGGTTGTTTTATTTGGGTCGTTTATTGAAGGTGATCATGCTTTATATAAAAGTCCTCGTGTGTCATGGATTACATGCCTTATTCTAGAATTTTCCCGATACATGTATATCATATTGACAGGTCAATGCCATCATTGCTTCTGGATGATTTTCCGGGAAATATCGCTCCATGTTGAAGTAAGCGACCCGGCGGCTAGGATGTTGGACACGTCATGTAGAGTTTCGAATCCCCGACCGACGCAACCAAAACACGAGACGAGACGTAACCATATCTTATTACGACGTATCTCTATGTATTTGCCTTGGGTTATGATCCATGTGTATACAACAAGCACGGGTTATAGCAAAGGCAAGGACCCAAGGTTACTTTTATTTACATGCAAAATGATGACTAAAACTGAGCGTCCCTTGAACCGGAACTTACCTGTATGCGTGATCTGCGCATGTCTCTTTAACAACTCGGTGCTGTTAAATAGTTTGTTACAGCTCTCACACTTGTGTTGACGCCTGTCTACTCGGGGTAGCGTGCTGTACTTGGGTATGTTGGCAAGGCGTCGTTCTGGTTTATTGGACCAGGCGAGGAAACGGCGATCTTTGGAGGAAAGCCGGACTTGGTTCGGTGCCAGGGGGATCATGTTTAACTGTGAACAAATTCATCAATAAGTCACAAAGATATATTTGTTTATGATGGTCAGCGCAGTGCGGCATTCAAGATCAGTTTATATATATTTTCACGTAAACCGATTGTGGGTGTGAACTTATCAAGATTGTCTCATATCTTGTGTTTCGGTCTGTATTGGAGATGTGTGCGCGTATCGGACAAGTTATAGATACGAAATTGTACGTTGACAGGTACGTTACAATAATCTGAGAGAGTAACACAATCAGTGATTCAGATGGCTGCAATGATAAAGTTGTTCGTAAAAGATGACGTTTAAGTCACGTCTATTTGAAACAGTTATATATCAATTGAGAACCCTTTATACAATTGGCTGCAAATAAGATTCCATATGGTATTAGTTTAAAATACATTGTTTACGAGGATGGTGAAATCAAATACCAAGTATTTTGTCTGGTTGATAGTAAGTTTGCTACTTATATACAAACCATGTAATATGCCTTGTCTTCTATTGATTGGTCTCGTTATTCATTAATCCCCTTCATGGCTTAAAGTTAAAGCGGAAAACGTTATGGCTGAAATTCTGTCTCTGATTTAATTATAATTGTCCTGGTAAGACTTCTGGAATCGTGGGCAGTCGTCGCGACAGAATAGAATAATTATCAAAAAGTGCATATAACCTCATATAATCAAAGCATGTAAAAGGGTGAAATTTGATATAAGTAGGTTAGAAAAATATGGTTTCCGCTTATTTTAAATGTACCAGCAATAGTCGACTCAATAAACAGTTGTCCTAGAAGGAGGATATTCCCAATTTCCTGCGATAGTTGACCAATTCCTATGTTAAACACTGCAAAGTTGAAACAGATAGATGACTTTAGTTTTTATCCATCATAGAATGTGTAAAATGGCACTGTGTTTGAATCAAATTTAAGGACACTGTTTCAGTCAATGTCTTTTCAATGAAATATCACTATTCTGAACAGAAAACTCATAGTTACCGATTACTTACCTTAATAACTCCAAATCAGGGCATTATTCACAGTCTAAATTTCGCACTGGTTCTCAAAGTGTGCTTTAACAATATTGCTTATTCAAAAGAAACGTTGCTTTCCTTTTCCCACAATGTTATGGGATAAGAGAAACAATTGACTATGTATTACATATTCCATACAAACACGTTATTCCAAAAGAATCGAGCTGTGACAATTATGAGTTAGAAAAACAAAAACATGCTTGTGTTTATGTCGGCAGGGCCGTGTCAAAATGTGTCAGACTTTAGTAAAGATAGCCGCAACGCTTTGAAACCAACAGAGTCCTATGTATAATTCGATGACAGGTGACAAAGTGACACTTGACTATTTTCACAATAACTGTACATTTCATAACCCAGGTCAATGTAAATAATATGTAATCAATCAAATATAGTTGTACTTTTCACATTTCGCAGTACTGAAACAGAATAAGACCCATGCTGTAACACCAAGACGGCGCTTCTTACACGACCCGGTGTTTTTAAAGTAAAGAAATAACTTTGATCAATGTTCCAAAGACTGACGCTTAACAATAAAAGTGTTCTCACATTTACAAACACTGTAGTATTGATTTCGATTTCGTTTATTCAGATATCGGTCCGAATTGAACGGTTAAAAAACAACCTTGTAATGAAAATGGAAAATATAATCGTCACGCCACTTGTTATTTCCCTGTTCATTAAAATGGAGTTGTAAAGAGTGTATATAAGGAGTGAAAATAATATCAAAAATCTATCTACCTCAGGCAATTAGCGCTTTTGTTGAATGCATCGTTATACATTTGATGAAGTCCTTACGTCGAATTAGACAAGTTGACTTTGAAGATAAATGCATACGTGTATATTCTTTTTATCGGTTACTTTATATTGAAACGATTATTAAGTCAGTTACAATAGCAGTGCGGCACTTCAAAAGGAGTTAACATCACAAAGCGCACGCGCTGTAGGTAAATACAACATATTTTCGCAATTTATGTTATTAAGATTGCACTTTGCCTTGAAACCCGCTGAGATCGATAGTTTATATATCAATTCATATTAGCAAGGAAATGTAAAACTTTAGCAAGCTTTCTTCTTATACGACTTTGGTATCCTTGTAAAAATTGTAATGGTTAGTTAGTACTTATTCTGGGCTCAGACTGAACTACTAGCAGAATGCATAGTACGTCTTTAAACAGAATACATAAAAATCCACTTGCGGTATGTATCACCAATACTGTATACGTTAGACGCGGAAAACGCCATAAACCCGTGTGTGGGTTTGTTTATGGTCAGAGAGGTGTGACCATGAGCGAGTGGTCAGTGGTCAATCCCCGCCCCCAATTGCCCGGAGTAAGTGATGACGGATCGAATGTCGGTGATTTATTGATTATTCCGTATCGTGTGATTGCCTATTGACGCCATTCACACCAATTTCATCTCCCCCTTCCGTATAGCTTCTGTATCGGTCAACTGTTTGTTGTAAGGGAACATATAGGGAAGGTCAATATTAAGATGAGAAATGTACAAGAACTGATATTTCAGTAAAGATGTTAATAATCGAAACCTTCTTAAAATTAAGAAAACTGTCAGTGGCATATTTAGAACAGGGTAAAACGATGATAAAACAAGAGCTGATATTTCAGGAAAACTGTATATAATAGATACTTGCTTAAAATGAAAACAACTGTCATTCGTTTATTTAGGACACAATCATAAACCAATTCTAGCATTTTGAAAATGCAAAAAACTGATTTTAGTCTGATTCAACATTTCGGTTATACCGGTTTCCCTTGAATCCAAACCAGTATTTCCGAATTGACCTGGAACAGTCCTTCCAAGGCGGTATACTCTCACAGTCACCTAGTTTATAGGGAATGTTTTATTTATACATATGTTGTTTTGTATTAACCCATTACCAAAGAATAACGCAATTTAACCACTGTGTTGC
The DNA here is from genome assembly GCA_947846245.1 of Cerastoderma edule. Classification (NCBI taxonomy): domain Eukaryota; kingdom Metazoa; phylum Mollusca; class Bivalvia; order Cardiida; family Cardiidae; genus Cerastoderma; species Cerastoderma edule. The sequence continues at coordinate 23,156,281 of OX401417.1, forward strand.
AGAAGACTTAGGAAAACGTTGTGGGGAAAGGAGAAATTGCTCTTGTCCACTATATTTTGTGGCCCTATCAGAAGATTACTCTTCAATTTCATCACATTTTGAAATGTCATCTGCAAATTCTTTCAATTTGTGACAGAAAAAAACATGGAGTTTAGTAAAGGGTTAAGTATGACCAGGTCCAGACCTACGTGCCATGCCAACAAGGTGGACACAATTTCCCTCTCAACCGTCTGATTGTACCATAGAAATGCTCACAAGGTGGACACTATTTCCCTCAAACCCGTCTGACTGTACTATAGTGATGCCCACAAGGTGGACACTATTTCCCTCTCACCCGTCTGATTGTACCATAGAAATGCCCACAAGGTGGACACTATTTCCCTCAAACCCGTCGCTTGTACTATAGTGATGCCCACAAGGTGGACACTATTTCCCTCAAACCCGTCTGACTGTACTATAGTGATGCCCACAAGGTGGACACTCTTTCCCTCACACCCGTCGCTTGTACTATAGTGATGCCCACAAGGTGAACACTCTTTCCCTCACACCCGTCTGACTGTACTATAGTGATGCTCACAAGGTGGACACTATTTCCCTCACACCCATCTGACTGTACTATAGTGATGCTCACAAGGTGTACACTATTTCCCTCACACCCGTCTGACTGTACTATAGTGATGCTCACAAGCTGGGCACTATTTCCCTCACACCCGTCTGACTGTACTCTAGTGATGCCCACAAGGTGGACACTCTTTCCCTCACACCCGTCTGAGTGTACTTTAAAGATGCCCACAAGGTAAACACTCTTTCCCTCACACCGTCTGACTGTACTTTAAAGATGCCCACAAGGTGGACACTCTTTCCCTCACACCGGTCGCTTGTACTATAGTGATGCTCACAAGCTAGGCACGATTTCCCGCATACCCGTCTGACTGTACTATATTGGTGCCCACAAGGTGAACACTCTTTACCTCACACCCGTCTGACTGTACTATAGTGATGCCCACAAGGTGGACACTCTTTCCCTCAATCCCGTCTGACTGTACTATAGTGATGCCCACAAGGTGGACACTCTTTCCCTCAATCCCGTCTGACTGTACTATAGTGATGCCCTCAAGGTGGACATTGTTTCCCTCACACCCGTCTGACTGTACTATAGTGATGCCCACAAGGTGGACACTCTTTCCCTCAAACCCGTCGCGTGTACTATAGTGATGCCCACAAGGTGAACACTCTTTCCCTCACACCCGTCTGACTGTACTATAGTGATGCTCACAAGGTGGACACTATTTCCCTCACAACCGTCTGACTGTACTATAGTGATGCTCACAAGGTGAACGCTCTTTCCCTCACACCCGTCTGACTGTACTATAGTGATGCTCACAAGGTGGACACTATTTCCCTCACACCCGTCTGACTGTACTTTAGTGATGCTCACAAGGTGGACACTATTTCCCTCACACCCGTCTGACTGTACTATAGTGATGCTCACAAGCTGGGCACTATTTCCCTCACACCCGTCTGACTGTACTCTAGTGATGCCCACAAGGTGGACACTCTTTCCCTCACACCCGTCTGACTGTACTTTAAAGATGCCCACAAGGTGAACACTCTTTCCCTCATATCCGTCTGACTGTACTATAGTGATGCCCACAAGGTGGACACTCTTTCCCTCACACCCGTCAGACTGTACTATAGTGCTGCCCACAAGGTGGACACTATTTCCCTCACACCCGTCTGACTGTACTATAGTGATGCCCACAAGGTGGACGCTCTTTCCTCACATCTGTCTGACTGTACTATAGTGATGCCCACAAGGTGGACGCCTCACACCCGTCTGACTGTACTATAGTGATGCCCACAAGGTAGACACTATTTCCCTCATACCCGTCTGACTGTACTATATTGGTGCCCACAAGGTGGACACTCTTTCCCTCACACCCATCTGACTGTAATAAAGTGATGCCCACAAGGTGGACACTCTTTCCCTCACATCCGTCGCTTGTATATAGTGATGCCCACAAGGTGGACACTATTTCCCTCACACCCGTCTGACTGTACTATAGTGATGCCCACAAGGTGGACACTCTTTCCCTCGATCCCGTCTGACTGTACTATAGTGATGCTCACAAGGTGGACACTATTTCCCTCATACCCGTCTGACTGTACTATATTGGTGCCCACAAGGTGGACACTCTTTCCTTCACACCCGTCTAACTGTACTATAGTGATGCCCACAAGGTGGACACTATTTCCCTCATACCCGTCTGACTGTACTATAGTGATGCCCACAAGGTGGACACTCTTTCCCTCACACCCGTCTGACTGTACTATAGTGATGCCCACAAGGTGGACAATGTTTCCCTCACACCGGTCGCTTGTACTATAGTGATGCTCACAAGCTGGGCACTATTTCTCTCAAACCCGTCTGACTGTACTATATTGGTGCCCACAAGGTGAACACTCTTTCCCTCACACCTGTCTGACTGTACTATAGTGATGCCCACAAGGTGGACACTCTTTCCCTCAATCCCGTCTGACTGTACTATAGTGATGCCCACAAGGTGGACATTGTTTCCCTCACACCCGTCTGACTGTACTATAGTGATGCCCACAAGGTGAACACTCTTTCCCTCACACCCGTCGCTTGTACTATAGTGATGCTCACAAGGTGGACACTCTTTCCCTCACACCCGTCTGACTGTACTTTAAAGATGCCCACAAGGTGAACACTCTTTCCCTCATACCCGTCTGACTGTACTATATTGGTGCCCACAAGGTGAACACTCTTTCCCTCACACCCGTCTGACTGTACTATAGTGATGCCCACAAGGTGGACACTCTTTCCCTCACACCCGTCGCTTGTACTATAGTGATGCCCACAAGGTGGACACTATTTCCCTCACACCCGTCTGACTGTACTATAGTGATGCTCACAAGCTGGGCACTATTTCCCTCACACCCGTCTGACTGTACTCTAGTGATGCCCACAAGGTGGACACTCTTTCCCTCACACCCGTCTGAGTGTACTTTAAAGATGCCCACAAGGTAAACACTCTTTCCCTCACACCGTCTGACTGTACTTTAAAGATGCCCACAAGGTGGACACTCTTTCCCTCACACCGGTCGCTTGTACTATAGTGATGCTCACAAGCTAGGCACGATTTCCCGCATACCCGTCTGACTGTACTATATTGGTGCCCACAAGGTGAACACTCTTTACCTCACACCCGTCTGACTGTACTATAGTGATGCCCACAAGGTGGACACTCTTTCCCTCAATCCCGTCTGACTGTACTATAGTGATGCCCACAAGGTGGACACTCTTTCCCTCAATCCCGTCTGACTGTACTATAGTGATGCCCACAAGGTGGACACTCTTTCCCTCAATCCCGTCTGACCGTACTATAGTGATGCTCACAAGCTGGGCACTATTTCCCTCACATCCGTCTGACTGTACTATAGTGATGCCCACAAGGTGGACGCTCTTTCCTCACATCCGTCTGACTGTACTATAGTGATGCCCACAAGGTGGACGCCTCACACCCGTCTGACTGTACTATAGTGATGCCCACAAGGTGGACACTATTTCCCTCACACCCGTCTGACTGTACTTTAAAGATGCCTACAAGGTGGACACTATTTCCCTCACACCCGTCTGACTGTACTATAGTGTGCAACATCACTGCTTCTAGATACATATATTAATCCTTTACCAAACATCAAATTTTCGACTGTCCCAAATGGAAGAGTTCGCAGACGACATTTCAAGATGTATGCAACAAATTGGTCAAATGTAGTTATTGTTTGGTAAGGTGCTAAGACGAAAGATTGTTTGAAGCGCGTAACCTCAATACAGAAAGACCAGTTCATGCAACATCGAATTGGAAATAAACCATCACGCATGCTATTGAATATGTGTCTATATTTAACATCCTGATACAAATTGTGTTAAATTTTGTGATCAGTTCTCCCTGGGTCACAAGGTTTCCAAATAATACACGCGTGTAATGCTTTGTCACAGCTGTTTAATGCTGTGTTTTTGTATAAGATATGTAACTATTTAATTATCATTTTCTGAGCTTTTACATCACATCAAGTTGATTAGTTGTATTGTGAATGAAAGAAGACTCTTAACCCTCCACCAGGGTTGGTTCAGTTATGTTGAATTTCGGCATTCTAAAGTTAACAAGACGTCTAACCCGCACAAGAAATCAATATACTTGGTCAGAATTCGAGCCTACGTGAAGAGCGGCCAATGAGCAAAAATATGGTTAAAACCTTAAGTATAAAAAGATATATATATATATATTGACGTTATAAAACGAACACGATCGGAACTGTTATAAAAAAGAAAGAGAAATAGATGAACTGTTGATGCAATATAGATATTACAAACACTTATTGCACCTTATCTTATAGCCATGATATCTGACAGCTTATTGTTATTCGATAAAATCTAACCCCTTAACCCTTAGAATGCTGGTTGTTTTTCTAAAATTAGGTTTTTGGGTCGTCTGCTTTCCAAAACCTTAAATATATGCTCAAGATTTATAAGGATATATACTCAGAGTAGCAAACAGACTATATCACAGGCCAGCCACCAATTTACTTGGCGGCTGGACTGGGTCTAACTTGTTTGCATAAGCATGAAGTCGGTTCCAGCACTGTAAGGGTAAAGGTTTGACAGAAAATGTTCGTCACAACACAATGATAAAGAACGTTGCAGGATAAGTCAAGGCAGGTGTAAAGGGATCAATTCACTAACCAGTACACCTGTATGCAGTTCGTGAGTTATGTTCTACCCAGTCCCTCATAGAGCACACTGTGATCCGTTCTAGTTGAAGGCAAACATCGGACAGCCATTATAACGCATGCGCAATAGCGATATTTTTGTGAAAGCAGATAGAAATCAGTGTGACATAACAACTGCTCGTTACGATTATATCCTCCTTTTGTCACAATGTTTATCCGTCAACATCTACAGATGTAGTACAATTTGTTTACCTAGGGGAGGGTTAAATGTCGCACTTATAGAACTGATTGTTCGCGCGGATAAAATCCATGTGATTACCACGTGTTAAATCGAAACTTGAAGTGCTTTGCCATTCGATGACACTGTTTACTCAACCTTTGTCAAAGATATGCCTGGGTTATTGCACGGGTACCGTTAGAATTCGTGCGTAAAGCCCCTACATACCTGTACTATATTCAAATCTTCCCCTCCCCCTCGGCCATGACAGGTAACAGACAGACACAGACATAGCATGATTCACATCACTGAGAGAGTTCGGTAAGTACTTTCTTACTTTTTCTATCATTAAGATTGAATTACACTCTATTGTACGTGAGACAGTTCGGTAAGTATTTTCTTACCTTTTCTATCATTAAGATTGAATTACACTCTATTGTACGGAGGAGACAACATGCCAAGCTGTCCATGACGTACATAATTATTACTGATCACATCGCGATCCCAGGACATCAGTATCTCCACTATGCCACATCAGCTAACAAAGGACATACCCAGAGGTTCATTGTACCATACTGCAGGTCAGACTATCTCAGATTCTCCTTCTTTCCATTCACCATACGACTTTGGAACCAGTTACCAGCGCACCTCGCCTTAGGAGCCATACTGGAGGCCTTCAAGGGTAGCCTGACGCAGTAGCATTGGATGCATCTCCATGTACATAGTTTTATTTTAAGCCTGCACCTGTTTCCGCCTCACCACGACCTTGTACAGCACTTTCATGTTCGAACATGCCTCCGAATGGGCCCGGGACATTAACAGTAGAAGAAGGAGGATGTTCATCATTTGATTGAGGTAGAGAGACCATCGACTAACCACAGGTCAGCAGAATTAAGACCAAGCAACATTCAGCACTTATGGGGAGTAACATTGTACTTAGTAAAATGCATCACATATGGGGTCGGCCTGGTCTAATTTCCACCCATCTCCACCATGTTAAATAGCAACCGTTTGAGCAGTCACAGAGACAAACTGCTCCCATACCGTACTTTCTCGTGACCATGTCACCTTTAAACTATCTTAACACAATCCATTTGGGGGGGTTAAATGTGCATCATGACCGATCCGTTTTTTTGCTATCGGCTGATTTCCAGAGAGGGGGCGTGTCAATTCAAATAGAAGAGGTCACGCCCAGACTGATAACAGACATCTTTGGTTCTCACCGCATGGAGAAGTAGTCCTGTAAAATACAAACAAAACACTTTTAAAACATCAGGAGAAGACAAAGCAATCACACAGTACCAATATATATACTCTAAATGTAACACTTTCCTGTGAAATCACCTTGGAAGTGGGACTTTCAATATTTCAAAGAACTACTTTCTAGGCTACAACGACCCGGAAGTGATTCAACACCGGGCCAACACCATATAATGGGGAATCTACTGATTAATTCAATCCTTATGATAAATACCAATAGTTTGGGGAAGTTGTGTAATTGGCATGCTGTCTGCTACATCCTAATTGAAAAGGTTTATCACTTCAGCAACACAGAGGTAAAATGAAGTGGAAATCATCTTTGATTTAGTGACAATGATTATTAATATCAATTCTTAAAACTCCTCAAGTGCGATTGTCTTTCTTCTATAACCTTATTTCTTCTTCATGAAAAGACTAGATTTTAAGCAGAAAACAGGTTTCAGCACAACATTGGTCTTTTCATTATTAATCGATAAACCTGCATCCGCGCCTATCTCAAGTTACTATTGGAATAATGTTTCTTCAGAAATGTGTGTCGCACTTAATCAACTATGGTTCTAAACTAAGGAAAAATACAGCTTTGGATTTATGAAGGAAAATGGCTATTTGGAAAAGGGATATATTTCATTGTCATAAATAATCAGTCTTTAAGATTGTTTGTAAAGGTTTTCAACCATTTATAATACGTCAATATCATATATAAATGTCAATCAGTTTAAGAACAGATTCAATTTTCTAAATTGCTTTCTGATATTTCTGCTTCTGGTGATAAGGAATCAGTTAATCAAGAACAATCACATTTTTTTAATCTTCGTTGGTTTTTGTAATGAGCATTGTGCTTTCTTGTTTTGGAGTATTTCTTAAATAGTTTGAAGAATATTTAATATTTCGACGAGAATTCATCAACACCAATTTATTCACAATAAATCTTATATAACTCATTAATCACAATGAATTTTCAAATCTGCTTATTGACATATCCTTTAAGTACGTATACATCTGTTGTTGTAAATATGTCATTTACCTCGTATGTAGAATGAATGCAATAAAATATGATTAAGATAAACTTAAACTTCGCGAAAAACATTTATCAGAGTAGGTTTGGTAATTCTTCCAATCTTTTTTCAGATTGGGATAAATGAGACGATGAAGACGAAGATGGTGGGGCGGCAAGATGGACATGAAAAAAATGGTATATCATAATTACACTTGTTTGAGATAAGACTATTTTCATCATGTTTTCAGTTATATTGCGGGAGCAATTGATATTTGGATCTATATTTTCAATGAAGATTTTTTCTTTCCTTTGTTTTCCAAAGGATCTTCTTTTCAAAGATTTACTACCTCGATTATTAACAAGGTTTACGTTTAGACAGACAGCCAAAACTTTTCTGTGATGTAAACTATATGTTTAAAGCGTGCTTGGATGTGTCCTGTTATGCATATAGTTGGGGACCTGGACGGCCAAACTATCTCGTCTTTCTAACCATGCATACATAGGTACATAGGCGTAGGAGCGTTTTCAACATGGGGCAATTTCAGAATAAGGACCGCTCTAAGAATAAATGTTCGCAAACTTTTTCATGACTATTCATGCATTTTCAAATTTAATAACATTATAAGAATTAAAAGTAAGCGTATGAAAATGTGTATCCTTAATAAAAAATAAATAAAAAAAAAGAAAAAGAAAAACAGATATACCAGGTCTCGATCTCACGCGGAAATCAAATGTATTGATCTATACAAAAAGTGACAGCGCCCAGGCTGTCACAGCCACGGATTCAACCAATATGAATCGTCAAAAAAATAATTATTGTTCAAGCTTTAGCTATTTTGCTGTTCTGTTAAAGTTCGTTTCTTTCATTTTTCTTTTCAAATATCTTCATTTGCCATTGTGAATATTTGGGGGGCCAAAGTATACTCTGCCCCCAGCTCCTACGCCTATGGCATGTATCTTTTGTCAACATTATTCCTATTAAACTCACACCCTGACTGAAAGATATTTCTGTATAATGTTTGCTGTTATATACACCAGCATATATAAAAAATTGCAAATTCGAAATTACTGTTCAACATTCAAATCGATACATAGGTAAATGGCATTTTACCCACTTACAAAATATTTTAATATTTCATTTCTATGTGCAGTTAAAAGAACGCCTTCTTTTTACCCCTACTTCTATCAAGACTATTCTCTTTACACTGCCACACTGGGACACGAGTTCTTCTTAACCCTGTTTCGTTTTATAATGTGTTCTGATTTACATGCCACATTGTGTTGTTCTTTACACTAGTCTGTGCTTAATTCTGCTTTAAACTTTATGTCGCACAATTTTGATCTTTACACTGCTTTGTTAACATGTCTATATTGTTCTGAGTTTTATGTAACACAGTGTTTTGTTCTTGACACTGTTCTATACTGTTTAAGTTACACACTATGCTGTATTGATTCTGTACTGTTATTTTCTCTACACTGTTCAGTTTTACGCAGTTCTGATTTATTTGTCCCACTGCTCTGTTCTTTATACTGTTTATCAAACCGCTTGACTCTCGATACCTTTTTGTTCTTTTCTGTTCGGTTTGTTTGCATTGTTCTGATTATATACTGTTTTGATTTACATACACGACTGTTTCGCTCTTACACTGTTCTTGGTTCCATGGTTTTCCATGGTTTTGGTATTTATCCTAATCTGTTTGAGATATTGTTTTGACTTAAATGTCACACCGTTTTGTTGTTTTTTACTCTGTTAATGTCCTTTAAACTGTATGTCAAACTGTTTTGTACTGTTCTCTGTTTTGTTATTTATACTGTTTTAATGTACATAGTTCACCGTTTTGTTCTAAAAACAATTTTGTCCAGTAAACTGTTCACACTGTTTTGTTCTTCACAATGCTGTGTTGTTATACTGTTGTTTTAACACGTCACACTGTCCCGTTTCTCTTAACATTATTCTGCGGTTGTAAATTTCTGAAGTATACTTTACATAGTTTTTGTTTCTTTACACTGGTCTGTTCTTTAAACTGATAATCAAACCGTTTTGTTCTTAACACGTTTTCGGTCTTTATTTGTTCTAAAGCATAGGTTACACACGTTGTGCTTTACATTCTTTAGTTCTGTAAACTGTTCTGATTTGAATGCCAAATTGTGGTGTTGTTATTTACAATATTCTGTTCTCTATACCGTTCTAAATAATATGCGTTTTTGTTCTTTAGACTGGTTTGTTTAAACTCGTCGTCACATGTAACAATATTTAATTCTTTTCTGTTCCGTTAACTATACTATTTTGAGTAAAATGTTATTAAAAAACTGCGTTCTTTATGCTGTTTTGTTCTGTATACTGTTTTGAGTAACCTGCTATATAGTTGCGTTTTTTAAAACTTATTCTGTTTTACATGTACATGTAATATACTTTTGATGTTTCAACTGCGCTGTTCTGAGTTACACGTAACACTATTTTATTCTTTTTACTAGTCTATGTTACATGTCAGAAAGTTTTTTTTTGTTTTTTTATCTTTGAACAGTTTTATTTTTCAAACTGTTTTTTGTCGTTTATAACTATAACTATAACTATATTTTATTGCATTATAAACATAACATGTTATATAGCAATACAAAATTGTACATGACAAAAACACATGGATCAGCAGAAGAGCTCATGATGTTAAAGAGCTTATTCAAATACATAGATAAAAGGATATAGATTGATAATTTATTATGGTAAAAAGGCTTCATGCCGAAAAGTACAGGCATATATCATTTAAATTACAAAAACAAGTCAATAGCAAGGTAGACCAAATTTAACGTATTCTAAGTCTTTCATTGCTAAGAAAGTAGAAAATATTTGAAGCTTTCCTGTTGTGAGATACATTATTTCATCTCTTATAAGATAAAGATTTGTTTACAGTGTACAGTTATCAAAGAACAAAAGATGTACCAACAAAAACAACCATGTATATACACTTAAACATGTGAACAACATATAAACAAGGAAGACTACTCCGTTGTAAAGAACTCCAATACAAGAAAAAATGTTATCTATACTTTATTCTTTGTTGTTTGTTTGGGATTTAACGTTGATTTCAACTGTTTATTAGACTAAATCACTGTAAAACATTATACTCTAATCTTCGTGAATAAATTAGTTGCAGATTGGTGTAATGTATTGATCCAGATCACATTTAGACAAGCGACGTTTACCTCCTGGTTTATACTGTTCTGTGTTACATGTTATATGTAGATTTGTTATTTGAACTGTTCTGTTCTTTACATTGTTCTGTGTTACATATTACATAGTTTTGCTTTTTAAGATTTTTTATTTTGTTCTTTATAGTTTTCTGCGTTACATTTTACATAATTGTGTTCTTTAAGCTGTTTTGTTTCTTTATATTGTTCTGTGTTACATTTGTCATAGCTTTGTTCTCTAAACTGTTTTGTTCTCTAAACTGTTTTGTTTTTTAAACTGTTTTTTCTCCATGCTATTCTGCGTTACATTCACATAGTTTTGTTTTTTAATCTGTTGTGTTCTTTATACTTTTTTGGATAACAAAGTTTGTTCTCTTAACTGTTTTGTCTTTTTAACTGTTCTGTGTAACATTTCAGATAGCTTTATTCTCTAAATTGTTTTGTTTTTAAAACTGTTCTGTTTTACATGTCAGTTAGTTTTGTTCTTTAAGCTGTTTTGTTAATTATACAGTTTTGTGTTCTCTTTACCCTTGACCTTTCTTTATATCGTTCTGAGTTACATGTTACAAAGTTTCTTTCACTTTACCACTGTTCTGTTCTTTCAATCGTTCTGAGTTACATGTTTCATAGTTTATTTCACTTTACCACTGTTCTGTCCTTTATATCGTTCTGAGTTACATGTTACATAGTTTATTTCACTTTACCACTGTTCTGTTCTTTATATCGTATGAGTTACATGTTACATAGTTTATTTCACTTTACTACTGACCTGTTCTTTATATCGTTCTGAATCACATGTTACATCGTTTCTTTCTTTTTACCACTGTTCTTTTCGTTGTATCGTTCTCAGTTACATGTTACATAATTTCTTTCACTTTACCACTGACCTGTTCTTTAAATCGTTCTGAGTTACATGTTACATAGTTTATTTCACCTTACCACTGACCTGTTCTTTATATCGATCTGAGTTACATGTTACATAGTTTCTTTCATTTTACCGCTGACCTGTTCTTTATATCGTTCTGAGTTACATGTTCGATAGTTTCTTTGTCTTTACCACTGACCTGTTCTTTATATCGTTCTGAGTTACATGTTACGTAATTTCTTTCTTTTTACCACTGTTCTGTTCTTTTATATCGTTCTGAGTTAGATGTTACATAGTTTCTTTCACTTTAACACTGTTCTGTTCTTTATATCGTTCTGAGTTACATGTTACTTAGTTTCTTTCACTTTACCACTGACCTGTTCTTTATATCGTTCTGAGTTACATGTTACACTTTACAACTGACCTGTCCTTTTATCGTTCTGAGTAACATGTTATATAGTTTATTTAACTTTACCACTGTGTTGTTCTTTATATCGTTCTGAGTTACATGTTACATAGTTTCTTTCACTTTACCATTGACCTGTTCTTTATATTGTTCTGAGTTACAAGTTACATAGTTTTTTTCACTTTACCAATGTTCGGTTCTTTATATCGTTCTGAGTTACATGTTGCATACTTTATTTCACTTTACCACTGACCTGTTCTTTATATCGTTCTGAGTTACATGTTACAGAGTTTCTTTGTCTTTACCAAGGACCTGTTCTTCATATCGTTCTGCGTTACATGTTACATAGTTTATTTCAATTTACCACTGACCTGTTCTTTGTATCGTTCTGGGTTAGATGTTCTATAGTTTTTTTTACTTAACCATTGTTCTGTTCTTTATATCGTTCTGAGTTACATGTTACAAAGTTTATTTGACTTTACCACTGTTCTGTTCTTTATATCGTTCTGAGTAATATGTTACATAGTTTCTTTCACTTTACCACTTTTTGTTCTATATATCGTTCTGAGTTACATGTTACATAGTTTCTTTCACTTTACCATTGACCTGTTCTTTATATCGTTCTGAGTTACATGTTACATAGTTTATTTCACTTAACCACTGACCTGTTCTTTATATCGTTCTGATTTACATGTTACATAGTTTCTTTCACTTTACACCTGTTTTGTTCTTTATATCGTTCTGAGTTACATGTTACATAGTTTATTCCACTTTACCACTATTCTGTTCTTTATATCGTTCTGAGTTACATGTTACATAGTTTATTTCACTTTACCACTGATGTGTTCTTTATATCGTTCTGAGTTACATGTTACATAGTTTATTTCACTTTACCACTGATCTGTTCTTTATATCGTTCTGAGTTACATGTTACATAGTTTCTTTCGTTTACCACTGTCCTGTTCTTTATATCGTTTTGAGTTACATGTTACATAGTTAATTTCACTTTTCCGCTGACCTGTTCTTTATATCGTTCTGAGTTACATGTTACATAGTTTCATTCACTTTACCAGTGACCTGTTCTTCATATCGTTCTGAGTTACATGTTACATAGTTTTGTTCACTTTACCACTGTTCTGTTCTTTATCTTGTTCTGAGTTACATGTTAGATAGAATATTTCACTTTACCACTGTTCTTTTCTTTCTATCGTTTTGAATTACATGTTACATAGTTTATTTCACTTAACCACTGACCTGTTCTTTATATCGTTCTGAGTTATATGTTACATAGTTTATTTCACTTTACCACTTACCTGTTCTTTATATCGTTCTGAGTTATGTGTTACATAGTTTAATTCACTTTACCACTGTTCTGTTCTTTATATCGTTCTGAGTTACATGTTGCCTCGTTTCTTTCACTTTACCATTGTTTTGTTCTTTATATCGTTCTGAATTACATGTTACATAGTTTCTTTCACTTTACCACTGACCTGTTCTTTATATCGTTCAGAGTTACATGTTACTTAGTTTATTTCACTTAACCACTGTTCTGTTCTTCATATCGTTCTGAGTTACATGTTACATAGTTTATTTCACTTTTCCAGTGTTCTGTTCTTTATCTCGTTCTGAGTTACATGTTACATAGTTTATTCCACTTTACCACTGTTCTTTTCTTTATATTGTTCTGAGTTACATAATATATAGTTTGTTTCACTTTACCACTGACCTGTTCTTTATATCGTTTTGAGTTACATGTTTGATGGTTTCTTTCACTTTACCACTGACCTGTTCTTTATATCGTTCTGAGTTACATGTTACATAGTTTCTTTGACTTAACCACTGTTCTGTTTGTCATATCGTTCTTAGTTACATGTTACATAGTTTGTTTCACTTTACCACTGACCTGTTCTTTATATCGTTATGAGTTACATGTTTGATAGTTTCTTTCACTTTACCACTGACCTGTTCTTTATATCGTTCTGAGTTACATGTTACATAGTTTCTTTGACTTAACCACTGTTCTGTTTGTCATATCGTTCTGAGGTACATGTTACATAGTTTAGTTCACTTTACCACTGACCTGTTCTTTATATCGTTCTGAGTTACAAACTACAGAGATTCTTTCACTTTACCACTGTTTTGTTCTTTATATCGTTCTGAGTTACATGTTACATAGTTTCTTTCAATTTACCACTGTTTTGTTTTTTATATCGTTTTGAGTTACATGTTACAAAGTTTATTTCACTTAACCACTGTTCGGTTCTTCATATCGTTCTGAGTTACATGTTACATAGTTCATTTCAATTTAACACTGATCTGTTCTTTATATCGTTCTGAGTTACATGTTACATAGTCTCTTTCACTTTACCAGTGACCTGTTCTTTATATCGTTCTTAGTTACATGTTACATAGTTTATTTCACTTTACCACTGTTCTTTTCTTTATATTGTTCTGAGTTACATGTTATATAGTTTGTTTCACTTTACCACTGCCCTGTTCTTTATATTGTTATGAGTTACATGTTTGATGGTTTCTTTCACTTTACCACTGACCTGTTCTTTATATCGTTCTGAGTTACATGTTACATAGTTTCTTTGACTTAACCACTGTTCTGTTTGTCATATCGTTCTGAGGTACATGTTACATAGTTTGTTTCACTTTACCACTGACCTGTTCTTTATATCGTTATGAGTTACATGTTTGATAGTTTCTTTCACTTTACCCCTGTTCTTTTCTTTATATCGTTCTGAGTTACATGTTACATAGTTTATTTCACTTTACCACTGATCTGTTCTTTATATCGTTCTGAGTTACATGTTACATAATTTCTTTCGTTTACCACTGTCCTGTTCTTTATATCGTTTTGAGTTACATGTTACATAGTTTATTACACTTTTCCACTGACCTGTTCTTTATATCGTTCTGAGTTACATGTTACATAGTTTTTCTCACTTTACCACTGTTCTGTTCTTTATCTTGTTCTGAGTTACATGTTAGATAGAATATTTCACTTTACCACTGTTCTTTTCTTTCTATCGTTCTGAATTACATGTTACATAGTTTATTTCACTTAACCACTGACCTGTTCTTTATATCGTTCTGAGTTATATGTTATATAGTTTATTTTACTTTACCACTTACCTGTTCTTTATATCGTTCTGAGTTATGTGTTACATAGTTTATTTCACTTTACCACTGTTCTGTGCTATATATCGTTCTGAGTTACATGTTACATAGTTTCTTTCACTTTACCACTGAACTGTTCTTTATATCGTTCAGAGTTACATGTTACTTAGTTTATTTCACTTAACGACTGTTCTGTTCTTCATATCGTTCTGAGTTACATGTTACATAGTTTATTTCACTTTTCCAGTGTTCTGTTCTTTATCTCGTTCTGAGTTACATGTTACATAGTTTATTCCACTTTACCACTGTTCTTTTCTTTATATTGTTCTGAGTTATATGTTATATAGTTTGTTTCACTTTACCACTGACCTGTTCTTTATATCGTTATGAGTTACATGTTTGATGGTTTCTTTCACTTTACCACTGTTCTGTTCTTTTTATCGTTATCAGTTACATGTTACATAGTTCATTTAACTTTACCACTGACCTGTTCTTCATATCGTTCTGAGTTACATATTACATAGTTTATTTCACTTTAGCACTGTTCTGTTCTTTATATAGATCTGAGTTATATGTTACATAGTTTATTTCACTTTACCACTGTTCTGTTCTTTATATTGTTCTGAGTTATATGTTACATAGTTTATTTGACTTTACCACTGATCTGTTCTTTATATCGTTCTGAGTTACATATTACATAGTTTCTTTGTCTTTACCACTGACATGTTCTTTATATCGTTCTGACTTACATGTTACATAGTTTATTTCATTTTTCCACAGACCTGTCCTTTTTATCGTTCTGAGTTAGATGTTACATAGTTTCTTTCACTTTACCATTGTTCTATTCTTTATATCGTTCTAAGTTACATGTTACATAGTTTATTTCACTTTACCACTGGCCTGTTCTTTATATCGTTCTGAGTTACATGTTACATAATTTATTTCACTTATAAACTGACTTGTCCTTTATATCGTTCTGAGTTACATGTTACATAGTTTCTTTGTCTTTACCACTGACCTGTTCTTTATATCTTTCTGAGTTATATATTACTTAGTTTATTTCACTTTTCCACAGACCTGTTCTTTTTATCGTTCTGAGTTAGATGTTACATAGTTTCTTTCACTTTACCATTGTTCTGTTCTTTATATCGTTCTAAGTTACATGTTACATACTTTGTTTCACTTTACCACTGTTCTGTTCTTTATATCGTTCTGAGTTACATGTTACATAGATTCTTTCACTATACCACTGTTCTTTTCTTTATATTGTTTTGAGTTACATGTTACATAGTTTCTTTCACTTTACCACTGTTCTTTGATTTATATAGTTCTAATTTACAAGTTACATAGTTTATTTCACTTTACCACTGTTCTGTTCTTCATATTGTTCTGAGTTACATGTTACATAGTTTTTTTCACTTTACCACTGACCTGTTCTTTAAATCGTTCTGAGTTACATGTTACATAGTTTCTTTCACTTTACTACTGTTCTTTTCGTTATATCGTTCTGAGTTAAATGTTTTATAGTTTCTTTCAATTTACCACTTACCTGTATTTTTTATCGTTCTGAGTTACATGTTACATAGTTGATTTCACTTTACCGCTGACCTATTCTTTATATCGTTCTGAGTTACATGTTACATAGTTTCTTTGTCTTTAGCAAGGACTTGTTCTTCATAACGTTCTGAGTTACATGTTACATAGTTTATTTCACTTTACCACTGACCTGTTCTTTTTATCGTTCTGAGTTACATGTTACATAGTTTCTTTCACTTTACCACTGTTTTGTTCTATATATCTTTCTGAGTTAGATGTTTCATAGTTTTTTTCACTTTACCAAGGACCTGTTCTTCATATCGTTCTGAGTTACATATTACATAGTTGATTTCACTTTACCGCTGACCTATTCTTTATATCGTTCTGAGTTACATGTTACATAGTTTCTTTCACTATACCATTGTTTTGTTCTATATATCGTTCTGAGTTACATGTTACATAGTTTCTTTCACTTTACCACTGACCTGTTCTTTATATTGTTCTGAGTTACATGTTACATAGTTTTTTTTTTCACTTTACCACTGTTCTATTCTTCATATCGTTCTGAGTTACATGTTACATAATTTATTTCACTTTACCACTGTTCTGTTCTTAATATCGTTTTGAGCTACATGTTACATAGTTTCTTTCATTTTACCACTGACCTGTTCTTGATATCGTTCTGAGTTACATGTTACATAGTTTATTTCACTTTTCCACAGACCTGTCCTTTTTATCGTTCTGAGTTAAATGTTACATAGTTTCTTTCACTTTACCATTGTTCTGTTCTTTATATCATTTTAAGTTACATGTTACATATTCTGTTTCACTTTATCACTATTCTGTCTTTATCTTGTTCTGAGTTACATGTTACATAGTTTATTTCACTATACCACTGTTCTTTTCTTTATATCGTTCTGAGTTACATGTTACATAGTTTTTTTCACTTTCCCACTGTTCTTTTTTTTATATAGTTCTGAATTACAAGTTACATAGTTTATTTCACTTTACCACTGTTCTGTTCTTCATATTGTTCTGAGTAACATGTTACATAGTTTTTTTCACTTTATCACTTTCCTTTTTTCATATCGTTCTGAGTTACATGTTACATAGTTTCTTTCACTTTACCACTGTTCTTTTCGTTATATCGTTCTGAGTTAAATGTTACATAGTCTTCTTTCACTTTACCACTAACCTGTACTTTATATCGTTATGAGTTACATGTTACATAGTTGATTCCACTTTTCCTGCTGACCTATTCTTTATATCGTTCTATGTTACATGTTGCAGAGTTTCTTTGTCTTTACCAAGGACCTGTTCTTCATATCGTTCTGCGTTACATGTTACATAGTTTATTTCAATTTACCACTGACCTGTTCTTTTTATCGTTCTGAGTTAGATGTTCTATAGTTTTTTTACTTTACCATTGTTCTGTTCTTTATATCGTTCTGAGTTACATGTTACAAAGTTTATTTGACTTTACCACTGGTCTGTTCTTTATATCGTTCTGAGTAATAGGTTACATAGTTTCTTTCACTTTACTACTGTTTTGTTCTATATATCGTTCTGAGTTACATGTTACATAGTTTCTTTCACTTTACCATTGACTTGTTCTTCATATTGTTCTGAGTTACAAGTTACATAGTTTTTTTCACTTTACCAATGTTCGGTTCTTTATATCGTTCTGAGTTACATGTTGCATACTTTATTTCACTTTTCCAGTGTTCTGTTCTTTATCTCGTTCTGAGTTACATGTTACATAGTTTATTCCAATTTACCACTGTTCTTTTCTTTATATTGTTCTGAGTTACATGTTATATAGTTTGTTTCACTTTACCACTGACCTGTTCTTTATATCGTTATGAGTTACATGTTTGATGGTTTCTTTTACTTTACCACTGACCTGTTCTTTATATCGTTCTGAGTTACATGTTACATGGTTTCTTTGACCTAACCACTGTTCTGTTTGTCATATCGTTCTGAGGTACATGTTACATAGTATGTTTCACTTTACCACTGACCTGTTCTTTATATCGTTATGAGTTACATGTTTGATAGTTTCTTTCACTTTACCACTGACCTGTTCTTTATATCGTTATGAGTTACATGTTACATAGTTTCTTTGACTTAACCACTGTTCTGTTTGTCATATCGTTCTGAGGTACATGTTACATAGTTTATTTCACTTTACCACTGACCTGTTCTTTATATCATTCTGAGTTACATTACATAGTTTCTTTGTATTTACCACTGACCTGTTCTTTATATCGTTCTGAGTTACAAACTTCAGAGTTTCTTTCACTTTACCACTGTTTTGTTCTTTATATCGTTCTGAGTTACATGTTACATAGTTTCTTTCAATTTACCACTGTTTTGTTCTTTATATCGTTTTGAGTTACATATTACAAAGTTTATTTCACTTAACCACTGTTCGGTTCTTCATATCGTTCTGAGTTACATGTCACATAGTTCATTTCACTTTACCACTGACCTGTTCTTTATATCGTTCTGAATTACATGTTGCATAGTTTCATTTACTTTACCACTGTTCTTTTCGTTGTATCGTTCTGAGTTACATGTTACATAGTTTATTCCAATTTACCACTGTTCTTTTCTTTATATTGTTCTGAGTTACATGTTATATAGTTTGTTTCACTTTACCACTGACCTGTTCTTTATATCGTTATGAGTTACATGTTTGATGGTTTCTTTCACTTTACCACTGACCTGTTCTTTATATCGTTCTGAGTTACATGTTACATAGTTTCTTTGACTTAACCACTGTTCTTTTTGTCATATCGTTCTGAGGTACATGTTACATAGTTTGTTTCATTTTACCACTGACCCGTTCTTTATATCGTTATGAGTTACATGTTTGATAGTTTCTTTCACTTTACCACTGACCTGTTCTTTATATCGTTCGAGTTACATGTTACATAGTTTCTTTGACTTAACCACTGTTCTGTTTGTCATATCGTTCTGAGGTACATGTTATATAGTTAAGTTCACTTTACCACTGACCTGTTCTTTATATCGTTCTGAGTTATATTACATAGTTTCTTTGTATTTACCACTGACCTGTTCTTTATATCGTTCTGAGTTACAAGCTACAGAGTTTCTTTCACTTTACCACTGTTTTGTTCTTTATATCGTTCTAAGTTACATGTTACATAGTTTCTTTCAATTTACCACTGTTTTGTTTTTTATATCGTTTTGAGTTACATGTTACAAAGTTTATTTTACTGAACTACTGTTCGGTTCATCATATCGTTCTGAGTTACATGTTACATAGTTCATTTCACTTTACCACTGACCTGTTCTTTATATCGTTCTGAGTTACATGTTACATAGTCTCTTTCACTTTACACCTGTTTTGTTCTTTATATCGTTCTGAGTTACATGTTACAAAGTTTATTTCACTTAACCACTGACCTGTTCTTTATATCGTTCTGAATTATATGTTACATAGTTTATTTCACTTTACCACTGTTCTGTTCTTTATATCGTTCTGAATTACATGTTACAAAGTTTATTTCACTTAACCACTGACCTGTTCTTTATATCGTTCTGAATTATATGTTACATAGTTTATTTTACTTTACCACTGTTATGTTCTTTATATCGTTCTGAATTATATGTTACATAGTTTATTTTACTTTACCACTGTTATGTTCTTTATATCGTTCTGAATTATATGTTACATAGTTTATTTCACTTTACCACTGTTCTGTTCTTTATATCGTTATGAGTTACATTTTACATCGTTTCTTTCTCTTTACCACTGAAATGTTCTTTATATCGTTCTGAATTACATGTTACATAGTTTCTTTCTCTTTACCACTGACCTGTTCTTTATATCGTTCTGAGTTACATGTTACATAGTTTATTTCACTTTTCCAGTGTTCTGTTCTTTATCTCGTTCTGAGTTACATGTTACATAGTTTATTCCACTTTACCACTGTTCTTTTCTTTATATTGTTCTGAGTTACATATTACATAGTTTATTTCATTTAACCACTGTTCTGTTCTTTATATCGTTCTGAGTTACATGTTACATAGTTTATTTTACTTTACCAATGTTCTGTTCTTTATATCGTTTCGAGTTACATGTTCCATAGTTAATTTCACTATACCACTGACCTGTTCTTCATATCGTTCTGAGTTACATGTTACAAAGTTTCTTTCACTTTACCATTGACCTGTTCTTTATATCGTTCTGAGTTACATGTTACATAGTTTCTTTCACTTTACCACTGACCTGTTCTTTATATCGTTCTGAGTTACATGTTACATAGTTTCTTTCATTTTACCACTGACCTGTTCTTTATATCGTTCTGAGTTACATGTTACATAGTTTATTTCACTTAAGCACTGTTATGTTCTTTATGTCGTTCTGAGTTACATGTTACATAGTTTCTTTGTCTTTACCACTGACCTGTTCTTTATATTGTTCTGAGTTACATGTTACATAGTTTATTTCAATTTTCCGCAGACCTGTCCTTTTTATCGTTCTGAGTTAGATGTTACATAGTTTCTTTCACTTTACCATTGTTCTGTTCTTTATATCGTTCTAAGTTACATGTTACATACTTTGTTTCACTTTACCACTGTTCTGTTCTTTATATCGTTCTGAGTTACATGTTACATAGTTTCTTTCACTTTACCACTGTTCTTTTCTTTATATCGTTCTGAGTTACATGTTACATAGTTTTTTTCACTTTACCACTGTTCTGTTCTTTATCTTGTTCTGAGTTACATGTTAGATAGAATATTTCACTTTACCACTGTTCTTTTCTTTCTATCGTTCTGAATTACATGTTACATAGTTTATTTCACTTAACCACTGACCTGTTCTTTATATCGTTCTGAGTTATATGTTATATAGTTTATTTTACTTTACCACTTACCTGTTCTTTATATCGTTCTGAGTTATGTGTTACATAGTTTATTTCACTTTACCACTGTTCTGTGCTTTATATCGTTCTGAGTTACATGTTACATAGTTTCTTTCACTTTACCACTGAACTGTTCTTTATATCGTTCAGAGTTACATGTTACTTAGTTTATTTCACTTAACGACTGTTCTGTTCTTCATATCGTTCTGAGTTACATGTTACATAGTTTATTTCACTTTTCCAGTGTTCTGTTCTTTATCTCGTTCTGAGTTACATGTTACATAGTTTATTCCACTTTACCACTGTTCTTTTCTTTATATTGTTCTGAGTTATATGTTATATAGTTTGTTTCACTTTACCACTGACCTGTTCTTTATATCGTTATGAGTTACAAGTTTGATGGTTTCTTTCACTTTACCACTGTTCTGTACTTTTTATCGTTCTCAGTTACATGTTACATAGTTCATTTAACTTTACCACTGACCTGTTCTTCATATCGTTCTGAGTTACATATTACATAGTTTATTTCACTTTAGCACTGTTCTGTTCTTTATATAGATCTGAGTTATATGTTACATAGTTTATTTCACTTTACCACTGTTCTGTTCTTTATATTGTTCTGAGTTATATGTTACATAGTTTATTTGACTTTACCACTGATCTGTTCTTTATATCGTTCTGAGTTACATATTACATAGTTTCTTTGTCTTTACCACTGACATGTTCTTTATATCGTTCTGACTTACATGTTACATAGTTTATTTCATTTTTCCACAGACCTGTCCTTTTTATCGTTCTGAGTTAGATGTTACATAGTTTCTTTCACTTTACCATTGTTCTATTCTTTATATCGTTCTAAGTTACATGTTACATAGTTTATTTCACTTTACCACTGGCCTGTTCTTTATATCGTTCTGAGTTACATGTTACATAATTTATTTCACTTATAAACTGACTTGTCCTTTATATCGTTCTGAGTTACATGTTACATAGTTTCTTTGTCTTTACCACTGACCTGTTCTTTATATCTTTCTGAGTTATATATTACTTAGTTTATTTCACTTTTCCACAGACCTGTTCTTTTTATCGTTCTGAGTTAGATGTTACATAGTTTCTTTCACTTTACCATTGTTCTGTTCTTTATATCGTTCTAAGTTACATGTTACATACTTTGTTTCACTTTACCACTGTTCTGTTCTTTATATCGTTCTGAGTTACATGTTACATAGATTCTTTCACTATACCACTGTTCTTTTCTTTATATCGTTTTGAGTTACATGTTACATAGTTTCTTTCACTTTACCACTGTTCTTTTCTTTATATAGTTCTAATTTACAAGTTACATAGTTTATTTCACTTTACCACTGTTCTGTTCTTCATATTGTTCTGAGTTACATGGTACATAGTTTTTTTCACTTTACCACTGACCTGTTCTTTAAATCGTTATGAGTTACATGTTACATAGTTTCTTTCACTTTACTACTGTTCTTTTCGTTATATCGTTCTGAGTTAAATGTTTTATAGTTTCTTTCAATTTACCACTTACCTGTATTTTTTATCGTTCTGAGTTACATGTTACATAGTTGATTTCACTTTACCGCTGACCTATTCTTTATATCGTTCTGAGTTACATGTTACATAGATTCTTTGTCTTTAGCAAGGACTTGTTCTTCATATCGTTCTGAGTTACATGTTACATAGTTTATTTCACTTTACCACTGACCTGTTCTTTTTATCGTTCTGAGTTACATGTTACATAGTTTTTTTCACTTTACCACTGTTTTGTTCTATATATCTTTCTGAGTTAGATGTTTCATAGTTTTTTTCACTTTACCAAGGACCTGTTCTTCATATCGTTCTGAGTTACATATTACATAGTTGATTTCACTTTACCGCTGACCTATTCTTTATATCGTTCTGAGTTACATGTTACATAGTTTCTTTCACTATACCATTGTTTTGTTCTATATATCGTTCTGAGTTACATGTTACATAGTTTCTTTCACTTTAAAACTGACCTGTTGTTTATATTGTTCTGAGTTACATGTAACATAGTTTTTTTTTTTTTCACTTTACCACTGTTCTATTCTTCATATCGTTCTGAGTTACATGTTACATAATTTATTTCACTTTACCACTGTTCTGTTCTTAATATCGTTTTGAGCTACATGTTACATAGTTTCTTTCATTTTACCACTGACCTGTTCTTGATATCGTTCTGAGTTACATGTTACATAGTTTATTTCACTTTTCCACAGACCTGTCCTTTTTATCGTTCTGAGTTAAATGTTACATAGTTTCTTTCACTTTACCATTGTTCTGTTCTTTATATCATTTTAAAATACGTGTTACATATTTTGTTTCACTTTATCACTATTCTGTCTTTATCTTGTTCTGAGTTACATGTTACATAGTTTATTTCACTATACCACTGTTCTTTTCTTTATATCGTTCTGAGTTACATGTTACATAGTTTTTTTCACTTTCCCACTGTTCTTTTTTTTATATAGTTCTGAATTACAAGTTACATAGTTTATTTCATTTTACCACTGTTCTGTTCTTCATATTGTTCTGAGTAACATGTTACATAGTTTTTTTCACTTTATCACTTTCCTTTTTTCATATCGTTCTGAGTTAAATTATACATAGTTTCTTTCACTTTACCACTGTTCTTTTCGATATATCGTTCTGAGTTAAATGTTACATAGTCTTCTTTCACTTTACCACTAACCTGTACTTTATATCGTTATGAGTTACATGTTACATAGTTGATTCCACTTTTCCTGCTGACCTATTCTTTATATCGTTCTATGTAACATGTTGCAGAGTTTCTTTGTCTTTACCAAGGACCTGTTCTTCATATCGTTCTGCGTTACATGTTACATAGTTTATTTCAATTTACCACTGACCTGTTCTTTTTATCGTTCTGAGTTAGATGTTCTATAGTTTTTTTACTTTACCATTGTTCTGTTCTTTATATCGTTCTGAGTTACATGTTACAAAGTTTATTTGACTTTACCACTGGTCTGTTCTTTATATCGTTCTGAGTAATATGTTACATAGTTTCTTTCACTTTACCACTGTTTTGTTCTATATATCGTTCTGAGTTACATGTTACATAGTTTCTTTCACTTTACCATTGACTTGTTCTTTATATTGTTCTGAGTTACAAGTTACATAGTTTTTTTCACTTTACCAATGTTCGGTTCTTTATATCGTTCTGAGTTACATGTTGCATACTTTATTTCACTTTTCCAGTGTTCTGTTCTTTATCTCGTTCTGAGTTACATGTTACATAGTTTATTCCAATTTACCACTGTTCTTTTCTTTATATTGTTCTGAGTTACATGTTATATAGTTTGTTTCACTTTACCACTGACCTGTTTTTTATATCGTTATGAGTTACATGTTTGATGGTTTCTTTCACTTTACCACTGACCTGTTCTTTATATCGTTCTGAGTTACATGTTACATAGTTTCTTTGACCTAACCACTGTTCTGTTTGTCATATCGTTCTGAGGTACATGTTACATAGTTTGTTTCACTTTACCACTGACCTGTTCTTTATATCGTTATGAGTTACATGTTTGATAGTTTCTTTCACTTTACCAATGACCTGTTCTTTATATCGTTATGAGTTACATGTTACATAGTTTCTTTGACTTAACCACTGTTCTGTTTGTCATATCGTTCTGAGGTACATGTTACATAGTTTATTTCACTTTACCACTGATCTGTTCTTTATATCATTCTGAGTTACATTACATAGTTTCTTTGTATTTACCACTGACCTGTTCTTTATATCGTTCTGAGTTACAAACTTCAGAGTTTCTTTCACTTTACCACTGTTTTGTTCTTTATATCGTTCTGAGTTAGATGTTACATAGTTTCTTTCAATTTACCACTGTTTTGTTCTTTATATCGTTTTGAGTTACATATTACAAAGTTTATTTCACTTAACCACTGTTCGGTTCTTCATATCGTTCTGAGTTACATGTCACATAGTTCATTTCACTTTACCACTGACCTGTTCTTTATATCGTTCTGAATTACATGTTGCATAGTTTCTTTTATTTTACCACTGTTCTTTTCGTTGTATCGTTCTGAGTTACATGTTACATAGTTTATTCCAATTTACCACTGTTCTTTTCTTTATATTGTTCTGAGTTACATGTTATATAGTTTGTTTCACTTTACCACTGACCTGTTCTTTATATCGTTATGAGTTACATGTTTGATGGTTTCTTTCACTTTACCACTGACCTGTTCTTTATATCGTTCTGAGTTACATGTTACATAGTTTCTTTGACTTAACCACTGTTCTTTTTGTCATATCGTTCTGAGGTACATGTTACATAGTTTGTTTCATTTTACCACTGACCCGTTCTTTATATCGTTATGAGTTACATGTTTGATAGTTTCTTTCACTTTACCACTGACCTGTTCTTTTTATCGTTCTGAGTTACATGTTACATAGTTTCTTTGACTTAACCACTGTTCTGTTTGTCATGTCGTTCTGAGGTACATGTTATATAGTTAAGTTCACTTTACCACTGACCTGTTCTTTATATCGTTCTGAGTTATATTACATAGTTTCTTTGTATTTACCACTGACCTGTTCTTTATATCGTTCTGAGTTACAAGCTACAGAGTTTCTTTCACTTTACCACTGTTTTGTTCTTTATATCGTTCTAAGTTACATGTTACATAGTTTCTTTCAATTTACCACTGTTTTGTTTTTTATATCGTTTTGAGTTACATGTTACAAAGTTTATTTTACTGAACTACTGTTCGGTTCATCATATCGTTCTGAGTTACATGTTACATAGTTTATTTCACTTTTCCAGTGTTCTGTTCTTTATCTCGTTCTGAGTTACATGTTACATAGTTTATTCCACTTTACCACTGTTCTTTTCTTTATATTGTTCTGAGTTACATATTACATAGTTTATTTCATTTTACCACTGTTCTGTTCTTTATATCGTTCTGAGTTACATGTTACATAGTTTATTTTACTTTACCAATGTTCTGTTCTTTATATCGTTTCGAGTTACATGTTCCATAGTTTCTTTCACTATACCACTGACCTGTTCTTCATATCGTTCTGAGTTACATGTTACAAAGTTTCTTTCACTTTACCATTGACCTGTTCTTTATATCGTTTTGAGTTACATGTTACATAGTTTCTTTCACTTTACCACTGACCTGTTCTTTATATCGTTCTGAGTTACATGTTACATAGTTTCTTTCATTTTACCACTGACCTGTTCTTTATATCGTTCTGAGTTACATGTTACATAGTTTATTTCACTTAAGCACTGTTATGTTATTTATATCGTTCTGAGTTACATGTTACATAGTTTCTTTGTCTTTACCACTGACCTGTTCTTTATATCGTTCTGAGTTACATGTTACATAGTTTATTTCAATTTTCCGCAGACCTGTCCTTTTTATCGTTCTGAGTTAGATGTTACATAGTTTCTTTCACTTTACCATTGTTCTGTTCTTTATATCGTTCTAAGTTACATGTTACATACTTTGTTTCACTTTACCACTGTTCTGTTCTTTATATCGCTCTGAGTTACATGTTACATAGTTTCTTTCACTTTACCACTGTTCTTTTCTTTATATAGTTCTGAGTTACAAGTTACATAGTTTATTTCATTTTACCACTGTTCTGTTCTTCATATTGTTCTGAGTTACATGTTACATAGTTTTTTAAACTTTACCACAGACCTGTTTTTCAAATCGTTCTGAGTTACATGTTACATAGTTTCTTTAACTTTACCACTGTTCTTTTCGTTATATCGTTCTGAGTTAAATGTTACAAAGTTTCTTTCACTTTACCACTAGCATGTACTTTATATGGTGCTGAGTTACATGTTACATAGTTGATTTTACTTTACCGCTGACCTATTCTTTATTTCGTTCTATGTTACATGTTACATAGTTTCTTTGTCTTTACCAAGGACCTGTTCTTCATATCGTTCCGAGTTACATTTTACATAGTGTTTTTCACTTTACCATTGTTCTGTTCTTTATATCGTTCTGAGATACATGTTACATAGTTTATTTCACTTTACCACCGTTCTGTTCTTTATATCGTTCTGATTTACATGTTACATAGTTTATTTCACTTTACCATTGATCTGTTCTTTATATCGTTCTGGGGTACATGTTACATAGTTTCTTTCACTTTACCACTGACCTATACTTTATATCGTTCTGAGTTACATGTTACGTAGTTTCTTTCATTTTACCACATTTTTGTTCTTTATATCGTTCTGAGTTACGTGTTACATAGTTTATTTCACTAAAGCACTGTTATGTTCTTTATATGGTTTTGAGTTAAATGTTTCATAGTTTATTCCAATTTACCACTGTTCTGTTTTTTATATCAATCTGAGTTACATATTACAAAGTTTATTTGACTTATCCACTGTTCTGTTCTTTATATCGTTCTGAGTTACATGTTACATAGTTTATTGAACTTTACCACTGTTCTTTTCTTTCTATCGTTCTGAGTTACATATTACATAGGTTTTTTTTCACTTTACCACTGTTCTGTTCTTTATATCGTTCTGAGTTACATGTTACATAGTTTATTTCACTTTACGTCTTACCTGTTCTTTATATCGTTCTGAGTTACATGTTAAATAGTTTCTTTCACTTTACCACATTTTTGTTCTTTATATCGTTCTGTATTACATGTTACATAGTTTATTTCACTTTACTACTGTTCTATTCTTTATCTCGTTCTGAGTTACATGTTACATAGTTTCTTCCACTTTACCAATGACCTGTTCTTTATATCGTTCTAAATTACATGTTACATAGTTTTTTTCACTTTACTACTAACCTGTACTTTATATCGTTCTGAGTTACATGTTACATAGTTTATTTCACTTTACCATTGTTCTGTTCTTTATATCGTTCTGAGTTACATGTTACATAGTTTCTTTCACTTTACCACATTTTTGTTCTTTATATCGTTCTGCATTCCATATTACATAGTTTATTTCACTTTACTACTGTTCTATTCTTTATCTCGTTCTGAGTTACATGTTACATAGTTTATTTCACTTTACCACTGACCTGTTCTTTATATCGTTCTGAGTTACATGTTACATAGTTTCTTTGTCTTTACCAAGGACCTGTTCTTCATATCGTTCTGAGTTACATGCTACTAAGTTTCTTTCACTTTACCACTGACCTGTTCTTTATATTGTTCTGAGTTACATGTTACATAGTTTCTTTGACTTTACCACTTACCTGTTCTTTCTATCGTTCTGAGTTACATGTTACATACTTTCTTTCACTTAACAACTGACCTGTTCTTTATATCGTTCTGAGTTATATGTTACATATTTTATTTCACTTTACCACTGTTCTGTTCTTTATATCGTTCTGAGTTACATGTTACATCGTTTCTTTCACTTTTCCACTGTTTTGTTCTATATATCGTTCTGAATTACATGTTACATACTTTCCTTCACTTAACAACTGACCTGTTCTTTATATCGTTCTGAGTTATATGTTACATAGTTTATTTCACTTTACCACAGTTCTGTTCTTTATATCGTTCTGAATAACATGTTACATAGTTTATTTCACTTTTCCAGTGACCTGTTCTTTATATCGTTCTGAGTTACATGTTACATAGTTTATTTTACTTTACCAATGTTCTGTTCTTTATATCGTTTCGAGTTACATGTTACATAGTTTATTTCACTATACCATTGACCTGTTCTTCATATCGTTCTGAGTTACATGTTACAAAGTTTCTTTCACTTTACCATTGACCTGTTCTTTATATTGTTCTGAGGTACATGTTACATAGTTTATTTCACTTTACTACTGACCTGTTCTTTATATCGTTCTGAGTTACATTACATAGTTTCTTTCATTTTACCAGTGATCTGTTCTTTATATCGTTCTGAGTTACATGTTACATAGTTTATTTCACTTAAGCACTGTTATGTTCCTTATATCGTTCTGAGTTACATGTTACATAGTTTCTTTGTCTTTACCACTGACCTGTTCTTTATATCGTTCTGAGTTACATGTTACATAGTTTATTTCACTTTTCCACAGACCTGTCCTTTTTATCGTTCTGAGTTAGATCTTACATAGTTTCTTTCACTTTACCATTGTTCTGTTCTTTATATCGTTCTGAGTTACATTTTACATACTTTGTTTCACTTTACCACTGTTCTGTTGTTTATATCGTTCTGAGTTACATGTTACATAGTTTTTTTTCACTTTACCACTGTATTGTTCTTTATTACGTTCTGAGTTACATGTTACATAGTTTCTTTCACTTTACCACATTTTTGTTCTTTATATCGTTCTGCATTACATGTTACATAGTTTATTTCACTTTACTACTGTTCTATTCTTTATCTCGTTCTGAGTTACATGTTACATAGTTTCTTTGTCTTTACCACTGACCTGTTCTTTATATCGTTATGAGTTACATGTTTGATGGTTTCTTTCACTTTACCACTGACCTGTTCTTTATATCGTTCTGAGTTACATGTTACATAGTTTCTTTGACTTAACCACTTACCTGTTCTTTCTATCGTTCTGAGTTACATGTTACATACTTCCTTTCCCTTAACAACTGACCTGTTCTTTATATCGTTCTGAGTTATATGTTACATAGTTTATTTCACTTTACCACTGTTCTGTTCTTTATATCGTTCTGAGTTACATGTTACATCGTTTCTTTCACTTTTCCACTGTTTTGTTCTTTATATCGTACTGAGTTATATGTTACATACTTTCTTTCACTTAACAACTGACCTGTTCATTATATCGTTCTGAGTTTTATGTTATATAGTTTATTTCACTTTACCACAGTTCTGTTCTTTATATCGTTCTGAATAACATGTTACATAGTTTATTTAACTTTACCACTGATCTGTTCTTTACATTGTTCTGAGTTATATGTTACATAGTTTATTTCACT
This sequence comes from Cerastoderma edule, assembly GCA_947846245.1. Classification (NCBI taxonomy): domain Eukaryota; kingdom Metazoa; phylum Mollusca; class Bivalvia; order Cardiida; family Cardiidae; genus Cerastoderma; species Cerastoderma edule. The sequence goes on from OX401417.1 coordinate 23,186,495, forward strand.
TTACCACAGTTCTGTTCTTTATATCGTTCTGAATAACATGTTACATAGTTTATTTCACTTTACCACTGATCTGTTCTTTATATCGTTCTGAGTTACATGTTACATAGTTTATTTCACTTAAGCACTGTTATGTTCTTTATATCGTTCTGAGTTACATGTTACATAGTTTCTTTGTCTTTACCACTGACCTGTTCTTTATATCGTTCTGAGTTACATGTTACATAGTTTATTTCACTTTTCCACAGACCTGTCCTTTTTATCGTTCTGAGTTAGATGTTACATAGTTTCTTTCACTTTACCATTGTTCTGTTCTTTATATCGTTCTGAGTTACATGTTACATACTTTGTTTCACTTTACCACTGTTCTGTTCTTTATATCGTTCTGAGTTACATGTTACATAGTTTTTTTTTCACTTTACCACTGTTCTGTTCTTTATATCGTTCTGAGTTACATGTTACATAGTTTCTTTCACTTTACCACATTTTTGTTCTTTATATCGTTCTGCATTACATGTTACACAGTTTATTTCACTTTACTACTGTTCTGTTCTTTATCTCGTTCTGAGTTACATATTTGATGGTTTCTTTCACTTTACCACTGACCTGTTCTTTATATCGTTCTGAGTTACATGTTACATAGTTTCTTTGACTTAACCACTGTTCTGTTTGTCATATCGTTCTGAGGTACATGTTACATAGTTTAGTTCACTTTACCACTGACCTGTTCTTTATATCGTTCTGAGTTACATTACATAGTTTCTTTGTATTTACCACTGACCTGTTCTTTATATCGTTCTGAGTTACAAGCTACAGAGTTTCTTTCCCTTTCCAACTGTTTTGTTCTTTCTATCGTTCTGAGTTACATGTTACATACTTTCTTTCACTTAACAACTGACCTGTTCGTTATATCGTTCTGAGTTACATGTTACAAAGTTTATTTCACTTAACCACTGACCTGTTCTTTATATCGTTCTTAATTATATGTTACATAGTTTATTTCACTTTACCACTTTTCTGTTCTTTATATCGTTCTGAGTTACATGTTACACCGTTTCTTTCACTTTACCACTGTTTTGTTCTTTATATCGTTCTGAATTACATGTTACATAGTTTCTTTCACTTTACCACTGACCTGTTCTTTATATCGTTCAGAGTTACATGTTACTTAGTTTATTTCACTTAACCACTGTTCTGTTCTTCATATTGTTCTGAGTTACATGTTACATAGTTTATTTCACTTTTCCAGTGTTCTGTTCTTTATCTCGTTCTGAGTTACATGTTACATAGTTTATTCCACTTTACCACTGTTCTTTTCTTTATATTGTTCTGAGTTACATGTTATATAGTTTGTTTCACTTTACCACTGACCTGTTCTTTATATCGTTCTGAGTTACATGTTACATAGTTTCTTCCACTTTACCACTGTTCTGTTCTTCATATCGTTCTGACTTATATGTTACATAGTTTCTTTGACTTTACCACTGACCTGTTCTTTATATCGTTCTGAGTTACATGTTACATAGTTTCTTTGACTTTACCACTGACCTGTTCTTTATATCGTTCTGAGTTACATGTTTGATAGTTTCTTTCACTTTACCATTGTTCTTTTCTTTATATTGTTCTGAGTTACATGTTACATAGTTTATTCCACTTTACCACTGTTCTTTTCTTTATATTGTTCTGAGTTACATGTTACATAGTTTATTTTACTGTACCACTGTTCTGTTCTTCATATCGTTCTGACTTATATGTTACATAGTTTCTTTGACTTTACCACTTACCTGTTCTTTATATCGTTCTGAGTTACATGTTTCATAGTTTGTTTGACTCAACCACTGTTCTGTTTGTCATATCGTTCTGAGGTACATGTTACAAAGTTTATTTCACTTTACCACTGACCTGTTCTTTATATCGTTCTGAGTTACATTTCATAGTTTCTTTGTCTTTACCACTTACCTGTTTTTTATATCGTTCTGAGTTACATGTTACAAAATTTATTTCACTTAACCACTGTTCTGTTCTTCATATCGTTCTGAGTTACATGTTACATAGTTTATTTCACTTTGCCACTGTTCTGTTCTTTATCTCGTTCTGAGTTAACATGTTACATAGTTTGTTTCACTTAACCACTGACCTGTTCTTTATATCGTTATGAGTTACTTGTTATATAATTTGTTTCACTTTACCACTGACATGTTCTTTATATCGTTCTGAGTTACATGCTTCATATTTTCTTTCACTTTACCACTGACATGTTCGTTATGTCGTTCTGAGTTACATGTTTGATAGTTCATTTCACTTTACCACTGACCTGTTCTTTATATCGTTCTGAATTACATGTTACAAAGTTTCTTTCACTTTACCACTTACCTGTTCTTTATATCGTTCTGAGTTATGTGTTACATAGTTTATTTCTCTTTACCACTGACCTGTTCTTTATATCGTTCAGAGTTACATGTTACGTAGTCTCTTTGACTTAACCACTGTTCTTTTCTTTATATTGTTTTGAGTTACATGTTTGATAGTTTATTTCACTTTACCACTAACCTGTTCTTTATAACGTTCTGAGTTATTTGTTTGATAATTTATTTCACTTTACCACTGACCTTTTCTTTATATCGTTCTGAATTATATGTTATATAGTTTCTTTCACTTTACCACTGTTCTGTTCTTTATATCGTTCTGAGTAACATATTACATAGTTTTTTTACTTTACCACTGTTCTGTTCTTTATATCGTTATGAGTTACATGTTTTATAGTTTATTTCACTTTACCACGGTTCTGTTCTTTATCTCGTTCTGAGTTACATGTTACATAGTTGATTTCACTTAACACTGTTCTTTTCTTTATATCGTTCAGAGTTACATGTTATATAGTTTATTCCACTTTACCACTGTCCTGTTCTCTATATCGTTCTCAATTACATGTTACATGGTTTATTTCACTTTACTACTGTTCTGTTCTTTATATCGTTTTGAGTAACATGTTACAAAGTTTATTTCGCTTTACCACTAACCTGTTCTTTATATCGTTCTGAATTACATAGTTTATTTCACTTTACCACTGTTCTTTTCTTTATATCGTTCAGAGTTACATGTTATATAGTTTATTTCACTTCACCACTAACCTGTTCTTTATATCGTTCTGAGGTACATGTTACACAATTTCTTTCACTTTACCACTGACCTGTTCATTATATCGTTCTGAGTTACATGTTTCATAGTTTCTTTCACTTTTCCACTGACCTGTTTTTTATACCGTTCTGAGTTATATGTTACATAGTTTATTTGACTTTACCACTGACCTGTTCTTTATATCGTTCTGAGTTACATGTTACAAAGTTTCTTTCATTTACCACTGTTCTGTTTTTTATATCGGTCTGAGTTACATGTTACATAGCTTATTTCACTTTACCACTGTTCTTTTCTTTATATCGTTCTGAGTTACATGTTACATAGTTTATTTCACTTTACCACTGTTCTGTTCTTTATATCGTTCTGAGTTACATGTTACATAGTTTATTTCACTTTTCCCCAGACCTGTTCTTTATATCGTTCTGAGTTACATGTTACATAGTTTATTTCACTTTTCCCCAGACCTGTTCTTTATATCGTTCTGAGTTACATGTTACATAGTTTATTTCACTTTACCACTGTTCTGTTCTTTATATCGTTCTGAGTTACATGTTAGATAGTTTCTTTTACTTTACCACTAACCTGTTCTTTATATAGTTCTGAGTAAAATGTTACTTTTTAAGACTATTTACCACTGTTCTGTTCTTTATTTAGTTCTTAGTTATATGTTACACAATTTTGTTCTCTATTCTATAAAGTCTTGTGTAACATGTCACACTGTTGATTTCTCTTTCTTATTGTTCTATTCTTTTCATAGTTCTGAGTTACATGTTGCACTATTTGAGTTCTCTAAACCACTGTTCTGTTCTTAATATTGTATTCAGTTAAATGTGACACTGTTGATTTCTCCTTACCACGGTTCAGTTCTTTATATAGTTTTGACTTATACATCACACTGTTTTGTTCTCTATACTACTGTTCTTTTCTTTAAATAGTTTTGAGTTATATTTTTAACTTTTGAGTTTTCTTCGCCATTGATCTATTCTTTATATAGTTTTGATTTAAAGGTTACACTGTTGAGTTTTCTTAACCACTGTTACACTTCTTTATTCAATCTACCATTGTTCTGTTCTATTCTACACCATTTCTTCCTCTTTTTAATATAGTCCTGAGTTACTTATTACACTGTCGTGTTCTCTTTACAACTGTTCAGTTCTTCATATAGTTCTGAGTTACTTGTTACACTGGTTCGTCCACCCTACAACTGATCAGTTCTTTATATAGTTCTGAGTTACTTGTTACACTGTTTCGTCCACTCTACAACTATTCAGTTCCTTATGTAGTTCTGAGTTACTTGTTACACTGTTTCGTCCACTATACAACTGTTCAGTTCTTTATATAGTTCTAAGTTACTTGTTACACTGTTTCGTCCACTTTACCACCGTTATGTTCTTTATATAGTTCTCAGTTACATGTTTCAATGTTTTGTTCTCTTAACCATTGTTTTGGTTCTTTGTATAGTTCTGAATTACATGCTACACTGATTCGTTTTCTTTACCACTATTCTGTTCGTTATATAGTTCTTAGTTACATGTTTCACTGTTTTGTTCTCTTTACCATTTTTCTGTTCTTTATATAGTTCTGAGTAACATGCTGATCTATTTTGTCCTCTTTACCACTGTTCTGTGTTTTAAAAAGTTCTAAGTTACTAGTACATTGTTTAGTTCACTTTCCTACCTTTCTGTTCTTTGTATAGTTCTAACTTATATGATGAGCTCTCTTTAAGACTGTTCTGTTCTTTATATTGGTCTGAGTAACATATTACACTGTTTCGTTCTCTATATCATTGTTTTGTTGTTTAAATTGTTCTGAGTTAAATGTTACTATTGAGTTATCTTCGCCATTCTGCATTCTATATATAGTTCTGAGTTACATGTTACACTGTTTCGTTCTCCTTTGTTTATAGTTCTAAGTTGACTTGTTACACAGTTTAGTTCTCTGTACCACTTTTCTGTTCTTTTTATAGTTCTGATTTATATGTTACACTGTTTTTTTCTCTACACCACTATTCCGTTCTTTATATAGTTATTAGTTACATGTTGCATTGTTTCGTTCTCTATACCACTGATCTTTTCTTTAAATAATTCTGAGTTACATGTTACACTGTTGAGTTCTCTTTACCACTCTTCTGTTTTTAATATAGTTCTGAGTTACATGTTATACTGTTCTGTTCCCTTTTTTATATAGTTTTGAATTACATGATACACTGTTGAGTTCTCTATTCCACTGTTCTGCTATTCAATTAGTTCTGAGTTATATATGTTACACTGTTGAGTTGTCTATACCACTGTTCTGTTCTTTAATAAGTTCTGAGTTATATATGTTACACTGTTGAGTTCTCTATACCACTGTTCTGTTCTTTAATTAGTTCTGAGTTATATATTTTACACTGTTTTGTGCTCTTTTTAAGATAGTTCTTAGTTACATTTAACACTGATAAAATCTCTTTTTATATAGTTCTGAGTAACAATTTACACTGTTTCGTTCTCTTACAATTGTTCTGTTCTTTATATAGTTCTAAGTAACATGTTACACTGTTTCGTTTTCTGTTTTATATAGTTTTGAGCTACCTGTTACACTGTTGAGTTCCTTTAACAATGTTCTTAATGTAGTTCTAAGTTATATGTTAAAATGTTGAGTTCTTTATACCAAATGTTCTGTTCTTCATGTTGTTGTGAGTTATATGTTACACTGTTGATCTTTCTTTACTCTTTGTCTGTTCATTATATTGTTCTGAGTTATTGCACTGTTGAGTTCTCTTTACGACCGTTTGATACGTTATATAGTTCTAAGTAACATAGTACATTGTTTCGTTCTCTATACCACTGTTCTGTTCTTTATATAACTGTGAGTTTTATTTTACATTGTTGACTTGTCTTTGCCACTGTTCTTTTTTATATAAATCTAGTTCTGAGTTATATGTTGCACTGTTGAGTTCTCTTTACGACCGTTTAATACTTTACTTAGTTCTTAGTTACATATTACACTGTTTCGTTGTCTTAACTTTTGTTCTGTTCTTTATATAGTTCTGAGATATATGTTACACTAATGAGTTCTCGTTACCACTGTTCTGTTCATGATATAGTTCTGTCTTACATGTTACACTGTTTTGTTCCACTGTTCTGTTCTTTTTATAGTTCTTTGTTTTATGTAACACTGTTTTGACCTCTACATCATTATTCTGTATTTAGTATAGTTCTGAGATACCTATTACACTGTTGAGTTCTTTTTACTATTTTTCTGTTATATAGTGCTGAGTAATAATAAAGACTTTATTTAACGAGGAAACCTTTTTGACAATTTAAACTGACAATCTTCCATAACATCCTCAACAACATGTAACACTGTTTAGATCTCCCACCACTGTTATGTTAATTACATAAATTTTAGTTACATGTTACACTTTTTCGTTTTCTTTACCAATGCTCTGTTCTTTATATAGTTCTGAGTTACATGTAACACTGTTTAGATCTCCCTCCACTGTTATGTTAATTACATAAATTTTAGTTACATGTTACACTTTTTCGTTTTCTTTACCAATGCTCTGTTCTTTATATAGTTCTGAGTTACATGTAACACTGTTTAGATCTCCCTCCACTGTTATGTTAATTACATAAATTTTAGTTACATGTTACACTTTTTCGTTTTCTTTACCAATGCTCTGTTCTTTATATAGTTCTGAGTTACATGTAACACTGTTTAGATCTCACACCACTGTTATGTTAATTATAAAAATTTGAGTTACATGTTCCACTTTTTGGTTTTATACATTACATTGATATATTGTATATAGTTGTGAGTTACATATTATGCTGTTGAGTTCTCTTTACCATTGTTCTATTCTTTAAATAGTTCAGAGTTACATGTTACACTGTTTCGTTCTCTTTACCACGGTTCTGTCTTTTAAATAGACCTGAGTTACATGTTACGCTGTTGAGTTCTCTTTACAATTGTTCAGTCCTTCATATAGTTCTGTTATGTTACATTGTTTCGTTCACTTTACCACTGTTTCGGGTTATATGTTACACCGTTTCCTTCTCTTTATTTTTTTGTTCTGAGTTTCAAGTTACACTGATCTGTTCTCCTTACCACTGTTCTGTTTTTATATAGTTCTGAGTTGCATATTACACGGTTGAGGTCTTTAACCCATCGTTCTGTTCTTTGTTTAGTTTTGGGTGATGTGTTAGACTGTTGAGTTTTCTAAACAACAGTTTTTACATTGCTGAGTTTTGTACTTTATACAGTAACATAGTGCACAGTTTTGTTCAGTGTACCACTGTTCTGTTCTTTATATAGTTCTGAGTTACATATTACACTGTTAACTTCTCTCTACCATTTTTCTATTATTTATATAGTTCTAAGTTACATATTGACCTGTTTCGTTGACTTTAACCATTGTTCAGTTCTCTATATTATGATTTATTTGTTACACTAACGAGTTCTTTTTACCATTGTTCTGTACTTTATAAAATTCTGAGTTAGATGTCACGCTGTTTCGTTCTCTTTACCACTGTTCTGTTCTTTATATAGTTCTGAGTTACATGTTACACTTTTTCGTTCTTTTCATCACTGTTCTGTTCTTAATATTGTTACATGTAACACTGTTGCGTTCTCTTTACCATTGTTCTATTCTTTATTTAGTTCTTAGTTACATGTTACATTGTTGAGTTTCCTTTACCACTGTTTTATTCTTTATAAAGTTCTGATTTTATGTAACACTGTGCCGACCTATACATCATTATTCTATTCTTTATTTAGTTCTTAGTAACAAATTGACTTTTTCGTTGTCTTTACCATTGTTCAGTTCCCTATATTTTGAGTTTTTTGTTACACTTACGAGTTATTTTTACCATTGTTCTGTACTTTATAAAGTTCTGACTTATAGGGTACACTGTTGAATTTTCTTTACCACAGTTCTGTTCTTTATATAGTTCTGAGTTTTATGATACACTAATGAGTTATGTTTACCAATGTTCTGTTATCTATATAGTTCTGAGTTACATATTACACTGTTTTTTTTTTTTTACCACAGTTCTGTTCTTTATATAGTTCTGAGTTTTATGTTACACTGTTGAGTTACGTTTACCAATGTTCTGTTCTTTATGTAGTTCTGAGTTACATGTTAAACTGTTGAGTTCTCTTTACCACTTTTCTTACATTTATGTAGCTCTCAGTTACATGTTACACAAATTTTTTCCCTTAAACATTGTTCTTTTCTTTATATAGTTCTGAGTTACATGTAATACTGTTGAGTTCTGTTTACCACTGTTCTGTTGTTTGTATAGTTCTGAGTTTTATGTTACACTGTTGAGTTCTGTTTACCATTGTTCTGTTCTTTATATAGTTCTGAGTAACATGTTAAACTGTTTCGTTCTTTTTACCATTGTTCTATTCTTTATTTAGTTCTGAGTTACATGTTACCCTGTTGAGTTATATTTACCACTGTTTGGTTCTTTATATAGTTCTGAGAGTCATGTTACACTGTTTCGTTCTCTTTACCATTGTTCTGTTCTTTTTATAGTTTTGAGTTACATGTTGCGCTGTTTAGATCTCACACCACTGTTATGTTAATTATATAGATTTGAGTTACATTTTACACTGGTTCGTTTTCTTTACCATTATTCTGTTCTTTATATAGTTCTGAGAGTCATGTTACACTGTTTCGTTCTCTTTACCATTGTTCTGTTCTTTTTATAGTTTTGAGTTACATGTTGCGCTGTTTAGATCTCACACTACTGTTATGTTAATTATATAGATTTGAGTTACATTTTACACTGGTTCGTTTTCTTTACCATTATTCTGTTCTTTATATAGTTCTGAGTTACATGTTATACTGTTTCGTTCTCTTTACCATTGTTCTGTTCTTTATATAGTTCTGAGTTACATGTTATGCTTCTTTGGTAACACACCACTGTTATGTTAATTATATAAATTTGAGTTTCATGTTACACTGTTTTTTATTTTCTGCATCACTTTGATATATTTATTATAGTTATGCGTTACATGTTACACTGTTTGGTTCTCTTTACCATTGTTCTTTCTTTTAAATACTTCTGAGTTACATGTTACAGTGTTTCGTTCTTTTAACCACTTTTCTGACATTTATATAGTTCTGTGTTACATGTTACACTTATTTGTTCTCTTTAACAGTATTCTATTTATTAATTAGTTCTTCGTTACATGTTACCCTGTTGAGTTTTCACACCACTGTTAATGTTAATTATATAAATTTGAGTTACATGTTACACTGTGTCGTTTTTCTACATCACTGTGATATATTTAATATAGTTGTGAGTTACATGTTACGCTGTTAAGTTCTCACACCACTGTTATGTTTATAATATAAATTTAAGTTACATGTTACACTGTTTCGTTTCCTTCATCACTGTGATACCTCATATATAGTTCTGAGTTACATGTTATACTGTTTCGTTCCCTTACCATTGTCTGTTCTTTATATAGTTCTCATTTACATGTTAAACTGTTTCGTTCTCTTTACCATTGTTCTGTTCTTTATATAGTTCTGAGTTACATGTAACGCTGTTTAGATCTCACACCACTGTTATGTTCGTTATGTAAACTTGAGTTTCATGTTACACTATTTTGTTTTCTACATCACTTTAATATATTTAATATAGTCGTGAGTTACATGTTGCGCTGTTTAGTTCTCTTTACCATTGTTTTTCTTTTAAATAGTTTTGAGTTATATGTTACACTATTTTGTTTTCTTTACCATTGTTTTGTTCTTTATACAGTTCTGAGTTACATGTAACGCTGTTTATACCTCACACCATGTTATGTTAATTATATAAATTTGAGTTTCATGTTACACTGTTTAGTTCTCTTTACCATTGTTCTTTCTTTAAAATAGTTTTGAGTTACATGTTACGCTATTTAATTCTTTACATTATTGCTCTGTTCTTAATACAGTTCTGAGTTACATGTTACACTTTTTCGTTCTCTATCTTATTGTTGTGTTTTTTATATAGTTCTGAGTTATATATATTACACTGTTGATTTCGCTATAACAATATTCTGTTATTTATATGGTTCTGAGTTATATATATTACACTGTTGACTTCGCTTTAACAATATTCTGTTATTTATATGGTTCTGAGTTACATGTTACACTGTTTCTTTCTCTTTACCGCTGTTCTGTTCTTTATATAGCTTTTAGTTTCATGTTACTATGTTGAGTTTTCTTTACCATTGTTCTGTTTTTTATGTCGGTTTGAGTTACATGTTACACTATTTCGTCTTCTATTCCACTGTTCCGTCTATATACAGTTCTGATTAACATGTTACGCCGTTTCGTTCTCCTTACCATGGTTGTGTTCTTTATATAATTCTGAGCTACTTGTTACGCTATTTTGTTCTTATTACCACTGTTCTGTTCTCCATGCTGCTTTAAGTAGCATGTCACATTTTTATGATCTAGACAGTGTTCTGTTCGCTAGTTTGTTCTGAATGCCAAGTTTCACTAATGTGTCTTTTTTACTGTTCTCTGTAATATTTCACACATGTCGTTCTATATAGTGACCTATTTTTCATACTGTTATATATCACTTTTTGCTTATTACATTACTTTGTTCGTAATGCTTGTCTGTTTTTATATCGTTCTTGGAAACTTACATGTATCATATATCTTATTCTTTTTGCTGTGTTGTTTAAAGGTGTATACTGTTATGAGTAACACATCACTCTGTTCTGTTTGAAACTACTCTGTTCTTTGTGCTGCTTTGTTCTTAATACTTTTTTACAAAATAATTACATTTTTTCTTCGTTTCATTGTGTTGTATTTATGCTGTTCTGAGTAACATGTCTCCGTGTTGGTTTTTTACACTGATCTGTTTTAATACTGTTCTAGATTTATTATATGTTCTGAGTTATATATTACACTGGTTTGTTCTTTAGACTGTTCTGATTCACTATTGTGTTACTTGGCACGTTACACTTTTATTTTTGACTACTCTGATCTTTTCACTACCATCAATAACATATAACACTGTTTTGATCTGTTTTGTACAGACCTTGTTGATGTACATACATTAGATATGATTTGAGTATGTAGATATTTATTTTGTTTACTATGTTAAGCATGTTCTATCTCAATGTGCCTAGATGACAAGATGGCATTCGTATTTTGGGTGGTATTATCGAACTAGCCTGTAAGATGGTTGTATTGTGGCAATTAAAGTTTCATTAAAATATATCAGACAGATTTTTTACGCATTATGAACGCTGTGGTTTATTTTATTTGTGATAAATCAACAGATACAAAAATTCGCGATAAAAATGACAATCCCAACTACCACGATTCTGTAATATGAACATAGCCTTCGTTTATTTGATGATAGCTGAACAAGTTAATTCAAAATGTTGAAAAAGTTAATTCCTCAGAGTCCCTGCTAATAAGCTTTTCATTTCAATAAGCATGATTTATAATTAAAACATATCTTTTTCATCCAAATCATTTTCATATTAACCGTCTGTCTGCCTCGTTTTAGCTAGAAAGTTATGAATATCTAGGTGTTTCGACCAATCATATAAAGTCTACTGTAAATGTGGTATACACAGGTTTTATCAGGTCACGTTGTTAAATTTCAGCATGAGAGATGGCACCATTTGGGTCCTCTATAACAGTTATAGACAGTTAGACCAGCCGGGCAGACTGTGTTCGAGTCGAACGTTACTTCGCCTGAAATTCACGCAAACCAAAACCAAACAATAAACTCAGTTTCAACATGAACAGTGGACGTCACCCTTATGTTACACCCAGCTATACGTAACTACGCCAGAGATTCATGCAGACAATAACCATACAGAACAGGCCTGGTTTAAACACGAACAGTGGACGTCACCCTTATGTTTTACCCAGCAATACGTAACTATGCCTAAAATTCATGCAGACAATAACCGTACGGAACAGGCTCGGTTTAAACACGAACAATTGACGTCACAGTTACGCTACATCCAGCAATACGTAACTACGCCAGAGATTGGTGCAAACAAGAACAGGTTCGGTTTTAACACGAAAAGTGGACGTCACCCTTACGTTACATCCAGCAATACGTTAATATGTTCATGCAGACAATAACCGTACGGAATAGGCTCGATTTGAAAAAGAACACAACGTATTCCTTATGTTACAGCCAGCTGTGTGTTAACGCGCAAGGAACCAATGGGATCAAGAATCGTACGACGGGATCGGTTTGAACACGAACAGTTGCGTTACAACCAGATATATGTAACTACGCTTTGAAATGGAGACGAGAATCGAGTGTCTTTCAAAACTGCCTCGGGCCTTTTGCTCAAAGTAAACAACATAAAACTGTTTAAACGTTTAAAACATTTTTCTCGAAACGGAAATGTCAATTTGCTGACCAAACATATATTTTTGAAAATGAACACACTTTTTACTTTTGAAATTAGCTTTAACTTTATAACGATTCAAAAATAATCGCAGTTATCATACGTGTTGTGTTCTCAGAATATATTTCCAAGAAACTGTTATGGATTTAATTGACTTAAACGTCACTTAGGTGGTTATAGAATTGTTTGAAAGCTCGTATATGAATATTGCCCAAAATATGGTTATATGTGGCTTTATGTCTGTGTGTTCATGTATTTATAGATATATCAACGGGTCTGAAGGTCAAATATGACAATGCCTGAGGTCAACTTGGAAATAGGGTCATGGTTATTCATCACGTAATCACAGCAAGTGTCAGAATTATGCAATAGTTACATAACTCCCATCTATAGATAGCTTGGTATGCAAATAAACTTCAGAGAAATAATCACAGATGTATAAAATACAATAATGATATATAAATCATGATGTTTCACGTAATAAAACGTTCAACATAGTCATTCTGTCATGATATATAATCAGCGAAGTGTCCCCTTTCCGGGAAACGATTAATGTGTTAAGATAACATAAAAAGGTTAAAATTGAACACGGCAATGTACAACGTCGTTAAATAACCAACAGTAATTTCATTCAGTACGACATCAGAAATATTTGATTATTGCAATAGACATATTTGGCATTCTTAAAACACTCTACGTTGAAAACCATTGCATGACGGTGTCGAACGACCGACAGCAGAAATATTTCATCACTTTAACATGTGCTTTGTATATGAATATAACTAAATGAGCAATCTTAAAATAGCTTGTTAAAAGAAGAGAAAATTTGAAGTTCAAGATAAGATGTCGTTGAAACAATATTGCTCTTCTATTATCAAATATACATTAAATATACAATTAAACACAGCTATTGAAAGCATACTTTATTCAAAAAGAGTCATTGTATCTACGCAAGTACAGTTTATATGCGGTAGATCCAAAAGCGAGGTCAGGCTTTTGGATTAAAAGACATGTTAACTCACTACCTCACTACAAATATCGTACTTTTTAAAGAATTAAAACCGATTTAATTTTGCTTCCAATGACTATTTTTCACTGCGTATCATATAACAATACAGTTGTAGTGCAGTTTCAGTGAAAAGGACTAAACTTCCAAATTTTCTCACCTATGTGAACAAGCCCCTTTTATTCGGCCTGCTTCTTTGCAAGGAATAAAAACAATTTAACACCTTTACATTGCATTACAAGAATGTTCGTCACAAATCATGTTTTAGCTGACTGTAATAGCTTAAGACTTGATCAAAACCTACTCGGACCGGTGTATAATTTGGTAACGAACACCTCAGTCATGGCGTCTAGACAATGTTGAGTTGGACAGTTTGGGTTTTACAGACTCTTGGCTATGCTTTGTTACCTTGGAGAACCCAAACTACAATTGGAATAATATAATCTTTGTGAAAAGAGCACGAACATGTGTTTATTGTTTCCGCTGCAAGGTTATCACATTTATGTTAGAACTCAACTCAAACATTCTCACAATTTGATTGTCAGCATTAGACGGAATCAATTTCTAACCAAACAGCATTACTTTTTATGGTTGACGGTCGTTTGCCCGAAAAGACATTTCCCTGAAGTATATACTTAATTCATAAAAGTGACTAAAGTATCAATGAACATCTTTGTTTATGGTTTTCCTTAAGCCACATCGCATAACTATAATCTAAGCCCAAATATAACGTTTATTCCACGTGTACAATATACCGATTCAACTCTATCAGATTTTCTATCGAAAACATACTTTTATTTTGGCCTTAGAAGTTTTGATGGAATATTTTAATAATGAGTTACAACATCATCCTATTTGGGATCCCTTTCAAGCTGGCAAACGCACGTTTCTTCGGGGAAACGACCGTAAATCCTTTTAAGAATATTTATCCATTTTGTGTTTGTTATGATATGGACTGATTTTGTCAAACGTTGTGTAAACCGAGAAACCAGTTTCATAACCGTCCTGTTCTACATGTAATTCCCGCTGTCTCGTTGTCGACCTCAATAACAAACTGTTCTCCCCCACCATGACCATGCAGTAATATGTCGATACATTAATACAACCAATACGTTAATATTATACGGCTTTGTTTTCATAAGAGTCCCATAAACAACTGTAGCTGGTACATATATGTGGGAGCCAGCCCTGATAACAGCAGAGTACATAGAGATGGGTTCGTTAGAAATCATTTGAAAGAATACGTTTGCGCCATGCCAAGAGCGTGATATACTTTGCATTCAAATTAGACAAAACTGCATACAGTCGTTCCCTGGTCGGATCGCATATTGAATTCTTGATATAATAAAGCTCCTGAATTTGCCTTGAGCTTCACCTGTTGGTTGATTTAACCCTTTACCAAACGCCAAATTTTCGACTGTCCCAAACTAAAAGAGTTTGCAGACGACAATTCAAATATGATGAAATTGGGAAATAATCTTCTGATAGGGCAGAAAACATTGTGGAAAAAGGAGAAATTGCTCGTCACGAGCAATTTCTCCTTTTCCCACAATGTTTTCCAGAGTCGTCTGCAACAAACTGGCGAAAAGTCGTTATTGTTTGTTAAAGGGTTAATTGACTGGATATTTTACATGTTATAACCGCATGTTCATGTATGCAATAATCGATATAAAACTGCCCTCTGATGTGACAACCAATAACATAGTAAGTCAGCTGCTCTCTGGTAAAACGGATATCAACCAATTTCCCCCAACGCACAGCGCGATTATTTGTTTTGTATCCTGAGAGCAAAAGCGACCGTGATTCATTTACTCTTTTAAATTCCTTTCACGATATATTTAAAATAAATATTGAATCGAACTCGCTTTACGACTCGGTAAATAGCAGTGACAAATCATGAATGAATAGCAAGAATTACACGAACAATTCCTTTCAAAAAGCGTTCACTCAATATATCTTAACCCTTATAGTGCTGGAACCGCCTCCATGCTAAAACAAACAGGTTAGATCACAGGTCAGTCGCCAAGTAATTGGTGGTTGGACTGTTATCTTACCAGTTTGCTTCTCTGAGTATCTTTCCTCATCAAAATTAAGCAGATATTTATGGTTTTATGGTTAGCAGACGACACAAAAACTATTTTGAGAAAATTACCTAGCATTCTGAGGGTTAAAAATCGTAGTTTACCCAGGTTTATAATCAACGTCTCCCGATTAAAGGCATCTCCGACTTGACCGATATTGGGCGATTTAGACGGGCTTTAATTGTTAGAATTGATGTAATACCCTCGATCGTGGGGAGAATCCCGTAAATGGGAATGAATAGTATCTTTTATACTAAAGTATGCACAGTTACCATTTGCGATTGAGATAATCTATCTATTCTAGCTCGGTCTTGTAACAGATCTGGGAATAAGAAAATCATACATTTAAATGTAAAAGGAAGACATTCTTTCTCTTGGAATTCTGACTATATTGATATAATGCCTTTGTAGTTCATGCGTAAAGCCTTGTTACGAATGAGATTTTGTAAACAATACATTGCGTGCATATGTGACTTTTTCACCGTGTTTGTTTCAGAGGTTATTAAAGTCCTCTGGACATGAACCGTTGATGTCGTTAAATGACGGTACTGTTAGCTCTAGGTAATGCATGCATGGATGGATCGTAACGGTGTTAACGGACAGATTGTCACGTCAGTTTTTGTTATACGGCGCCGTTTTATAGATGTATAATAATATTGCTGACAACCCTAATGACATGTTTTATCAGCTAACGTGTCAGGAAATGACCCGGTTATTTAACACAGAGATCTCTGTATTTATTCGACAGATCGACCCCACGTGACAAGACATGGGCTAATTCCTATCTAAACCGACACGTCGATTTTTCTTCAAAAAGTAATTAACTGTTTACCCTTAGAATGCTGGTAATTTTCTTAGAATAGATTCTTGTGTCGTCTGCTTTAAAAATAACTTAAATATCTGCTTGATATTGATGAGGAAAGATACTCAGAGTAGCAAACAGGTTAGATCACAGGCCAGCTGCCAATTTACTTGGCGGTTGGCCTGGATCTAACCTGTTTGCATAAGCATGAAGTCGGTTCCAGCACTATAAGGGTAAAGATTTGTTTGTATAATGCAAGACAGCATCATGTATACATGTGTATTATACAAGATATTGACTGTTTGTATGGAGATGACAGTGAAAACAAAGGCTGATATACAATTCTCTCTTATAGTAATTAACTTGTTCAAAAGTAAATATGTCCATGCCCAGTTGAGATGAGTGTATGTTTTTCAGTACTCCCACACGATAGCCTACAGGGCTCTTTTCGAATGGAGAACCCTCAAGCATCCGGTAAAGCTGATTCTTCAAGCTCTGGCTGTTATATCAGTCGCCGAAACGTAGTAAGCTATACTTCTTACAAACATGACGAATTTTCTAGGTCGCCGGCACTTTCATCAATGAAATATAAATCTATAAACTTACATTGAGGAAATCGACTGACTAACTTAGTCAACTGATAACTCACTTCCGGTTGATCTCTCTGTTGTGAAAAATATCCAAAGGCAATTGACGTAAAGAGAGCCGTGAGTAATTGATGGAATTTCGTCATCCTTTTCTATTTGTTTTTATTGTTGAAATCATAAAACTTTACTTAACTCGTAATAAGGCTTTGTAGAAAATGGTCCAAACATCATTTTTGTAATGAGAACGCACTGTTAGTCTGTAACTTTTTAACTATGAGCAATGGGGCTTTTTTTTGCAATTCTTTTATGATATTTTAGAAACTCATGGACTATCGCTATTCGAAGACAAATGTATAAAGTATGTACAACTGAGAAATTGAGAAACGTAAATTTTCCAACTTGTGTGGAGTGTGTACCTGCGATTAGAGCATTATACGACAGACACGTTTTCATTGGTGATCTGTAACACTACAATATGGCATGAATCAAGCATTGCCTCTACAGAATTCTTGGGAAATTAAATAAGACTTTTAACTTGATATAATTCTATTTAACCAGTAAGTTTAGCTAGAATGATCAAACATAAGACGTGTTCAGACAACAGCTATACAAACAGGAATATCCCTCGCTCGTTAAAAAACATCAATTACTAGGAAACATTCTCATCGTCGAATAATGTATACCGAAACACCAAATTACAATTCTGTTCTGTCTTTATTGATGATATGGGATTACGTTTCAACCGTTATCAAGGATTTGTGTAAACGTTTTAGAATGGTATTGAATATAGAAAATTGATCTCGTAGGCTTCAATTTTAAAAGTTTCAAACTTTTTCGTTTCCGGAATATCATACCACAAAGAATTTTACAGCATAATCTAAATTCCATAATTCAGTTAAAGGACTGATATTTGTACCATGTCATCTCATCCCTGGATGACCATTTTGTGGATGTTTGGGTTATCCCTAGGTTACTTTATGGAAGGTGTATCGGGATGTTTCCTATATAACACGGCCTGTGTTATTGGTCTGTTTGTCCAGTATGTGACGTCAAATACGCGTTCGGCCATCCTTGTCACTGGTCCTTGAGCCCGCCCCAAAATAAAGCCAGGTCGTATGTGACAGTTGGCCTGGGGGTGACGGAACAACACGCCGAAATAAAAACTCGTGACGAAATCGATCACGATAAAATCCTCGACTTGCACGGTCGCTCGATCAAAACTGATAACGACACACACGTGAACACTTCTAGATAAACAGACGAGATTATAGAAAGGAATATAACTAACGTCTGTGAGAAACAAAGCAACTATTTTATTTGTGACAGAAACATTTTTTTCGTTTCTCTAAACTGTGTGCAAGAAATATTCAATTAGTGTAGTATACAGACTAACATCAGAATGGCACTATGGAGGATTATACTGTTGCTGATGGTGGCGGGCTGTGTGTACAGTTACCCGAGCGGTGCACCCTCCAATATATGCGGCAGATATGTCCCGGGGCACAGAAACATGGGCACACCCGTGGGTAACGGACCCCAGACTGGACCATACAGTCTAACAGCCACACAGACCGGACCAGGACAATATACAGGTAAACAGACAATAAGCATTCTCAGTGCTCCTCATACCTTTCTCAAACATTTTTGATACCTCACTGTGAGACGTCGTATGGGCCAAAATTCCTTCATTTTTCTTAGTCTTAGTTTTCTTGTTCGCTTTTTCATTGTTGAGGATCTTATTGAAGATTGTCTGTTTAAATTGCCAATTAGGTTTCCTCGTTAAATAAATTAAGTCTTTGTTATTAGTCCGCTGGTTCCATACAAGGTTTACATCCTTGTGCCTTATGAGCATTTTCACCTTTCGTCACAGTCATTTATAAAATACATGACAGACGGTGTATTTAAAGAAGTATATGAGATTGATGGTAAACAATGTCGTACCAATGCGCTGGTATAGCTTGAGGAGACAATAAATGGATTTGATCTGAACATTCCAAGTATTTGATATCACGCACACAGTTTAAATTCAAAGTTTTATCTTTCAAGATGGGTTACTTTACTCGTTGGCAAACGTAGAATATCTACTCACGTATAAGCAAATCTAATTAACGCATATTCAAGAAACAACAACACAAATGATACGTTTTGCAACCGTAAAGCACTTGCTTTCGTTTTGTTTAATGAGTTCAGCTTTCTTTTAGCAATATTCACAAAGTGTATAGTCTGTCGTTTATAGAGAATCGATTTATTAAAGTGTACAGTGCCCATTTTTCACTGTATAATTAAGTAGAAAAAGAAATATAGGTCTAAATGTTGTGGAAAACCCTATCTAATGACCCATTATTCCAAGCTTTACATGCCACGAGTTAAAATAACCATAAAATATCACTTTTCTTAAAGTACTGCCCCAGTCATGTTAGAAAAACGAAGACTCCGTCAACTGTCGATATGAACCAAAGACGCGTCTTGCTGATTTCCGTGCGTGAATCACGTGGTCAATTAATCATGCTTGGAAACAAATGGAAAATAAACATTAGCACGGCAGAGTACGCTGGATTACTTCCTTATTTTACATCATGTTCCATTTGTACACTCTTTAGCAAAATAGACGTGTTTTTATCATTATTACTATTATTTTTATCATTATAATTATTATTATTATTGCCTTACAAAACATACCGACGCCATTTCTGATCTCCTTTAGTGTATAATTATTGACGAATAGGTTGTTTTGAAAATACCTCTTCAACTTCCGGAACTTTGCTTTGGGCATAAATTATGCAAATTATATCATACGAGCGTCTCCCGAATCAAGGCGAAGTCGTTTTGAAACCAAAAATAGGTTGTTTTTATTATTCCGAACTTGTTTTATCTAATGCATTTCATTTCATCTTTTTCGTTTCAATAACAGTTATAAATACACAGCAACCGACCAAAGCAAAAATGATAATCACCACTACCTACGTAGATTGCCGGATGATGGGCATTACACCACTTTGATATTATTGCACTTTATTTATTTGGGGAAGGGGGGTGGTAATGGGTCGATAGCTTCAGGTCTTTCAACTACGGAATCTGGAACACACCATCGTGTTGTCGCCATAAAAGCAAGAAAAGGGCTTGACCCCTATCGACAGCGCTGTTACCGTGGGTGTTCTTTTACATGATACGTCAGAGTCATAGCCTTGAGCAGGTGGATTCCAGGCAAAATTTCATACGAAAGGAATCAGTGAAA
The DNA here is from genome assembly GCA_947846245.1 of Cerastoderma edule. Taxonomy (NCBI): domain Eukaryota; kingdom Metazoa; phylum Mollusca; class Bivalvia; order Cardiida; family Cardiidae; genus Cerastoderma; species Cerastoderma edule. The sequence continues at coordinate 23,206,713 of OX401417.1, forward strand.
GCAATCTATAAAAACCGGATGACAGTTATATAAGATCAGGGGTGTTTTGGATTTAGATCTTGAGATAGCAAATATTGATGGATAATATATATATATTTATTCATGTATGTATTAATTCGAGATTGATACTATATTTATAGGAAGTTAATGCTAGCACTAAACCAATCAGAGTTGGTGCCTAATATCATCGTATCGATATGGTGTTCCGGTCACTATCAATTATCCGAACAACTCGTGCACTTTATTTTTGAAATTGTCACCATACGTCAAATAGGTTCTTCTTCGTTAATTTGCTTTTCAAAAACACCTCTGACTTTAATATCCCGGAAATGTCGAGCAGTATTTGATAGGTTGACATGTTCTCCTTTGATTTACAGCAATAAAATCAAAAAACGATTTACCCCTGTGGCAAATTACGAATATTGAAGTGAAAAGGATTGACTTCATTCAAATCCTTACTGACGTATACATGTTGGCCGGAATTTGATTAGGCTTTACAGCAGTTGCAAAACATTTTGCCTGTAATTACTTTCCGAGACGACATTTGAGTAAAGCGACTGATGCTTATACACAAAAAGCCTGTAACCTGTTCCTTGGAGTGCCACTGCTTTCTAATGCGGAAAGCTTCGTCCAAAACAACCCCCAATTGACACCCTCTGAGCACCAATTGACATCTTTGGGGCAATATGACTTTAATTTTACACTCATCTTAGAACTACGTTGCAAGATGCGAAAGCCCTTCGATAATAATTCGTAACCATTCCCAGAGGCCACTTAGTTGCAGTCAAACTATTAGGTCTTTGTTTCTCCCAGATTTATAACACATAAACATTGTTTGGGGTTAATGTCGGAAATGTATCTCTAGGTCTGATGATTCACGTGCCAGACGTTCATGGCCAATTGTGGACCAGGTTTATCCTATTACCAAACAAAAACGGCATTTGACCAGTATGTTGCAGACAACTCTTAAAAACATTGTGGGAAAAGGAACAATTGCTCGAAACGAGCAATTTTTCCTTTTCCCACATTGTTTTCTGCTCAATCAGAAAATCATTTTCCTATTGCATCACATTTTGTCATGTCGTCTGCAAAATCCTCCAATTTGGGACAGTAAATTTGACGTTTGGTAAAGGGTTAACGTAACGGTTTGTGTTGTGTTCCGGGATCGTCCGGGAGAATGCTGTGAGATACCGTGGTGTTGACCAGTTTGGCGACATGTTACACTAAATACGCCATTATTCGCTCATAAAATCGCTACAACCGTCACCTCATCACACATAAACTTTCCTTAACACATGAATGTGAAAAAACGCGTTTGATAAGCGGAAAGTATTCGAGAAAAACCACACGTAAACACTTTACTGTTTTCCGTGCAAGATAAATCAAAACGTTGGTCAATCCATCACCCTTGGGGCCATGCCTCCTTCAATATAAACGTTTATTGCGTGTATTAATGATCGAATGAAGAATATCACATAGTAATCTTCCTTCCATTAATAGACAGCATTCATCATTGAGCTTTATAGTACATGTGACCTCGTTAATAAATAATTATCCGCTACCTGCAATCGAACCATAGTCGTCTGCTCTTATTACACGATAATGATCACTGTACTTTCAATGACTTATGAGGTCTAGTTTTCAATGTTAAAACAATATTTTGAACTGACAAATGATACAAACTGATACAAACTGATAAGATGACAATTTGAACTCGCATTTGACGTGTGTTCTCGGTCGTTGTGTGAAATCAGTGCTTTAAGGAATTTCGGAAGGCATTATACCAGGGTCAGGATCAATCGAAAGGGAAACCAACCTACGTAGATTATAGCGATGTAATGATGGAAATCAGAAACTCATGATGCACTCGTTTTCTATTTGACAGTGACCCTCCGCTCCACTACTGCTGCTCCATTTAAAGGGTTCGCCATCATGGCTATACAGTCCTGGAAACAGTTACCGGACGGACCCGGAGATATCGTGGGCATGTTTCAACCCAACTTTGGCGGACAATCACAGGTAGGTCTGGCCAACGCTTCATATTATATACAGTCTATAGCTGTATGTTATCTTTTCTAATTGGCACAACTACTGCTTTTACTCCGAATATGAGAAAGCCTTTACTGTTGGATCTCTGACATGTTTATGAGAAAGCCTTTACTGTTGGATCTCTGACTTGTTTTAATTGAACCTACTCTTTAAGATACATAGACCACTACAGCTATAGAAAGTTAACTAATTTATTGTCATGGCGACCACGTGGTTGTTACCAGGTTCCATCAAACGAATTAACATCATCGAGTAGTGTTAATTCCGTAGAACTGTTACAATATACCGTATGCCATATCCTTATTCTTAACCCCTATTCTAAAGCACTGTTTTGTTCTGCTTGTCAGATCCGTAGCTGTAACACGCCTGGTGGCAGTAACGTTATGACCCACACATCTAGTGCCGATAAGACTGTTGTCGAAGTCAACTGGAGAGCACCTTTCAACCTACCCGATCCCAGTGTCAAGTTTGTGTAAGTATCATGACATGCATAGAAGGCGGGAAACAATGACTGGTAAATATTCACCGTATAAATCGTGTCCGAGAAGAATTTCGAAGGTCATATAAACAAGTGTCATTGAACTAACAGTATGCATTAATGGAGGCGATATACCTATCTTGTTTGAAAAAATAATGTTGATATACATTACTTTTATTTAGACAGCATTTGCTTCCTAAGTTACGTAGCATTGTATTGCCAATACGTCCTTTTGAGAAACTGATTTCAAGTGATTTTCTAGATGCCATCCAGTTTACCCATCGTATTATTCTTTCTTTCAGTGCCACTGTAGTGAGGGACTATGACAACTTTTACGTGGTACATTCACCTCCCGTCCAAGTCACAGGTAATGAGTCAATATACTGTAACCAAGTTAAACACAACGGCCAAACTCTCTATCCAGGAGCAATACCATAAAATAGATATTCGATTAAAACGTTGGTTGCTGGCAGATCATAAGTCAAATAACTGGATTACTGACCACACAGCAAATAGAACAATTGAAAACCTTGGTTGATGTTTATAATCTTATTCAAATCGATTTTGTGAAAGACTTAAACAGTTTGGGTCTCAAATCAGATCCTACACAAAGTGGGGTTGATCTATATCCAACCTGCTTAATACAACGATTCTTCTTAAATCAAAGCAAACACATAATATTCATCATTCTACGGAGAAGCTAAGCATGGTAGAAGTAGAAATGATGTTGATATTCAAAACACCACATATATGCTCCCCTCCTTCAATGTGGTACGAAACGTTTCCATTACAGATGAGTTCGGCACACCGGCGCCTGCACCAACACTGTCCGGAAATACCGCATCACCCTTCAATAACTTCCCGAGTGTGACGTCATCAGGATCGGGATTCTCGCGTCCTCCAGTCCAAGGTGTGACACGTCGTAATGACGTCATGGGTGGTGGCCTCTCTGTTATTTCTAACGATCTGTTCGATCCAACCGTTTCACCTATTAACACACCCGGTGTCAGTGTAATATTTTCAATGACCGACGCCCCGCCCCCACCCATCATATTACCCGATGGGAAGGTTTCGTCGCACGGTTCAGTCGGAACATCCAATCACGCTTCGTCATCTGGTTCGTCGTCATCGGCTTCATTCGTATCGTCGGTCGATACGTCAGTCATCTCTGATAGGTTTAACCAATCACTGCCTGTCCCATCATCCGACCCTTTGTCGTTGATTTCAGAACCGCCGTCTTTTATATCATTGATCTCTGGTGGCTCCTCTGACAATAATTCACCATCACAACAAGGTTTTACTGTCTCACCGACACAATCATTCAGTACGGTCACTGTCAGAACTTTCGGCTCTGCACCAAGGCCGGTCATGCCAACCAAGCCGGTAACATTAGTTGATACACAAACTGACACGCCCCTTTTTGAGCCCATTAATTTTGCCGACATGCGGGCCCCTACTCCCACAGTGTCTGCGTCTGTAGAGGGTATCCCAGTGGGACTACCCACGGAACGTACGACAGATGTAAACAGAACTAGTACACCACTTAACCTGACGGTGATCAGTATTGACGAGCCCCAGGTCGAGATCATCAATCTACCAATGTTACCCGAGGGCCAGCGAGCAGCAGTTATAGATGTTGTCGACAGACGTCGGCCTGAACCCAGCGTTATCGTGGACAAACTGACGGGTGGTACCCGGCGGACAGTACTAGCCGATGGTTCCCAGGGAACAATTATGGCGACAGGTTCCCAGGGAACAAACATGGCGACGGTTTCCCAGAACAATGGTGCTGTCCAAAACGGCCGACCGACCGGCGGTGAGTCCATGCACGCCGGGTCCATGTGTGTACCTTGTAGACCGTATAGGCCTGTAGTTGGAGCGGGGGAGATTGTCCCATAGAAACTGTATCAATTAGATCATAGATGGTGTCATAGCTTGGAATGGTCCCAATAGTACTAGTCTTCAGACAGAAACAGCACGTGGCATTTAGACGACAGAATGGCTTGAATACAAATTATAGCTCATATCTAGTGTTAGCTTGGTATATTCTAGCTAGTATGGTTTGAACTGTATTTGCTTACACAATGGGTGAATTTCCATCGACGGTTTGTTCGGTTAATTTGGAATGGCATGTGCATTGCTTTACATCTCCTAGACGAGCTGGTCACGTGTACCCCCACGTGGTATATATCCCATGCACGGTGCATGTATAACGGGTGTGTTACTCGCGCGTAGTCGGTGTACGGCACGAAAACCGGTGTGTGTAAAGTGGCTCGAACCTTAGTAGATCTAATACCTGCCAACTAATAACTTTAGACTTAATGACTAACAGTTAATCAAGCTTGTTTTCAGCTTAAGCAGGCACGCATGCGCTTACAGCTGAAGATAACTCTAACGGATTTAATCAATCTTACAGAATCCCAACAAAACCAACATCACTTACACTGAATGCTGGGAAGGGCACGTCACTTATAGTTGATAGTTAACAAAATACACTGGTGTCCAATACACTGACTAACATAACACGCTAACAAGTGTAGATAATATTTGAAATGACACATTGCTATCTACTGTTATTTGCTTTTTTTGTTGTTGCAGGAATGTGCTTATTCTTTCTTTCTTCACATTGAAGCTGGTTATGATGATAGGTTCTCTCCTATGCGCTTTGGTATCTGAGCTTAGCCGGGTGTTCCTTTTTTATAACATCGAAAGCAAATGTTTAGATGCATGGTATTTATCAAGCACCCCTTTACGATAATAATTCTATTATGGGGAAAAGGCAATATGCCAAACATACGATAAACACTTAATAAAAATCAATTTCAACCATTTTACCAAAACAAGTCCAATGGCACCTAATGAATAATGAGAGAAGTGATATATCTAAACTTTCCTAATTGAAAATTGCATTTGAATTATTTAGGGAAAATCAAAACAAACCAAAAAACTTTTGTTTGAATTACAAAAAATAAAAATTAATAGATATGTTTATATAATGTTCGATTTCCATTGATAGGCATATGAAAATATAATTTGATAAAAATGTTATAAACCTTTCCCCGGTTGTTATAATTGAAAGTAAAGTTCTAAACCTTTGTAAAGAAAGACAGCAACATTCTTAAGTGTATGTCCATATTTTGAAGTAAATAGAACTTTACAATTGATCATTAGGATATTACCAAAAATATTTACAACATTTATATATGATATCATTTTCTCTTTATAACAAGATAAAGTTTGCATTCAAGTAAAGAATGCATTTGTCTTCAAAAGCATTACATAACTGACATTTTTGTTCATCGTATGACATTTTCGATGGTTCCGCTCCTGCAAATGAGGATCCTTAAACCTTTGTTTAGATGAGTCTGATATCTTCTTTACGTTTTCTATACACTGACTTTATCATACATCATAAACGCCTAAAGATTCCAAATATATACTTTATTTAGTACACTGACATTAACAAACTGGGCTTGCAACCACATTGGTATTCGCATCTGATTGATTGGCATTGATGGATTATTTTAGAGTCAGAATCGTCAAATACTAAACTTGGTAACTATTTCAGTTCATCTAGGTAAATAGGTTGCAAATACATACATATTCATCTGTTAATATAAAACAATAATCCTCTCTAAACAGAAGTTCGTTTTTATTGGCACATTGTAGAGCTTAAGATACAATTTTGAGAAACATCCGATTAAGAATGGTGTAGGCGTAGATCAGTGGTTATATGATTTATTTACCTTAAAGAGAAAGTGTCTTTGTCTCATCTGAAAGAAATTAAAGCAACTGATAATGCGACACTTTGGCGAGAGAAAAAAATATTCTTCGATCGCATTTTTTATAATGTTTCTATATCGAAGTTGAAAGCCACGTTAGATGGATAGAGATGGTTTACTCCATACTTTGCTCTTTGGTTGAAAAGAAAACAAGTTACTAATTAAATTGATATTAAAAGCGCTAGTTTCTGAGACGTTACTGCTTTGTTTTGTATTCTAGACATGCACTAAATTTCAATATCAACAATGAGAATGTAAGAAGTAGTTTGCTAGCGTGAAGTCGGCACGTATTTCTTCGTTATGATTAAGACGAATCAGCATTTAAAGAGGACAGAATGCTCACCCGGAATGCAGTATTTTACACAAAAAAGATGTAATTTTTTTTTTAAATTCATTTCAGATGGAAACCTTTACAATATAACTAAACGTTCCACAAACCAAACGTAAAAGTCTATTTACTGTATTTGATATAAGTCAATATGTTTTGTTTTACTTACTGCTACATCTTCAAACAATGTTATCTTCATGCATCTCATTTCATTTTCCGTTTTTACCTTTCCAAGCTCTTGAATATATTTGAACGCATACTATCACATTAAACACGTGTTTCAGTTGGTTCATAAAAAGGCGTACTTCTAAAACTGAAATTTCAATTAACATCGCGATGAATAGATATTTGCGAAACAAGCGATATTGTTATTTCAACTGTATTTTTTTCTCATTTCAGATAATAATCAAGGTCAGGGCCAGGGTCAAATGCAAGGGCAGGGTCAGTTTGGGCAAGGCCAACAAACAAACCAAGGCTTCGGTCAGGGCAGTCAGGCAGGTCAGCTTGGAAACAGGTTTGGACAACAGATGAACTTCGGACAAAGGCAGCAACAGTTCGGTATGCAAGGTGGAAGAGGTCAGTTTGGTCAGCGCTTTGGTCAAGGTCAAATGTTTGGTTTCCAAGGCAACCGACCAGGTCAGTTTGGAGGTAGGGGAGGCATGCCTAATCGGTTCCCATCAGGCACTCTAGGGGGTCTTAACTTGCCCATGAACCAACTCCAGGGTCAATCTGGCTTCGGAGGACAGCAACCAGGCCAAAATCAGAACCAGTTCGGTGGACAACAAAACGGGCAACAGCCAGGCTCCACTGATACATCCGGTAACCAAATGAGTTCGTCAAATATATTTGGTCAGTTTGGTACCCCGAACAACCAACAAAACCAAGGTAATGCCGGACAATTCGGGCAAACAGGTTTTCCCGGGACAGGAAACCCTTTCCAGAATAATCCATTTAACCGACCTGGTTTGAACAACGGTGGACGGGGACCATTCAATGGTTTCGGGCAACAACAACAACAGCAAGGTCAATTTGGACGATTTGGACAATTTGGAAACCGAGGGCGATTTGGAAACCAGGGTCGATTTGGAAACCAAGGTCGCTTTGGGCCCCAGGGACAATTCGGAAACCAGAATTTTGGTCAGTTTAATAGGGGTGGAATGAATCGAAGCCCTGTCGACCCGAGATTTGGCAGAAATCCGTTCGGACCAAACCAAGGTCAGGGTCAAGGTGGAAGCAACCTGAACACATTTGCCAACGTTCCTTCATTCGGCACAGGACAACAAGGGTTCGGACAGCAGAACACGCTCACAGTGGGCGGTCAACAGGGCCAGAGCTCGGGAAATCTATTTGGCGGGCTATCCCAACCAAATGACAACAATCTGAATACTCTGGGAAATGGTCAACCGAATAGAGGAAGTGGACTGATGGACTTCGGAAATAGTCAAGGAAACACCGGAAATGGACTAATGAATTTTGGAAATGGTCAAACTAATACAAACGGACAAAGTAATGGTCAAACGTCAACCAACAATCAAAACCCAAATAATGGGAATTCTGGTTTAAGCAGTTTTGCTTTTGGTCCATTTACGCCAAACACAAAATAGATTTTAGCGGATTTTGATATAATGTAAATTCTATGATTTAAAGTTCCATATTTCTAGACATCCATGGCGTTAACATTGAATTAATCAGATAAATGATGTTTCCAAAAGGATACTTCTTCCGAAGATTCAGACGTAGAACCTAACTTCCCATGTTAGTGTGTGTAAATGATGCACAAAGACAAAAGATTGTAAAAGAAATGGTTGTTGGTGTGTGACTTATCTGTTTGACTTCGACGGTGAATGACTACTTGTATGTTTCGATATGTTCTAGTTATGGTTGATATACGAAGTGAAACTATACGATAGTGAAACTTAATGTATGCCTATTCTAGACTGTTTTGAATGAGTTACTATTATTGTTATCACTACAGTAGTTCACATATCTGGTTTTGATGTTTGAACTCATTTAACTTATCTCTATGCGGAACGTCTTATGAGCACCACAACATTCATAATTTGGTCAAACAACGAAAGTAAGAAATGGAACCCTACCATTTTCGGCTGTTTTGCTTTCGATGCGTCATTCAAATATGTTTTCGTAATCACCTTGTACAACTGAAATATTCTTCACTTGTTTCATCATTATTAACGTATGCAAACACGATTGTCACTAATAAATAGCCGCTGCTTAAGCAAACGGTTGTAAATCTGACATAAGCATAAAGAATAGAATACCGACGACATAAAGTTCGTCAAAAACATGCAGACATGGGTTAATCCATGGCGTAGGTACGGTTTTTTACGGGAAATAACAACGGTCAGTTCACCTTTTCAAGATATGTGTTTTAAACAAGTGCTAGGTTCGATTGAAACGAAGGCTAAAACGTTGTAAGAAAATATATAAAGTTAATTTATCCTGAAATCACATTAGATTTACATTTATTCTATGTCAGTAATATGCACGTACACAGTGACTGTCGGATAACCCATTTCCCTGCATATCACGAGACTTCTCTAAATGTTCCCATTAAGCAAGTTGACAGTCATTTTTTGTAACCGAGTTTGTATTTTTCAATCTACAATGTGTTACTATTATTTATTTATTAAACAATGGTATGTACAACGGCTTACTCTTCATTTTATAACCCAAACATTACGAAGTACCCAAAAACTTTCAGTTTCCCCATGACTAGTACGACTCAAAGAATAGCGTACGAGGTCTGAACAAGCCAGGGATCTCGGCCCACTTGTTACTTATACGGAGATACACTCAAGCAAGGATCCCAGGCCAGTTCTAAACAAACCTTGGATCAAATCTGGGATTCTGGCTCACTTGTTACTTATACGGAGATACACTCAAGCAAGGATCCCAGGCCAGGTCTTAACAAGCCTGGGATCAACTCTGGGATTCCGGCTCTATTGTTACTTATACGGAGATACACTCAAGCAAGGATCCAAGGCCAGTTCTAAACAAGCCTGGGATCAAATCTGGGATTCCGGCTCACTTGTTACTTATACGGAGATACACTCAAGCAAGGGTCCGAGGCCAGGTCTAAACAAGCCTGGGATCAAATCCGGGATTCCGGCTCACTTGTTACTTATACGGAGATACACTCAAGCAAGGGTCCGAGGCCAGGTCTAAACAAGCCTGGGATCAAATCTGGGATTCCGGCTAACTTGTTACTTATACGGAGATACACTCAAGCAAGGATCCCAGGCCAGGTCTTGACAAGCCTGAGATCAAATCTGGGATTCCAGTTCACTTGTTACTTACACAGAGATACACTCAAGCAAGGGTCCGAGGCCAGGTCTAAACAAGCCTGGGATCAAATCTGGGATCCCGGCTCACTTGTTACTTATACGGAGATACACTTAAGCAAGGATCCCAGGCCAGTTCTAAACAAGCCTGAGATCAAATCTGGGATTCTGGCTCCCTTGTTACTAGTACGGAGATATACACGGGCCAAGATCCCAGGCCAGGTCTGAATTTGACATACGAGACATCCCTTATTAGGGTAACCTTATTGTAATTCAACATCACTTTCTAACAAAATCATCGTTAGGAATACGCAATTTCTACTTCCCCTCACAATGCTATCATTTCTGTGTTATTACACAAATTTCACATTATAGGAGAAATATATCCATCGCCTGACCAATGTACAGCAAGTTAACCAATTTCGCATGAAAATCCAATTTCTTAAGTTAAAAGTATTTGAAACTGTGGTGAACTGTTGAAGTAACAGCTTTCAATCAGTCGACCACGGAGGCATAAGAAATGTTTTTCAGGCGCTGATCGGGAGGAATTTCGACCAAAATCCTTCAGTCCATCCGTTAGAAAAGAGCTTCAAGTCAATGAGGAAATTGGCTTATACACTCATTTATTTAACATCGGTTGTGACAAAAGCTTGAAGTTTATTAAATTCATTTACAATGATTGCTTTCTGGTACTAAACCATTACTCGCGCCGTTATACGGGTTTGTCCTAACAATGTTTCATCTTGCCTAATGGAGATCGATTGCAGCTCAGTACAAGAGGCAGACACTGTACCTCTGCACCACTATTGCTCACACGCTAAGGCAATTGATGCTTAATTAATCTAGTAGCCTCAAATGCGACGTATATAGCAAATTGCTATAGGCCTCCGCATCTTGTAATAAACGATTCTAGGGGGAAGAGAAAATACATGTCCATGTTATGCAGAATGCATATATCAAGAAGCCTTTCTTGACCAGACATGACAATTGTTCCATTGTTTCTATCAACTTCATTCCCATCACCAATAATAAAACATTAAACCAAATGTAAGGAATGATGAATTTAAAAGTAACCTGCTAAAATAATTCTAAAAACCAAACAATAGGGAGCTGAGAAATACCTACTGGACATGGGCGTAAAACAAACACAAAACATCATTTTTCTTATTCTTAAATGATTTACACTTTTATTTTAATTGTACTTTCTTAATAAAATATCTCAATAAAAACAATGCATAAAGCATGAGTGCTTTAGATTCATGAAGCAGGGATTCTCCGTTTTTTCCTTTTTACTCACTGTGGTTAATAAATATCTTCAATCAACATTTGGTATTTCTAATGGACGTGATCTGAATGGAATATAATGACCAATAACATCACTGATGTCACATAAATAAAATAAACACATTACTTTAACAAAACATCACCAATTCCTGAAAGTAAGATGACAGATAAAATTATCATTTCTAAAGCATATCTGAATCGAGTATAACATACAAAGAAACTGCAGGCTCTTTATTCAGAGTTAACAATACATTTCTCTGTTAAACTATAGCCAATGTGTTGTAGCATCAAAGGGGTAATGATTCAATCAAATATCAGTTTTAGTACTCCCGGTAGTCCCATATCCATTTCCTCAATCCGTTTGTTATCCGACTGGTTCCCTGATGCTGTCTCCTTTAATCGTGTTCTGTTTGTCATACTGTCAAAATGTGTATGTTTAACAAATACAGAATCCTCAATACCATTTCTCATGCCTGCAATATCACCCAAATATTCCTTAGAATGTCCTCTCAACTGGAGAATAACTCCCTCACCAGGAGTATCCCCATGCACAGGTATTCCAGGAATACTGTCACTGATTGGTTTATAGATAGGTATATCCACCTTGGCCATATATCACGTTTCTGTAGTCAGACCAAATGTGTGGTTTAATGCTTCAATGTCGTGTTTATCACAGTGATCATAGAGTTCAGGTCGCCCTAACAGGGATATTGCCATTCGTAGTGTGCTCCATATATTCTGTGACATCACCGAGTCCGGGTCCTTTACACCATGACTCTGTTTCTGCATATTTAGAGCAGTGAGAAAATGTTCTACAGCCTCCCTGAAATAGAAAAGATGATGATGCTTTATGATTAGCTATTCTCTACAAACATGCTGCAGGTACAATCTGAACTCAATGAAAACACATCTATAGCCATATTGCTTCTCCGAGACTTCTTTCATTGTACTTTCTTTAATGTAAAATCAAAATAGACATTTAACATGATAAAGGAAACAGATATATATATCACAACTTTTAATTTCACTATTATGTATAGTACCGACCACAAGTAATGGTTTTTAATGATGTTCAACACATCTATATACATCAAACTACTTTACATAAACACTCTAAGGAAACATGTTTTAGTCGGGGAAGATTCATCCCAAATGTGTAGCCATACACTTATGTACGAGGTGTATTTCTCAACGCACAGAAATGCCCAAGCAATTGCAATTGGCTTGCACAGGAACTGGATTTTGCAAAAGGAAATGGTATCATAGAAGCATTTCCATCGGGTATTTCATGAGAGAGTTATGGCTATTTCTTTATAATGTTTTACTCAACAGATCATGGATCTGATAGATATTACAGAATCAATGTACCCAATCGGGTGTAAACGTTATAACTTGTGTTTAAGTTGAAGGGCTCTTAAACTCATAGCAAAATTTTACATGAATTATAAATCATATGACTTGATCATGTTTATTACTCACTTGTGGGCACCTAGATTAATACAGGCAATCCCAAGGTTATAGCGAGATCGTATAAATCCTGGGGCTAGCTGTAAGGCATTGTGATATGCATCGACCGCCTCCTCACTACGACTTCCATTAGCAAGTGTAGCTCCAAGTTTATTCCAGAGTAAAGCGTCCTGAAGTTATACAAAGCAAAAGCAAAAATAAAAAAATGTTCGTTTGGGGTTGAAGTAACTTATCACACCATGTCCAAGTCACTGCAGTAAACGAACTATATATTTTTTGGCAGAATTGGAATGAAAACAGCCTGCTTGTAAGACTAATTTCCTATGATTACTAATCTATGAAGGTTAGGACCTATTTTATAAGGTTATAGGTATAATAGTTCAATTCAAATATGCATTTGTATCTTCTTGTATTAAATATTTTCGAAGCAAATCAATGAAATATCAGGACCAGACTTGCATAGACAATTTTTATTTGCACATCCAGAAATGATCAGCAGCAGCACCTACCTTAGGTCTGACTTGTAGCGCAGAAGAGAAACAGTCTACAGCCTTGTTATATTCCCCACTGAGGTTAAACAACACGCCCAGTCCACATTGTATGTCCGCGTCTATTTCTGCTGTGGGCGCAGATCGGGCAGCTCGTATAAATAGATCCTGAATCTCTTTGTGCTCAGCACTGAAATAACAGTTAAGGAATGTTACCCGGGTACCGTTTTACTAAACAGCTTAAGGAAAATATTTGCGTAAGTCATAAATGATAAACATGGATAGTATCTTCAATGAAAGTATAATATTGCAATGTGACAAGTTAAGTCATAAAAAGTGTCTCGAAGAGACTCCAATGATGTGTTACTTTGCAATATTGATTTGCCCAATATTGAAAAAAGAGGAATTGTTGCTTTAGACTCACACAAATCTTAAGCCTAAACTGTTTGGTAAAACGGTACCCTGGTCTGGAGGAATTTAATCTAATTGTTTGCATAGTCACACAGTTTGAGTGAAGAAACTGATCTCAGATTCAACCATAAAGTCTCTGTATACAACCTGCTTAACTTGGTTTGACAGTGAATCCCATTGAAGTATTCAAGTCTTGTTTATTCCTTAAAATACTTTATAAAGACTAACAACAACATTTTTACTCTATTAACAACATTTAAAACTTGTAGCAACCTTATACTGCTTTGTGAAGTAGATGTCTTAGATACATATTTATGTTAATAAAGGACTTCAAAGATATATCAATGAGATTTCATTTAGCCTTTTTTTTCAACATTTCTTCATGAGATGTTTTCAAAGATTTGTTATTTCCAACTGAGGGATTACCAACAAAAAGGAAATTAACTGGAAAATGATTCTGAGGAAAAACATGTCTTTCAACTACTTCTGTTGGACAATACATATTTTATCATACAATGGCCAAAACACTAGATTAACATAAAGAGTATTCTTCCTCACTAGACTGTTTAAACATAGGATTATTTCCAAATGACCCTTAATAAATCAATGGAAACATATGATCCTACAATAGTTGGATAAGACTGGTACCTACCTGGAAACATATGATGACACTTTTGGATGTCGCTCCATCACCTCGGGTACCAGAGAACTGTACTGAGGATTGTTCCTCAGCCACAACTTGAGCGTATGACAGGCATGGGATGCCAGAGACTCGTTGGTATAACTTACGGCTAACGACATCAAAGCAGTCAGGTTCCCGGGTTGTAAGTCCAGACATCTGTAGGTACAAAATAAACTGTTAAACTCACTATCATACTACAGTCAAAATACTCTTTCCTCTTTCAGGCAAAAGATATGTAGTAAATATATCTCATCAATCCAGACATAAACACCATTAATTTTACTTTTATGTCATTTCCCGATAACTCCAGTTTAACACATTACCACCTTACAATGCGTCTTGCAGCAGACAACTTTCAAAAAGAATTGTGGCAAAAGGAGCTTGTCATTAATTGTAACCTTTTTGGTAATACAAATATAAATTTGGATGAAATTTTACAAAATAAACTTACTTGTTTAAAGCTGAAATAGCGGCAGGCTCCTGTTCATTTTCTGCCTGAGAAGTACCGAGGTACTGCCATGCCTGTAACAAAACATCACAGTCAAAGTTTATCATGGAAATTGTTCAACACACCGGTTGATTATAATTTCTCATCGAAAGCTTCTGAAAACCCTTCCACTTTGTGCCATCTAAGGAGCAATAAACCTTTTACATAGAATATGCAGTCATATGTAAACAATTATCATTAATTCATGAATAAAACACAAGCTTATAGTATGAGATATAATAATAAATCTACTGTGCAGAAATAAAACATGTTATAAGTTTGCAACATGATTTCAGAGCATCATGAAAACCCAACTGACTAATACAGTTCTTTTTTTTTTTTTTTTTTTTTATATGGGTTTTACATCACATCAACATTATTTCAGTTATGTAGCGATGCCTGACTCTTAATGATGGAGGAAGACCCGTAACTCAACTGCCCATAAGGGCTGGTCAAGGTGGGTAGAACCATCGGCATTCCGTAAGTCAGTCGGGAGACTGCCTCTCATGAAAATCCATATCCCTCTCAGGATTTGAACCCACGCGGAGAGGGGCACAATTCTTTTAACAAACAAACAAAAATACTGTTATCAAAAACAGATATTAATTTCCATTAAAAACAGCGTTCAATAATTGATTAATAAACACCTACTGTAAAAAACACCAGTTTTTAAATTCTAGAAAATATCTAAGTGTAATAATTATTGTGGTCTGCTTCTGATTTCAGTTTGTCAAATAAACTGTACACAAAGACGGTATATTGTTCAGAAGGTTGAGGCTGCTGTATCATATAACCATGAAATCAAAATTATTGAAAACTGATAGATATTGATCATCATATGCAATATCTACCATTGTTTAGAATAATCATATATAAATATAATAAAACACTTGGAGGAAATACTTAAAGTAATCCTACCTCAGCATGTTCACTGTTTTTCTGGACGGCTGCTTCAAACAATAAGACAGCATTTGGTATATCTCCCTGTTGTAGTTTCTCTAGTCCAGCTTGGAAAGGGTCTGGGTGGTCCCGTAATGGGTTCTCCTCCTCAAATAGGTATTCCTAGGGGTAAACAAACTACCATATCAGTTTGTTCATCTTTATATTCAAAACAATTTCATCAATGCTTGGTTATATCACAGAAATATTTCACATATTCATTCTACATGCATTCAAACAACTTAAATCATTTCTTGTCCTTAAACTGTCATCTTAACCCTAGAGCAATTTTATAACCCATTAATAGATGGGAGCAATTAGTATCATTTTCCTATCTATTTAGGAACAATGCAATCAATGTTTTACGACCAATTAGATAA
This sequence comes from Cerastoderma edule, assembly GCA_947846245.1. NCBI lineage: Eukaryota > Metazoa > Mollusca > Bivalvia > Cardiida > Cardiidae > Cerastoderma > Cerastoderma edule. The sequence goes on from OX401417.1 coordinate 23,222,790, forward strand.
GGATACCAGTAGTTGTATAACACATCAGGAGAATTCCACCTTGGAATACAACGAGGAAAACTAATGAAATACAGATAAGAGAAGAATTGATAATCCTAGAAACCTCAAACAAACCGGTAATGGAAGCAATAAGGAATCTGAAAAATGTACAAATTTCTATACTTATCACCATGAAATCAAACAATTTCTGTTGAATTGGAATAAAAGGTTGTAAGGCATAAAGAAACATACCTTATATGGTTCTGTTTGTTCGTAGTCTGTTAGCCATGCATTCTCTTCGTTACCTGACCTGTATAGAGATCAACAAACTGTCTTTATTCATTCTTGACAAAACATTCAGTCTGACATATCCACTTAATGTATTACTTCTTGTTATAGAACGATTTGTTCAATCAGTGATTTTTTGTTTCATAATCTTATCATATGGTTCAACAATCTAGCTACATAATCTTTATAATACATCAAGAAAAGGTTGTTTGCTTCCTTTATCCTAGTCAAGCTTTCTTTTCATTTAAACCAACAAAACAAATCATTTTTTTAACAAGGATTGTAGTGCAAATCAATAACAAATACTTTGTGAACATAACATCACAGCTTATAAAAAGATGTACTCATTTATTCAAGTGTCTATCTATATATGAATATGTAAAATGTCTATTCACATGCTCTCTTGGACTAATAAAACACAAACTCAAAAAATGTAAAACATTAAACACATACTGAGACACCTCCTGCCAATGTTTCTCCAATTTCTCCCAAAATTCTGCATCTGTAACACTTTTTTCTGATGTGAACTCTTCTTCCCATTTATCCACTAATGATCGCTGAAATATCAAACAACTAGTGTAAATTACGGAAAGTTTCTGTTAATAAATGCACACAACAAGGCTTATTTATTCTAATACAGTTGTAAACAAGCTGGACTAGCATAGGTTGGTATACACCTTCTTGGTTTATATATTAACAATAATCTGAAGCTTTTAGATTATATTACCATTTATAAAGATCAAAATATAGCATGCACACACCAAACCAAAGCATTAAGCAACTGCTGGCAACCTATACAAAAAAGAAATTGTATACATGTCTGAGTAATAAAGGTGGGTAAGGGAAGCATGTTCCTACAATACATCTAACTTTTTTAAAATTGACTTAATTTAAAATTAAAAATACCTCAACTTGATAACAATAGACCAAAAGAAGAATTTTTCATCTCCATATTTGATCAAATACAATGTTTTTAAAGATCTTGTACAAAAAGGAAAATCCTCACTTTCACAAATACAATAAGATCTATGGATACATGTTTTCTTTCCCTTCATTAGTTTGTATCAGAATCCTTTAATGAATATATTCAATTTAAGTTTTAACACTTCTGATGAAGCCTGATAAGGTCTATTACAACATTCTGGATCTTTGTATATATTTACTGTGGAGATAAGAGCAGTATAAACATTGGCCAAAGAAAGCAGCACACTAAAGATGTTTAGGCAGACTCTACCTGCATTCCCTGGGAATTCTCTTGATTTGCATATTCATTGGCCCAGACTTCAGACTTATCTTGTGCAGTGTTTTCAATGACTTCATTGTCTTTTATTGTAATATCTCCATCTCCTAGTCTTTTTACAAACTTTATAAACTGCAGGATACAAAAAAGACAGATCTGTGGAATTGGGATATTTGGTTTTAAAAGGACAGCCTTACAAACACAATATTATCCATATCTTTAAGAAAGCAACAGTTACAATTCTATCCTATTGTACAAGATAATTATGAATCTAATGGTTTTGACTAGCTCTACTTTAAGAAATATAACTGAGGTAATCAGGCAATAAATGAGTAGGAAAGGCAAGTTCATGACCTACCGGTGATAATATATAAGTTAAGGTAAACATGGAAAAGGTGTGTATGGGGGAGGGGGATATAAGTCTAAATATTAAATCATATGTTTTTTTTCTTTCTTTTTTGTGTGTGTTTTATACTTAATACAGATCAAAAAGAGAAGAAAAGTGGGAAAGAATTATACAGGTACAAGCAATATGTCTCCTTATGTCGATTTGTCAGAATCATTCTCACAAAAAAAATAGGAAAATCAGTCTGGAGAGGCTAAAGTAAGTTGATACACTGACCTCTGAGCTGTTCAATTTGTCGTCTTCCACACTGTTGACTAATTCTTGAGCTGTTTTCTGTAGGTCATCATCTTGTTGGGCTTGAAAATCATCAATCCATTTGGCATCATCCAGAATTTCCTTATCTGGTACCTCAGACCTAGATTAATATTTCAAGCAAAACTCATGAATTATCATATCAAACTCATCTTAGCTTGTTATATAACAATAAATTCTTTTTAAAAAAAATTGGAATTGGATATACATGTACAAGATTTGTATTTGTGTAATGTACCATTGTAAATCATAAAAATATTTGTTTGCATGACTGTTTTGTAGTCTACTTTTCCCTCAATCTCAAGACTTAAAAAATTGCAAAGAGCATAATTATTTAAGACAATGAAATATTTTTCTTAACCCATTATATTTCGGTTTCAAAGTACAAATTGCCATAAGAAAATACAGACTTATGACTTTCTGTGCATAAGTAGCATCTATTGATGCTATGGAAAATGTCTGGCAATGAAAAATCAATTTGAAAGGTTCATAAACTATTTAACACAAAAAAAATAACAATTCAGTGCTAATAGTTAAGGACGTTCTCGGCAGTTCTATCTGCACACTTCATCTGCGCATTCAAGGGAGGTAATAATCTGTAACCGAAGAGGTACTTGCATAGTAGTCGAGTAACATTTTATTCCGATGGAATTTACTGTATGCATTTTTTTCATAGAATAATCATATTATTCATAAAACTATAAAAGGTTATTAACATAATTCTCATACTTCTATTTCTCAAGTTTAAAGTTATTTTAACCGTTTTTTATAAACGTTTTTTCAAATATGATCACCATGGAAACTGTCATTTTACAGAAAAACTAACATATCAACATATACTTTTTTTTTGCATTTCGTATTTTAAGATTAAATCTGACTTCACATACTGAAAAATAAGAAAATTCTATGTAAGGATTTTTAAAAAATCTATTTATTTGTAATAAACATATCAATTTTCATTGTTTTTTGTCGAATACAAAAATTTGAAAAACTGATTTGGATAACAAAAATTGTTCAGATTGTAATAATTTGAAATAACATTGAATTATAAAGTATTGAATTTATGAATTTATGTTTTTGTGTTAATAAACCTTCCAGAAATTATTCTATTACCTTTGCATATGGTATGGTCATTTTGACATTTTTGCCCCAAACGGTTATCATGGAAATTGTCATTTTAAGAAAAAACTAACTAGTCAACCTGCATATTTCTTTTCATTTTTGAATTCACAAAAAAAAATTTAAAAAAAAATCAAAATTTTAGAAAATTCCAAGAAAGGATTTTTTTCTATAAAACTTTAGAACATGTCCTTAAAAGCATATTGAGACTACTTGATTAATGAATATGTTAAACTTGGAAAGAGGTTGCACAATAACCAGACCAGGAAAAGAACAAAGAATGTGCATGCTTATAAAGAGCATGTGAACAGAAAGATATCAATGATATTGATGGTGAATCTTTAGCTTTTTTCTTGATACTTACCTCTTAATACCTTCTCATATGATACATTCAATATCTGCTGTAGATTTCAGCTTTCAAATAATTATTATCACAACACCAATTATGAATCAATACTCAAAACAATTACCAAGGTCTGTGTTCAGACTGATCCAAATATTCCTCTGCCCATTTCATAGGTGGTACCCTCGCCATCTGGTTGCCAGGGTTGTTACTAAGGAAATCATGTGACCACTCGTCCCCTGGTTTTGTGTTATCTGTGGACAAATATTCGTCAGCCCAACCTCCAGGTTCTGCAAGAGCTAACTGGGCTATATCTGGACCTGTCAATATAAATAATTTGTCATAGGAGTATAAACATTAATTACAATTAACATCTTACTTAATAATAACCCAATTTTAACCCCTGCAGCATTAAACTCAAATCAATCATTTTAACAAAAGAAGAAGTCTGGATAAAACCTTTAAGCTATGGCTGATTTCCACAAGAAGTCCAACCCAACAGCTTATATATGTGTAGGCATTGCTAGTGTCATTCGAACCCTGCATTGAGAACTATCATTACAAAATGTTCCAACAGATGAAAGAACAACATAAGTCATGTTCATGTAGTCTAACAAAAAAAAAGATAAGAAAACATTTATATAAAGCTATTGCCAGTTTCGAATTTCTTTTCATTTAGTTTAAACTTATTTATTTTACATCCATCCAAGCTTGAAGCTTATTGAATTCACTCTCAATGACTGCTTCCTGAACAATAAACCAGTACACACGTGGGATTTGATGGCTAGTCCCAGCAATATTCACCTCGCCTAACAAGGATAAATTCCGGGAACTTCGATATAAATGGCCAGCACTCTACCTCTGGACCGCTGTCTTTTCATTTTGTTCATGTTCATTGACACATAGTGTCATTTTTCAACAGGATTCTGTTATTTCATAACAGTCAATGCTCCTACGAATTCATTCAAGGTATTTTCCAAACAGAAACTCAATATATCCATTCAAAATCACTGACTTCTTTCTCATACTAACTACTGATGATATCAAGAGGATTGTTTTACATGACATATCTAATGTATTCAACAGTTACACTTTACAAGTACAGCCTAATGAACCCACCTCTCTGTGGAATGAATTTCTGCTCTGATTCCTCAATCTCTCTCATCTCCTGTAACAAGCTGCCCATATGGAATGTTTGTGGGGCCATGGCCACGCGCTGACTGCTTAAAAACTCCTCAACAAGCTGTAATATACAGAAAAACTCTAAACAGACATTCAAATAACAGGCAGAACAGTGTTCCATTGCTCATAGAATTTCAAAAACTACATGACTGGTACTATCTGTGGGTCTTAACAAAACAATGATAATGTTTACTTTATAGGTTTAGAGAATACTTAAAGAATCAATCACTGGAAAAATATCCGGTTATTTGAACTTTTGTAAACATGTTTGCGCAGTCATAATACATGTCCATATATGACCAGAAAAAAATGAGAAAAATAGAGTATAAGGTTATTTCAAACATATTCAGTCATTGTTTGGACTTTATTTTATTACTAATTGAATATATGCATAAAACATGAAAACTTGAATATGTTGTTTTAATAATTGTAAGCTTAATATGCTCTTAAACAAGGAAACATGAAACAAATTCATATTTTATTATAAATATGTTACATATTGCATAAAATGGTCCAGCATGACCAATGCCTTATGATTTACAAGTCAGGGGAGAAGTAAAAAAAATGTTGACAAATGATTCTATACAAAAGAGCAACAACCTATTTATAACACCTTGTGTCAGAAAAGGGATCCTAGTAACCTTGTAGTGAATTTAAGATGGACTGATTAAATTTGGGCAAGAAATAACCTTACCTCATTTTGATTTGCTTCCACAATGGGTCGAGTAACCTACAAATAAACAATATGATAATAGAAAATGTAAGTGTGTAATCTTGTAGTGGTCCAAAATGGAGGTGGTTATACAGCATAGACTTGTTCTTTCTGTTTGAAAAATAAGAAAAAGAAATAATTGAGCATGAAATTAGAATATAGATGTTCACCTACAAAGATAACAGTACTGGTGAAGTATCCAGGAAGCAGTCAGCGAGAGTGAATCTAATAAGCTTCAAGCTTCGGTCTCAATCAATGTAAAATAAATAAGTTTAAACTAAAGATAACATGATAATCACATGTATACCAAGTGAAACACCCCAAGAGATTAGTGAATACCTATTGCTCCTCGATTTTCTGACTGGTCACTCCATTTGTATTAACTATCACTATGCTCTCTGATACATTTGCATTAAATCTAACACGAAAAATGTATAGATTTTTTAAATTGCATTCTTTAAAGTCATAAAAAGTTATATATTTAAGCTATAAACCTATTGAAAAGACTTTCTTGATGTAAATCACAGGTACTTTGACACAATCTTCTATAATGTCCAATGTACACAGTCTATATACTTTATAAGAAATATAGTATATTTATACCGTGATTACTATTGAAGCTCCTGAGATGTAAATTATTTAATAAGTTGAACTAATTTATTTCTCAATAACTTCCTAATCTTAGTTGTGTAATATGATCTTAAGTTATAACAACTATCCAACAAAATTTCTATCAACTGAGAAAGTTTCTTGAAGCACTCATCACCATTCATAGGACTTTAATATTGATTTCTAGCGCAACTGAAAAACTTTGCTCAGTTTATGCTTGGTAAATAGAAACATAGAAAATGTCTTTAGAAAGAAATTGAATCAGATAAAACTATTTTAACATTATCTACCTCTTCCTTTGCAGAAGATGACATTTAATTAACAATTCATCACAATCATGTTTTCGTTGTAACGAATATTTTTCTTATATATACTTCTTGCAATATTTCAATAACATTTTTTGGCAATCAGTTAAAGTCCGCAGTGAATCTAATACTGCAGGTAATATACTGTCACTATAAAGTCACCTATTACAAATAACTTTATGACTTCAGGGCTTTTTTTTCTTAAATTGGGAACAGGCCTAGGCCTGCTGATTTGGTGAAATTGTATCACTGAAATTACTAAATTGGGAAACCAAAATGCTGGTGTGATTGAATTTTGGGGAAAACTGCATGATTTTAACGACATTTCTAATTTGGAAGGTGCCTTTTATGGGGCCCCTGGTACATGTGTGAAAAAGCCCTGGACTTACTGGTTGTTGAAGACTTGAACCCGGTCTCCCCATCATGAACCCTTCCTGCAAATAAAAGTATCATGTATACCATCTGTTTAGTAAAGGCTTTCTATATAGCTTGTAAATGACCATGGATCTTCACCAAGTTCATATTTATGAAAAGAATAAAATTGCTTTGATGATCATGTATTTATAACGGGGAACCCTTCTGCAGCACATCTGCTTTTAAAGACTTATCAATGTATAGTAAGAGACTATTTAAAGACTTATCAATGTATAGTAAGAGACTATTTAAAGACTTATCGATTTATAGTAAGAGACTATTTAAAGACTTATCAATGTATAGTAAGAGACTATTTAAAGAATTTATTACCATCTATATCACATGACCACCAAGTTTGGTCAAGATTTAACAACAATTTCAGTTTCAAATGCTGTCACTGGTATGTAAACCAAGGCTGAGAAGGGCCTTTGGTTTCAAGTTTTGTACCACTATCAGGGATGACAAAAAAGTATGTATTCCCAAAAGCTTGTCCAAAAGTCTTTACGATAAAAGAGGATTTTTTACTGAAATTTATCATACAACCATTATACAGACAAATGCAGAAAAAGATTTGGCATTTACGGAAATGTATATCAAAATCAGATTAAATCGTCCCTGTATACTCTAACCAGTAGGCCATGGACTTTCCGCCATTCGAAGGATACAAATCTATTACAGATCTATAGAGAAATACTGTACCTGTCTCATTGCCCTATCTCGGGTCATGTGAGAAGTCAACTTCATTAGAGAGTTTGTTCCTCCACACTCCCCATCAACCAAGTTCCTCATCGCCATGGCTGTGTATCTATTAAGCTTTCTGGAAAAGGAGATAATTCTTTTTTTTAATAGGTAAAACAATTCTCGAAATATGGCATACAATTCTTTTGGACTTGTGAATCAGCTTAAAAAAACACAGGAAAGATGTGTGAAAAAGTTTTTTTCAACTTCCTTAAATAGCTTATTGTGAAGAAAGTAAAGGACCCAGACAGTGACTACTAAAATAAATATATCGTAGCACAGAGATATACGGTTCTTCTCCTGTCTTCTAATCTCAGGACACCCCAACAGCAACTGGTGAGGCGGATCTTTCACCATTTCTCCTCATTCTTTAAAAAGCTGAACTTAAATGACTGAACTCATCTGACTAGAGCAAAATCTTGTTCAATGCTCTTACCATTACTTGAACCTCTTCAAGATGATATTCAAATCAGATTCACTGGTGCTAAAAATTGGTGACGGTTATTTCCCAGATGAAACGTTTCCCCGAAGTTAATCTTTATAGCAATCGAGAAGAGGTTCCCCTTAGTTAATTTATATATATTGATCTTATATTTATAAATGTTCTTTACAGTAATGCACTGTTCAATGCATGGCAATATATCATATTAAATTATATATACAAGAAATCACATTCATTTGTTGCTTTTCCATCTTACAAATAAATTTAAACAATCCGTTTTGATATTTAAATTTTAATTGTGACGAATTAGCCTGCTGGTTATAGATATGATAACCAAATTAATAAGGTGTCAACAAACATTAAACAAATTGATCAATAGCAAAAACATATCTAGGGTTCAACGCAAGACTATAGCAAGTGCTTCACAAACGTGAAACATCTACTATGGTATTGCACTGAATCCTTCATATGTTAATGATATCTGATAAAGAACCAACAAACATTCTGATCAAACCAGTGATTCAAATTAGACCGATTTTTCTTAGAACACCTGTCCTGAATGATTTTTCTTTAGGTCATTTGTCCTAAAGAGTCCGAAATACCTCAGACAATACATTTTATCATTGTAACTTATTTTTAAGACATTTAATGAAACTAGCAGACTGACTTTTAACTACTTCTACTCTACATTAAGAAATAATAACTTTGAGTTAAACACAACAAGGATCATTTCAAAACAATACAATTATACAATCCTTCCTTTAGATTAAGAACCATTTCCTTGGAACACCTTTGAAATCGAAAGGCATTGCTGACCTTTTCTAATTGGTCCTTATATTCATGAAGTGGTACTGTGTGTCAGGGTGTAGGTAGCTCTTAGATGCATTCTAAGTTAGACTCTACACTGAGAATTTAGGACAAAAACAGGAGCATACCTTATTCTAATCATCTGCTTGTTTGAAATTGTTCATGTTACAGAGAGTGTCCAATGATTTCTACTCATACGGCAGGTATACCAAAAACAATTGGGACAAAAAGAACTAAAGAACTTTAAATTGGAACGCTTTTTTATGTCTATTCTTGATATGAATGAATTTTCCAAATATGAAACTCAAGATATAGACATGCTCCCTCCAATATCTACAGGTAAAGGTGAAAAATCCATCCAATAACATTTTTCATTGAGATGGTCAATGCCCAATGAATGTCAGAATCTTTGTTACAAAGTGCACAATCGGAGTTTCCCAACTCCAAAAGGAACTGTGCTAAATATAGCATATGTATGCTGTTCAGTAATCTGGTTCCCTATCACGCTATAAAATCACGCAATTGGAGGTATCTCATTATTGTAGTATTTCAGTTACCCTGTTAGCAGTCTCCGTTATCAGAAACGACAAAAAATCTTAATGCACACCTGTCAAACTTTCAGTATTTTCAAAATATCACCAAACGTAGCGATCTCTACAAATAGAACATATGGTTTGCAGAACCTTAACATTGCACAAAGTGATGATTATTATGTTAATTCTTTGCTGAATTTTAGCCTTCCCTCAGCATTTGACCTATTGCTACCATAAATCGTCTGCCATACTGTCTGACAAACACACTTTTACCCTTTTTTATCTGCCCTTTGGTCTGATAAACATTTTTTATGTCGGTCAATTTGAGATTTTCGTAGCCCTGTGCCAAAGAACCGATCCATTCTAAATCACTGCAAACTGAACCTTCCTTTTTCTTGGCTACCCCTTCTTTTCTTCAGTGAATGTGAATATATGTGAATGCCAAAGCCATTGATTTCTAGCTTGAATCTCAACAAAAATGTTCAAATTTGATTTGAACTCAAATGTCCCTGTGAATGAACATTAAAGATCGAATCTATGTAATATAGATACGATGTCGTAACGTCTTGCAGCTAATATTTGGTTGCCAGACACGGTAGTAACATTACTTCTATATGTAATATTGATAAGCACTCAACAATAAAAATAAACTTTTGGGAAACAACTACTTGACTACTCTTTGAATTAACTTCAGTGAAACTTCTCTTCAGGGAAACATTGCAAATCCTTAAAGTAAATACTTTGAGGGAAATTGAAAACAGAACCTTGTATGATCTGGCGAATTGATGTCACATTTAGTTGCTAAAACAGATAAAAAATGTAAGAGAACAACACAGCTGATGTGAGAAATTCATCAAAGTTTTTGCTTTACTTTACCAAAGACCTTATAAACCTTAGGTCTTTGCTTGACCTCATTAATGACACCAGGCAATGTTTATTCATTTTCATTCGCCACTATACTAATTGTGTTTACAGGACACTCCAGAAACAAAAGGAGGGGAAACGATATCAGTCTTTAAGACACTTAGGTTAAGTCGGTGGTCTTAACTATGTCTTGTTTCATTCCGGGTACTCACTTGATTGTAAATTATGTAATTATCAAATAAAAGTTCATTTCGTCCTCAATATTTTGTTGCTTTACTCTTAGCCTAAGGACATCCGGACGGAAATGATTACGCCAATACTTTGAACCGAAGTAGTTAATCCCAAAATCATTTTATTGATCAGTACAAAAGGATCATTTAATATGCATCAATGAAAAAAAATCAATTCAACAATACAGATAATATATAGTTGTATAATGGCTTTCTCAGAATAATACTGGATATTTTAATTATTGAAATGCTTGTGCACGAAAATAGTTCCAAACAGGAAGTCGGCCATATTGGATTGTTGACATAGGGAACCTGTTGGATACGGACAAATTATTTTAGTTTTCGGGATCAAACAAGCGTTTTTCCTCAGGAAACAAACATGCCATCGAGAGCAGAGGATATAATGAAGGGGTTTAAGCTGTATCCTTGAAATTATATTGTTGAAGCGCTGACAAATTTTTAGGAGTTATCGTTTCTACAGTGTGCTGTGATAAATACAATTTTTGACAGCTTCCAAGAATTTTACACTCCGTAGCTCAAACTGTACAGTGCCGAGTGTAAATATAGCTTATTGTCAAGTTGCTTTTCTGAAGCAGGAAGTATTTTTAATCTTCATCCCGTTTTGATCTTTTGGCATTATTTTTTTTTCTTAAGGAAAAAAAATCATTATTTAGGGAAAAAAAATCATTATATATGCAATCATTTTTTTTTTTGGATTACAAATTTGAGATTTTTTTTTCATAATAGATCCATATTTGAGGTAGTCAAATTAATTTGATGTCATCCGACTTAATGAGAAATTTTAGCATCGGAAAATATCTCCCATCCTGTCAAACTTTTGAACGATATATGTTTAATGGTGGACAGATGCAACAAGATTCATGTTCTTATATTCATGACCAGTGCGTCGATGCTCCAGAGTGAGCCCTGCACTTGATCATGAAGAAGAAGAAAAAGATGTTGCAACTTTTGAACACTAATATTTCAATTTTTCCAGTAAAATATCAAAAGATCATTGCTCACAAGTGTAAACAATTCCTCTCTTAATCAATCCATAAATGTAATATGTCTGTTTTCCGGATATTTACTTTGTATCAAAGGTTTAATTAACTTTATGTGACCATTTTCTGCTTGCCTCGCTTTCGATAAATCTACAAATAGAAACGGTGATGATTTACAGTCGTTTCCCTGAAGTAAATTTATATAGAAACCGAGAAGTCGTTTCCCCGAAGTTAATTTGTATAGTGGAGAACTTTTATTATATAGTAGATTCAATCTTTTAAATTGTGTTATATCTATATAGTTCACAAAATAGTTGACTGACTAGGAAGTGAGTTGTTATGTTAAACCTAATAAATGCACGTTTATTTTTAAGACATGATTAGAACAAACATCACCACACAAACAAACTTATAACCCATTGATGACTCCTAGTTATCCCAGAGATGTATATAATATATCAAGATATTCCAAATCAAGAAAACAACACACTTTGTTTTCAATTAACTTTCATAATTTGATCATTTTACAAATGAAACTCTTTATAAATTTAAATTTATACTATATTACATAGATAGAATTCCTATATAAATACTTTCGGGGAAACGACTCATCGAATACTGTGACAGTAATAGGGTTTATGTATAAATACTACTTCTACAGTCTTGCTGTAGAAGCCGGCTTTTATGGGTGATTCGGTAGAGTTGTTGGCTTTCTCTCGGAAATTAAGCAACATACATCGCGATAAGTACCTGGATGGGTGACCCACGGTGGCTTTACTCTGAGAGGGACCCAATAAACGTTACAATACATTATAAATTAACTTCGGGGAAATGACTCTTCGAGGAAACGGCTGTCACCCAGGTTGATCGAGTCATCTACAATTTCACTGTTTTGAATTTAGTACTGCATGAATTGGGCGACTGGAGCGTCATATTTATTTCTTAATCACCAATGGTTTAAACAACTTCAAGTTTTGTCTCTTATCACGCTAATACTACCATCTTTATCAAAGAAATTATTTCAAACTCCTAAGATGTTTCTTTGGCGGAACATGATAGAACTTAACTCCTTATTCCATAATAACAGGCATTCTCTATTCACCTATGACTTTTTTTGTGTGAACAATGATTTCTGCACCGGTTGACAGGCAAAAAACAAATACATTTGACAATTTAGTGGTTTTTAATTGTTTAATGCCGTTATTTGGTGGTCAAACTTAAGTTTGAAATATTGTCTATCAATTGATTTTAAATAGCCAGTTTTTGCTTTATTCTGGAAATCTGAATTTGGTAAATCTGCCACTAATTGGGTCTTTAAAATATTTAGCTTCATCAGAAAATAAAAGGCAATCTTCCGTTCATATTTTTTTTACCATATTGGAGGCAGCTAATGAGACTGAAAATGTTATTTTTAATGGTTTGGTGGGTCACTATGGTCATTTTTTTTTCATCAATATATTTCTTTTTAAAAAAAAGAATTGTAACAGTATTTTTATTTTTACTTCTAAATACAAAAAAAAGTGACAAAAAACATTTCCATTTTCATTTTAACATTCTTTTGTAAATACCATAACAATTTGTATCCACTCTTTCATTTCACATGATGACATATTTCAGATCCAAGGTTCAAGCTTATCTTTGTGACACTTGCGTTAAAAATGCAAGAGAACAATTTTTTTTCAGATTATATCAGGGTTATTGTAATGTAACCATCCAAATCTCATACTGATTCTCTTTAAAATGAAATTGTTAAAAATGCAGATTTTTTTTTAAATCATCTCTATTCTTTGTTACCTAATACAACTGTGGTAGAGCTATTTATTTACAAATGAAGATGACTGATATTAGATAAAGCAAATGAATCTCAGAGCAGTTCAGCTATTGGTGTCAGAGATAATGTGCACATCTTGATGACGTTCATGTGAACACATTCACCATTTATCAACATATTGAGTGGCAAATGAGTCTCGTTGACGCTTTTTGTGTCAGAAGCAAATTTTTCTTATTCTTTATTGATCACATTCAAAATGGTGGACTAAAGAAGTAACAAAAATGAGTGGAATATTCTGCTCAGGTTGTAGAGTATATGATTGGAATCTATGATTTTCATCTATTCTTGTGATCACATATGTTACCTATAAATGAATGAATCATTTATTTTTTTTATGTGTGATTTTGTTTCAAACAAAATTACAAATGTACCTGGCCGGGTTTTATGTCTTTGATGACATCCGTCTTGTGTTTTAAAGACGTAAGAAGCATGAACTCTTCAACTATTTTGAGTTATTCACAATGCTTGCCTCCCCTGTTGTCTTGATCATTCTAGTATTTATGATGTATGGTCAACTAACAAGTTTTCATAGCAAACAAGAATTCAGGGTACATTCACTCTCTAAAACCCTGTTAGCCCTAGGCATGCTCATTATCACTTTTGTCTGTAAACAGACAACACAAGAATTTTACTTAGACTTACATTTGGAAATATAGCAAATACGTCCTGTCCGAATCTGAATACTGCAGCTTTCATATCTGGTTTATAGAATCATCTAGAGATCCTCTACAAAGATAAATCATGCCCCTTGTGGTCATAATTGGCCTGTCCATGGAGACCACTTATTTTACAGACTCATATTGGACAAACTTTCAAAAATTACTTTGTCTTAAACTATAATAGTACAAAGACTTAAGTGTTGCCTTTGTGCATTTCTTGATATACATGTTTAACCACGCAGTATACAGAATGAACATAGTGGTACATAATTAGGTTTTTAGAAGCATTGATATCCTTAACAAACACACAGAAATTGGATGAACCTTAGAGATGCAGATTCAGGGAAAATATTGTGGCAGTCAAGTGATGACTTGTAAGTATGATTCTGGCTGTCATTTATCAATAATTCATCAATTATTCTACCAGTAATTCAGTTAACCATGTCACTATTTAGCCTCAGCACTTATAGATTGGGATCAGTCATTGCTTGCAGTGTTGTAAATTCTATACTTGTTTCAAAATGTTCACCGCTCCACTTCTGGATTTATTTTAAAAATAGAAAGAAGTAGCAGAAAAAAGTAGAGTTGAACATTTACTCATATGTACAATTAGTAACTACAGCAACAAAGCTACAAGTGTTAAAATTTGATGTTCAAGTTCATTGGAAAAGCTTAAACAAGTTATTTGAAGTCAATATACTGATTCCTTGCCTCTATGAATAGTGGTGTCGCACTATAACTTTTTAGGTTCAGGAACTTTGTCAAACTCTGGGCAGGAATATTTTCCTTCGCTACACTTCAGTACAGTACCACTTCCTTCAATGAAATCATGTGACAATAAATACGGTCATGTGACCCAAACAATATAACTGAGACACCAAAGAAATGGGTTCCCTGTGATTTAGTTCAACCTGCCGTGCTTTGAAAATAAATGATGAATCAAATTCATACATTATTTTGACAATTTTGCCATTTTGTTGATGTCCGTTTCTCTTAGGGCATGACCCTATGTACTTTATTGCTTCATTATATCGAATAAACCTTTTCTTGGTTGGCTGTTACGGGACCTTGCTGTAAACTAACAAGGAAGAAAATAAGATTACAAACTGGTTTGAGTACAATTTAAGCAACTTCTGTCTGTTTTTTACATATAAATATATTTTGCCATTACTTTTTGTAATGATTGGGCCAAAGAAGTCAAGCTTCTAAAATTGAAGAAATGCTGTTTTCAGATATCAATTCAAAATTTGTAATGAAAAAATAAATCATCCTTCCAGATGTGGAAGGATTTTTTCTGTGATAGCAGGGAGCTCCTAACCAAAATGAAAAGGTAGATCACTGCATAGGAGAGACCCAATGATCCTGTTGAATTAAGCTTCATGTTAAAGCATTTATATTTTCAGATCAACCCCAAATGCAGAACATGAAGGTATGATTTTATGATTAACCCCTGATTTTTTTGTCTTGTAAGAAGTAGACTAATTGAAAAAAAAGAAAAGGCTTTTCTTCTTTGGAGTTCCATATTTAGTATAATTGTTATCATACCAGTTGAAGATCTCTATTCTTTTTTATTATATGAACTCTTTCAGTTTAAAATTAAACATAGAAGTAATGTTCTCTGCAAAGAGAGTTTTTTTGACATTTGATATAGATAAAAAAAAAAATTGATATGTGTTAGGCAACTGCAAGCTCATGCTTTTGTTTCTGACCGTCACACATAATTGTCAATGTTCATAGTGGAATTGTAATGGTTAATTGAATTTCTTTTTGCCTTTTAGGAGGGATAAGTGGTACTTGTCATATGTTTGCTACAAACCATTGACCCAGGGTTTTAGAGAATTTTAGGGTAATTTGCAGTTTTTAACTTTCGCAGCCCGTGTTCCAAAGAAGATATTGAAGAGCCGAGCTGTATCAAGAGAAATTAATTTCTCCTCTCAGGAAGTGATGGAGAAGTTTAGATTGGAACAGAAAGTACTCTTCAAAGGGAAATGTCTTGAAGGTATGTAGCACTTGTGAACATTGAATTCATCTATTGTATTTTTTTAAAGTTTTCTCAATAACATAAAACGATTATGATAATGACTTTGTGATTTCAAAAATCTTTCCTCCCACCTCTCATTCAAGTTTTCTTTTATATTTGCCTTTGTTTAAGTTTATATACTCATTTAAATTTGTTTGCATCTGCTTCAATGTTTATGCATCTGTTTGTCTGTGCAACCAAATGTTTGAGTTTACATCATCAATGTGTCTGGAGCTTTATCCTTGGAAGGTTTTTTTCCCACATTAAGCAGGTAGGATACATGTCTTTCTTCACCCAATTGGATAAAAGTTGGTTAAACTTAACCAAATGGTTAAATCCCGATTAACTGTAGATTTCTGGTTAAAATGTCGCTTAGCTCTTGTATAAATGTTGATCAAAGTTAACCAACATTGAATTTCTGGTTAAATTTAATCCTGGTCCTGAGGGCGGTTAACTTAACCAATTTAGAAAACACATAGATAATAGCTTTTGTTGAACCAATCTTACAATGATACACACAATTCTAATGCCAGGACTGACAAAAAATGAGAGGCTGCAGTTATTTAAGTTATTTGAGATGTAATGTGACTGGGGAAAACATATCATAATATGTATATTTTCCAACACCATAACTTAACGCAATCATGTGTGCGTAACACACAATATCTAGCTAATGATATCAATTCTGCCTTTGTGGCCTAGTGGTTAGAGTACAGAACTAAAAATCACATGGCCCCTCTCCGCGTGGGTTCAAATCCTGAGAGGGATATGGATTTTCATGAGAGGCAGTCTCCCGACTGACTTATGGAATGTTGATGGTTCTACCCGTCTTGACCAGCCCTTTTGGGCAGTTGAGTATGGGGTCTTCCTCCATCATTAAGAGTCGGGCAGCGCTACATAACTGAAATAATGTTGTTGTGATGTAAAACCCATATATAATAATTCTAACATTGTACAACGATTTGCCAAGCGTTTAATGTTTAAACTATCTTTAATATAGCAAAATCCTTAAGCCTAGATTAAGATACAACTGCGGTTCAGGAAGAGTTTAGTCTATAAAATCGAAAGAAGATGACAATATTTCTGTCTTGATTTCAATAACAAGGGAATTCAAGAGTTTCTTCATACATCTTTACATATGCTTTAGATTTGTATGAATTAATTCTAAATGTTAAAATCCCAGACTTTTTTCCCCATATTGCGTCCACAGAAAGTTTCGTCACCATTCATGCATGTCAACATAGACCGAAAATTGGGATCTTCATTTACTTGGAATATATGCTCAACGCAAGCTAAATTTCTTGCATAGTGCAACTTATCTTTGTTTCACAGCCAATTATGCTTTCTTTTTGGGTGGTAACTTCTTGTTCAATGAAATAAACTACTTATAAGAAGTGAAGCGGTGAAAGATTTTTGAGTTATGTTGATGCATTATGGGATATATTGGTTAAAATAACGTGTGGCTAACTTTAACCAGTTTGGTTAAATACTGTTATACAAACGGGTTTACCAGATTGGTTAGCTAACCTAAATGGTTAAAATTTAAGCCAGGGTTAGCAGTTAACCATGGGTTAAGTTAAACAACGTTTATACAATTGTGTGCTGAAATAAAAGCTCTAGTTGGATATCATTTGTGAAGGAAGGTGCTGTCATGAGGAGTTTGGCTCTACCCAATTATAAATTGGCGATGTCTACTTAACTCATTCTTACTAGCTGGGTGGAGAGGAGTGATCAAAGTATATCACCTGGTTTGCCCCTCTCATGATTAGTTTTATTAACATTCTTATGAAAGGAGAGTTCATTAAAAGATAATTTAAATTGTATTCCAAAGTAAAAGTCTTTCAGATATGATTTACAAGGTGTACTGGTTGCTAATTATATTGATCATTTGATGTTTTGCTTGAAGTTCTTTAAACTGACTATCTCACAGATTGCGCTATGAGTAAGAAACATTAAAAAGTTGATTTAAACAAATCTAATTACTAAATAGATCATTTACCAATTACTTTATTTAAAGATCTGTGTTTTCATTAAAAAGATTTGATATGAGCCCCCTGAAGTGTTTTGATGAGAGAACTTGCTTTTTTAGGTGCATTACAAGGCTTATTTGGTGAGAGTGTTGACCCATCTAAACTATTTTGTTATTTCAGGGAGGAGGACATAATAAATCATTAGTTGAATAATTGTCTATTACTGATAAACAAATTTGCTAATCTTGACCAAACAGTTATGAACAGGATTTAGCAGTGAATCAATTATCTAGTTTAAGGTTATGTAATTTATCACTTTGTTAGTAATTCTGTGGGGTTGTCATGTTGAATTGTATGAATTCATTCCAAAAATCGAGACTTTGCTCTTAATTAAACAAATGTATGCTCTTTTTTGTTCTTAATTGATTTCCAGGAATACTTTCAAGCTTTGCAGCAAACTTTAGGTTTGAGCATATAACTAGATATTTCATTTGATTATGTAAAGTGTTAAACTAATACAGTGTGTCAGGTTACTAGCTGCCACTTGGACAGACTTTGGCCTCGGTAAGCTTGAGATCGTTAGTGATAGTCCATGGTAGAACCTCTATACTCTATATAAGACAACACGATTACCATCTGATTTTAGTTAATTGATTTGTTATTTATTTTCAGAGTGGTACTTTGAGTTTGGTTTTGTTATACCTGGGTCGACCAACACATGGCAGAGTGTGATAGAGGCTGCACCTGAGTCACAAATGATGCCTGCTAATGCTTTAAAGTAAGTACTGTGGACCCTCGTTTATCCGAACACTTTCGTTCCCAGGGGAAATGTTCGTATTAACGAATTTTCCGGAATAAAGAATGTGCGAGTTACAGCGAAATGTTTACCTTTACACGGTGTCGGTGTATCATGATCATTACTATGAAGTAAGAAATACACAATTATTTTTTTTTTGAAGGGAAATATAAAGTGTGTTAAGGAAGTGTTTATTTGGTAAAAACGGATTTTTAAAAAAATGACAATTTGAAGCAATGTATTTCGAGAAGTTAAATTTCCTTAAGATAGCTCTGAAAAGAACTGTCTTAGTTTGGCTGTGGGTGTAGACATCTTCAAGTTGTATCTTCTTATTTCAATATCGAGAAATGAGATAGGTAGGGATTGTCGAGAGTTTATTTATAGGGAAAAGGAGCATATCGATTGAGTAATAATTGAAAATGATTGCCAGACATTGTCTCCCGATCGCTGTCTAAGCAGCTAATCAGCCAATCAACACCTTTTACAAACTCAACTATCGACATGCGACCGTAATTACAATAATGTAAGACCAATCAACTGACAGAATGACCGATTAACAAACAATCAACACCTTCCAGTACACTACACTAGGTGACATGTTATGGTCAAGCATACGTGACAGTTTGCAAAACGTGTGAATGCCGTTTACAACAGAAGACCGATCCCTTCATTCGCAACTGTAACCGCAAAATAAACGATTTTACTGGTTTCCGGACTAGCCATACGCATATACTATGAAAAGTGACTGTTGGTTCCCGAATATTTTTGTCCGGTTCCGGAACGCGGATTTTCCGCATTAAACAGTTAAATTGATGAAGGTAAGATCCGTTCCCTCAAAATTCTGTTCGGATGGTGAGTATTCCGGATAAACGACGTTCGGATTATCGCGGGTCCACTGTAGTCAGAAAGCAGTATTAACCCTTTACCAAAAACCAAATTTTCAACTGTCCCAAATTGAAAGAGATTGCAGACGACATTTCAAAATGTAATGAAATTGAACTAATCTTTGGATAGGGCAGAAAACATTGTGGGAAAAGGAGAAATTGCTCTAAACAAGCAATTGCTCTCCTTTCCCACAATGTTTTCCAGAGTCGTCTGCAACAAACTGGTCTAATGTTGTTACTGTTTGGTAATGGGTTAACAGGAAAAATCTCTCATTCAGTTTTTTGCATAAATGGTTACATAGATTGTCACATTGTTTTAGTATGGCTACACCAAATCCTATGTTTAATAACTTAAACAGAGGACATCTACAGTCTTAAAATTTGGTAAACTGTTGGTGTTGTCAATATTTCACTAATGAGCTGGAACTTTAATGAAATTGTTTGTACCCAAGATATATCTCATGGCAACAGGTATAACCAATGTTCAAAAGTTTTTCAACAATGGTATGAAAATATCTGATGATCAGAGTGTTAAACCTGTCATACAAGACATTTAACATTTTAAAAAAAATACCTAACTGTGATTGAGATATACAAGGACAAATCAAATGATGCGTAATATGTAAACTAGAATATTATGACTAAGCTGACTTGTCGAGCTGCTGTTTTAAAGGTGCTAGTTCTCGGAAGAGAAAATTTGAAGGTCAATATAAAATAGCATTGAAACAAAACAGTTTTTGTATTGTTGTTTACTATACATTTAAAAGTAGGTATTTAAAGCAGAATTAATTCAGGTAGTGTCAATTTATCTAAGTATGTATAGTTTATATACAGTAGATCTCAAAAGCATATCACGCATTTTGATTGAAATACATTTTAATAATTAAATTCATTGTATGCACACTTAAAACCCATCTTGTTTCCCTTCCAATGACCGTTCTTTAGTGTGTATCATATAACAGTATAGCTTTTCTAATTCACTCACGCCTGTGAACAAGTGCCTTTAATTGATATCCTGAAATTTGCTAATAGGAAGGATCAAGCTAAGAAAAACCCAACTTAACCTTTATTGTGCTGGAACCGACTTCATGCTTATGCCAACAGGTTAGAACCAGGCCAGCCAAAAAGTAAATGGCGGCTGGCCTGGATTTAACCTGTTTGCTACTCTGGGTATCTTTCATCTTTAAAATTAAGCAAATATTTAAGGTTTTGGAAAGCAGACAACACAAAAATTTATTTTCAGAAAATCACCAATCATTTTAAGGGTGAAACCATTTCTTTCTTTTTGCTATAACATATTTAAGGAATTCTTGTTTTAATGTTTTTTATAGTTGTTGGCTGGCATTGTGATATTTGTCATCTGAAAAAGGAAAATAATGCAAAATATAAATACTTGGAAATCTATCAATATTAAAGATATGTGA
Source organism: Cerastoderma edule (assembly GCA_947846245.1). NCBI lineage: Eukaryota > Metazoa > Mollusca > Bivalvia > Cardiida > Cardiidae > Cerastoderma > Cerastoderma edule. The sequence continues at coordinate 23,243,838 of OX401417.1, forward strand.
TGAGACACACTGTATTTCAGGATAAAATGGAAGTAACAATATGTTGTCAAAATGTGCAATGACTTGTTTTTTGTCATAAACCAGTTTGAATGTATTTATGCATTACGTGTTTACCAAGGAAAAAGAAATAATCAAAATTAAAATTAAAATTTTACAGTCAAAGAAACCTTGAATAAGAAGCAAAAAACCTTTTTTACCTTCTGGTTTGTCATATTGCTGCAGAATTGCAGTTTTCAGGTAACATACCATGGCAAAGGTTAAGATCAATTGATTTAATTAATTTGATTTTATCAAGAGAACTAATTTCCTCTTGCGTTTATCCTTTTCAAATGTTGCCATGGCAACAACTAATCCATTCCCTGTTATAAGGATTTGTATCAGATGTCTTTGAAAGTATTTTAGCAAAACTTAGACTAAACATAGAAAAATCAAAAGCATCTGCATAATGAAAACGAGGCAGTCAACTCTATCTTTTTTTTTTTCAGTGGAAATGTTGTCATAGAAACCAGATTTTACGATGATGCCGTGCTAGTCAGTACCTCAAAAGTGCGGGTGTTTTATGTATAGTGAGGAGACACAGTGACCCGTGAAGTGACCTAATTCTGTTGTTGTGAACTCATCCATTGTGAGAGAGAGTGCAGACTTCAGGGCTACTGATCATCTCTGGTGGAATTTGGTAAATCCTCAACTCTTGTTGTGGATATCGCACAACAAATGTGAAGTAGAAAATGAAGCAGTTCCCTTAAAAAATTTTTTTTACTAATTTAAGAATTATTCTTTGATGTTTTTGTTAGATCTAATCTGCTGGCAAATCTGTGATTCTATTGTTAATGGGCAATAGATGACCCTATCTGGGCAAGTCTGATCAATGAGTGCAAACATGAATATTAGGCAATTTCATAGACAATCCTAACTTGGTGCACTATTTAAAGCTCTCATACCGGGCAAGTGAATGTAACGGTATTATGATAAAAACTTATCATAGATTTCTCTGTGGAAACATTGGCTTGATAGCTCATTTCATCAGGGCCAGATTCTATATTGGTTCATTACCTTAACAAATGCATCTAGAGAATTGTGTATTGAATGTTCTTGTTGTTTAAGCTATCAGCAAGGAAATCGATACTGATAATTGTCTTTTGGATGATGTCTTATTGCTTATGTTATCATCCAGAAAAAACAACATGACCTTATTCTTTTGTAGTAAGGGTCATGTTTTTACCTTTTAATCCTGTCACACATGTAATTTTGAAAATGCTAAATTGTGTATGACTGCTGCATGTATGTTTGATAGATGCAACTTACGGTAGAGAAAAAACTTTTTTGAGCAATTTTGTCTTCTGTCACAATGCCTTTGAATGAGCTGATATATCAACCAACAAACTTTAAATGGTTATAGAAATAGACAAATCATAATTCCATCAAATGGGTTGTAATGGCTAATTTATAGTTATTTTAAAGAGTGATTGTTGTGATATGGGTTGATCACTTTTGTGACAAAATTTGAATTAGTGTACATGTATTACTGAGATGACTGTATTTTAGACACTTTCAATAAGGAGGTCTATTAATTTTGTTATCATTTAACAAAGTCTTTTTAAGAGTTTCTTACTGAACTTTTTTGACTGCTAGTCTAAATTAAGATAATGTATAAGCAATCCTTATTTATTGTTTGGAGATAGGACTTTCACATATGTTTGATTTGATATGAAAGAAAAGAAAGAGTAAGCAATTTTGTATCCCCCCGTAATGAGGAGTAATATTTTGGATTTAAAAGTACCTTTAGACTTTTTCATTCATTGTCATAATGTTTACCTATACTCATTGAAAGAAAAGTCTTTGTTTCAGAACGAAACATGTGGTAGTTCAAGAAATGTGTTGATGAATCAAGTTTTTTTTAGATGCCTTGTTTGTGATGATGAGAACTTAACATTATGGATTCGTTTTTTGTCAAGTTGTGTTAATCTGAAGTACAGATGACGAGAATTTTACAGTGTTTATGGTTTTTCTTTTCTCTCTTTGAGAACTCATTCATCAGGTTATTTAGGGGAGGCTGTTTTCATTATTATTCAATAAATCTTTGAAGTCATGACGGTGTTCATTGATACTTGGATACTTTGTTTATGACTGTGATTAGATTGTCCCTGTAACTGGATGTGTATTCATTATGAAGGCCGTCTAGAGTATGATATATTGACAATGAAAACATATGACTAAAGAATTTAGATTATTTATAATGTATAGAAGAGTTCTTTTTGTTTAATGTGTGTAGTGGTAGATAAGTGATTGATTAAAGACTGATTTGTTGTTTTTGTTAAATACAAGTATATACTCAATGTAATTTTCACATACCGGTATATCTGATTTCATTAAGAAGAAACGTTTTTGAAAACCGTTACATATGTTTGATGGCCAAGTCTTTTGAAAAGGCATGTTTTATTTAAGTAGGCAGGTATCAGCAATTAAATCAAGAATTTGTCTTTGGTAATGAATGGTTCCCATTACTAATAATGGAATTCTGTTTCTGGATTAAATTGAAAGCATTGCTGGCAATAATGGTATATAGAGAAACAATTTTTTCATCATACTTTTTAGATTTGTCAAAATTAGAGGGATATAGAAGAAATTTTGTTTTTGAAATTATAGGTCATTTTGTAATATGCCTCTCCCAAGCAAATGCCCTGACTGAGAGATGGTCAATCTCTCCACACCATTTTCAGAAGAAATGTTACTGAAGATGACCTATGTTGGTTTATGCATCTTTAGATGTCATGAAGCATGTGTTGTACCAAAGGATTCCTTCATGGGCATGCAAGTTTACAGTCATACCATGTCTTACCTAATAAAAATAGCTCAGTTTTTTTTTAATGAATTAACTTTCCTCTATAAACAACGTCCACTTAAATCTGAGTTGGACCACCTATCAATTTAGATGAAACAGGAACAATTGGTTTAGCCAATCACTTTTATTGTATGTCGACAGAACTATGTTTAACACATGCCTCTACAATGTAAGAGACACATGTTCTTTTGAGACTTGTTCATCTGTTTCATGAAAGTTTTAAGTAGATGCAATAAGCTTTTTATAATATGTTATGATTATAAGTCTAAGTATATTTGTGTATGTGTGAGTGGGTGTAACTGATATGGTGTTAGTAAAATGATATATGTTTTAAAATCATCTGTTTTAAAGTCCACATATAATGATATGTTGCAATGAAGATGGGCAATATGAGGGACCAAGTGATGCTCACTTTTGAAAAGTCTGGCTAATGTTCTGGCTGTTTGTCATCATTTCAATTTTCTTTCTTTTAAATGGTCCAACTTCATAGCATAAACAATAACATCTCTAGTTGCTACATTGCCTTAATTTATGACAATATGAAACAAGCCTATTTGACACTGTCTTTGCTTCCCATTACTTCCAAGGGTTCATATTATGTGTCTGAGAGTGATGACGAAGAACTAACTGTGAAAAGAGACAGTGTGAGTTGGATGTATGAATTGTTTTTATTTATTAACCCTTTTCCAAACAATAACGACATTTGACTACTTTGTTGCAGACAACTGTAGAAAACATTGCGGGAAAAGGAGAAATTGCTCGTAACAAGCAATTTTTCTTTTTCCTACAATGTTTTCAGTTTTATCTGAAGAATATTTTTCAATTTCATCACATTTTGAAATGTCATCTGCAAACTCTTTCAAATTGAGACAGTCAAGAAAAATTGTTTGGGAAAGGGTTAAATCAGGCTTTTTGAAAGTGAGCCTCATGTGTATGTTTTGTCCAAAGGATCACCTTTCTTGTTAGTGCACTTTGTTTTTTGATGAATAGTTTATAGATGTGATTATAGAACTTAGTCTACTGATTTCATATAGAGAGAGAGTAAATCTTCATAGGAGTGTATAGATTGCTTTCTGGTGTTACATTGTCTGTGACATGTTTGATTAATCTAACATAAAATAACAACTAGTAACAGTGAATGTCTATCTTTTCAACATTTTATCTGATAAGCTTTGTCAAAAGTGTTGTCTTTATTCATTAAGTCATCCTTGCATTGTAATTTTGCTTTTCTTTTATTGTCATGTTGTACCTATGACCACACATCTATAGGAACTATCTAGCTAGGTCATTCTCCGCAGCTTGTAAAGGCAGATAAGAACAGCATGGAAAATATTGACTGGTTGGTACCTAGGGTATATCCTGTTACATATTTATTAAACAAGGAACATAATTATATAAAACATTTATATGCTAATAAAGCAGATAGTACATATTAAATATCATTTCATTGTTTTAGAAATAGGAGGGGCTAGCACATTTGATGAAAATAATGTATAATTTGATTGAGACTTGAAGAATGTGTTGAGTTAGACTTAAGTCTTTTTCTCGGTTTGTGGTATAAATAGAGTTGTGTGAAGCCTCAAGATAGATATTATAAGCATTACTGCCAATTGCCTACCCATATATAAAAGAGAATTTTAAATTCTGATTGACAGTTTCATTTTCTAGTTTTTACCCTAGAGCAAGTTTCAGCCCCAATGACTGATGAATAGTTGGGGTGTTCATATTTATAAAGTTGATCAACAGAAGTTCGATCAAATGATATAAAATGAACGTGAGGTTTCACACAGCCCTGTTCATTCGAGTGTATATGTAACGAAATAGTGTATGGTTGTCTTCATGTCATGTTGCTGGATGTACATGTCATTAGAGGAAACTGTTGTCATTAAATAACCATTTTCATAATATTACCTAACAATCTTTTCATTTGAATAAATGTCAAATTTTAAAACGAAGACTTCATTTATTTTTGCCCTTGATGATGGTTCCACTGTGTTATTTTGTCTTTCTCCAGATGGTATGAAAGCTTCAGTAGTCTCCATTTTAACTCTTTCATAAGAGAACATGGGACTAGTATCCAAATGAGGCCATTTGTACATAAGTACACATATACTGTGTTTCAGCTCAACTGAAGGGTACGTCGAAATAGTGTCAACAAGCTAAAAATAGTGCCAACAACTGAAATAATAGTTTCAACAACTCCAAAATTAGTTCCAATGTGTTTTTACACAGTTTTTAGAGTTTAAAATCGAATTTTATGAACTTTAACGAACCGTAGAAAGCATGAGTAGTAAGAAAATGGATACCTAAAATAGTATAAGACGCAGACATTTTGTGGATCAGTAAAAACATGACCACACTCTCATTTCACCACTTTGTTCAAACAATGATAGAAAACATTTTTATCAATGCATTATTAGCCATATGAATATTTAAGGTGATGTATGCAATCTGCTGCATAACTTACTTTTTTTTTTTCATTTTGAAATGACCTTAGAAAATATTTTCGCATAGATTATACTGACCCAATTTAGTGAAGTGAAGCTAGCATTATGTTCCATTTTGTATTTCTACGGCTTATTTAACATCAAAAAGGCAATTTTGCATTATAAAGAGTGTGTAGTTACATGTTAACAGTATTATTTCAGTTGTTGACACTATTTTTACAGTTGTTGACACTATTTTTACAGTTGTTGACACTTTTTTTAGTGTTGTTGACACTATTTTTTAGCTTGTTGACACTATTTTTTAGCTTGTTGACACTATTTCGACATACCGCATCTGAACACAATGTGCTTGTCATCACTCTAAAGGCTACATTTTTGTACACCCACATGCTACATGTTCAATTTAGTCGGCATGAAAACTGATCAGAATGCTTTATGTTCGTTCAAAAAGTGATGAGTTCTTTATCAATGAAAATAGCCAGCCGGGGTGGTGAATCTATCCTTATACCAATAGTCCCAAGATATATGAGAATTCTAAAATCTGTTTCTATTGTGCCTGGGAATAAAATACTTTTTTAATTTCGACTGCTAGGCAGCTCTTTTTATTGGTCCCCCTCATAGGTGTATTAGGGTCGGGTCCATACACTAACACATCTTACAAAAAAGTCATGATTAAACAAGCAAAGGAAAAAAACATAACAAAATATATATCTATACATATGTGACGACTATTATGATGTTCCTTTTAACTTTGTCATTGAAATTATTCCGGAGAAATTTATAAAACATTGTTTGTATAATATTGTATCTCGTGATAGTCAGGAAGGTATGAATGAACCAATTCATACCTAAAAAAAATATTTCTGAACGTCGCTAGGAATTACGCCTATAAGTTCGAAGAAAAAGTACATACAAAACAAATCGACGGAAGAGATACTAACAAATTCCTCACAACGGTAGATTCGGCGATGTTTCTCTTTGGGTAATTAATGAATTGAAACGTGTCATTCACAAACTTATTTATTTGACATTAATTGTGACGGAAGCTTGAAGCTTAATTAATTCGCTCTCGGTGACTGCTCCTGGATACGTGACCAGTACTCGCGCCGTTTTTGTGGAGTGGGGAGTTTGATAACCAATAAAACCGCGCGTAAGCCAAAAATAGTCAACTTGACGTGACATTCACAAACGTCAAAATGACGTTATATTTGACGTCGTCGTCAATAGATCTATAAAAATGTCAGTCGCCATTTTGGTATTGTTGAAGTTGCCGCGGATTACGCTGCTCTAAGGTATTTGATTTGATTCTTATAAAATGTTTGGTTATCATCATAAATTTTGATTACTGTACGTTATGATGTTCCTCTAAATGAAATTTTGGGCGTTTATACGGTTAGTAAGGTTTTGATTCTCTATTTTATATCGATTTGTTCACAATGCAATACTCTAATTTAAGGTTGGTTTTCTTAAAGCCTCATTGATTAAAGTTCAGACAGTCTAAGAGTAAGCAGGTCAAAATGATACATGTAATGGATAAATGGGAACGGAGATGGCGGAACATGGTTGGGATGGTAGATGTTTAGGGAATAAATAAGGGCTGGGCACGAGGACTATAGAAAACAGTATGTTTTCATTAATGGCCAGAGCACAGGAATGTGATGCAATTGATAATGGGAATACACAAATCATATAGAAATATATGCGTATCGATGATCAGTATAGAACTTTATGAATATATACGAAACACATGGGTATACTAGCTGAAGAATATGTCAAATATGGCGACATAGTAAGGAAATGGGAATATGCTAAGTAAATTTACATACCAGACCTTATGGGAATTTTTAGTCAATGGGCATACATGATGTATTTGGAAATAAATGATGCATATGAAAATTTATATCAAGTTAATTGGAATGGGTATAGTAAGGTATATGGTAAGATATAGGATATGTGCAATATATGAAACATATGATAAAAGACGTAGTATATGGAGAAAAGTATGTGGGAAGGTATGGAGAGTTTGGGAATGGGCGAAGTATATCGGGAGTAAATAGGTATAGTCAGAGACATGTTATCTATGTCTCTGGTATAGAGTATGAAAAATGAAGTTTACGGGAATTTGTAAACTGTACGGGAAAAGTTGGATTATATGGGAATTAACGAAATGTATAGGAACATTCTATGTTGATAGGAATAGAACAGGAAACGAATATCATGGATATTGTGGCGAATCATTAAGGGAAACGACGGCATAACATACATTCTTTACCTTATCTTGCCGTACCTTGTTATTGAAATCGATTGATAAATCATGCTGTAATGTGGAAATACTGATAAAAGTGAACACAGACATGGTTTTTAGGGTGAAAATTAGAAACGATGGAATCGAGTGAATGTTTAGAGAACAGTCGACAAAATAGGACCACGGCCAGTGTGCTCAACTTATAAAAAAAAATACGTTGGGTCGGCGATTGTGAATAGATAATTTTAGGAGGAAATTTAAAGAATGGAACGCACTGAGTGACAGGTTTCTAAACATGCATTTAATCGAAGACGAAATTATACTTGTAGACTGTCGGTCTCCCAATGCTAAATATCACTGTGTATTTTAATCATCATTGCCATCCATTGATTGTGCGGTATTTATACAAGCCATTGGTCCTCTTCAACAATACTACTGTACCGATAAGGGAGATAACTCGACGAATAGTCACCAATGGAACATACATGTAGGGTCGACCGACTCACGTGTAATGTTTAAAGTTTAACCTACTGTGATATTTTGTATTTGAATAAGAATCTCAATCATCGCTTCCAATGAAACTCAAACTATGATTTCATTTTACAAAGAATACAGACTCCGACCAGAAAAGATTTATCACTCATGTCTACGTCCATATATCGTGAACAAAGGTCACCAAGCCTCGTAACGTCCATGAAGATCTATGTTAGAAAAGAGTCTTTAACTCCTGCTGGCAAACACACCATACTAGAATCAACACACTTGATTACGACCATATATGTCGAAATAGACTCATCAATCATGTAAACTACCGTTAATGGTATCTAGAATGGCGAATCACTCTTCATATTTTATTCATTGAATAGCGTCATCACCGCATTTAACGATCATGGCTGTAAGAATAAAGGGCGTACAAATAGTCATCGGTCCTTGTTACGAAATTGGCAATCGAATAGAATCATATGAGACTTTTGTGAAATATGGTAAATCAACAAATGCCATTTCTGGCTACGATACTAGATGCTAGAATATGGTCTTTATTCATGACATTCCATGGTAAAGGTTGATAACACCCATATACTATTGATGTTAAGAAAAAATCATCACTCCTGGTAACGGTCATAGATGAATAAAAAGTATAGATTGGCTACACCTTCTACCACAATACATATATAAAAAGATGAATTACTTTTGATAACGACAACCTGTGTGAATATAGAATTGTATTACTCACTCTAACGACCCCACATATGCTAAAAACGAAATCTTAAACACGGTAATGATCGTGGACATGGTCAAACGTATATCACTTCTGGTAATGACAGTCACGTTACGAGTATAGACATCACACCTGGTTAGAAGAATATCATCACTTCTGGTATTGACAGTCACGTTACGAGTATAGACATCACGTCTGGTTAGAAGAATATCATCACTTCTGGTATTGACAGTCACGTTACGAGTAAAGACATCACGTCTGGTTAGAAGAATATCATCACTTCTGGTATTGACAGTCACGTTACGAGTATAGACATCACGTCTGGTTAGAAGAATATCATCACTTCTGGTATTGACAGTCACGTTACGAGTATAGACATCACGTCTGGTTAGAGGAATATCATCACTTCTGGTATTGACAGTCACGTTACGAGTAAAGACATCACGTCTGGTTAGAAGAATATCATCACTTCTGGTATTGACAGTCACGTTACGAGTATAGACATCACGTCTGGTTAGAAGAATATCATCACTTCTGGTATTGACAGTCACGTTACGAGTATAGACATCACGTCTGGTTAGAAGAATATCATCACTTCTGGTATTGGCAGTCACGTTACGAGTATAGACATCACGTCTGGTTAGAAGAATATCATCAATTCTGGTATTGACAGTCACGCTACGAGTATAGACATCACGTCTGGTTAGAGGAATGTCATCACTTCTGGTATTGACAGTCACGTTACGAGTATAGACATCACGTCTGGTTAGAAGAATATCATCACTTCTGGTATTGACAGTCACGTTACGAGTATAGACATCACGTCTGGTTAGAGGAATGTCATCACTTCTGGTAATGACAGTCACGTTACGAGTATAGACATCACGTCTGGTTAGAGAAATGTCATCACTTCTGGTATTGACAGTCACGTTACGAGTATAGACATCACGTCTGGTTAGAAGAATGTCATCACTTCTGGTATTGACAGTCACGTTACGAGTATAGACATCACGTCTGGTTAGAGGAATGTCATCACTTCTGGTATTGACAGTCACGTTACGAGTATAGACATCACGTCTGGTTAGAGAAATGTCATCACTTCTGGTATTGACAGTCACGTTACGAGTATAGACATCACGTCTGGTTAGAGGAATGTCATCACTTCTGGTATTGACAGTCACGTTACGAGTATAGACATCACGTCTGGTTAGAAGAATGTCATCACTTCTGGTATTGACAGTCACGTTACGAGTATAGACATCACGTCTGGTTAGAGGAATGTCATCACTTATGGTATTGACAGTCACGTTACGAGTATAGACATCACGTCTGGTTAGAAGAATGTCATCACTTCTGGTATTGACAGTCACGTTACGAGTATAGACATCACGTCTGGTTAGAGGAATGTCATCACTTCTGGTATTGACAGTCACGTTACGAGTTTAGACATCACGTCTGGTTAGAGGAATGTCATCACTTCTGGTATTGACAGTCACGTTACGAGTATAGACATCACGTCTGGTTAGAAAAATGTCATCACTTCTGGTATTGACAGTCACGTTACGAGTATAGACATCACGTTTGGTTAGAGGAATGTCATCACTTCTGGTATTGACAGTCACGTTACGAGTATAGACATCACGTCTGGTTAGAAGAATGTCATCACTTCTGATAACGCACATGAACGTTAACATGTACAAATGATGTAGCAATCATGGGCTTTATGATTGGATCACCACTCTTACTTTTTTTTAGGGTTTACTTAGGGTTGGTTCCCAGCACAGGTCCTCCTAGGTCCTCTTCGACAGACTCGTTATTTTCATTATTTAATATGATTATCCTATTACGTTCTCCGGTTCCGTTAAGTTTTATTTCTGCTCTATAATTATCATACAGGACCTCCTGTTGATGCCAGTGTTTATCTAGTCTTTTCTTAATAGAATTAATTGATGGCGCTGAAACAACCTCCTTAGGACGGCTGTTCCAGACTCTCGAATTTCTTATTGTAAAGGAGTTCTTTCTTATATTAGATGCACAATGTTGTGGAAAAATTTGAAAACAATTTTTTCTTTGACTGTGTCTGAGTGAGCAATTGTCCCATAGTTTTATTAAGTTTGTTTTATTTAAGCTCTCTCCGCGTGGGTTCAAATCCTGAGAGGGATATGAATTTTCATGAGAGGCAGTCTCCCGACTAACTTACGGAATGCCGATGGTTCTACCCGCCTTGACCAGCCCTTATGGGCAGTTGAGAATGGGGTCTTCCTCCATCATTAAGAGTCAGGCATCGCTACATAACTGATATAATGTTGATGTGATGTAAAACCCATATAAAAAAAGTTTGTATCCCCAGTATAACATGAATTATATATAAATTTGTATGATTTTATCATTTCACATCGACATCTTCTGTAGGATAGGGTTAGTAGTTTTAATCTTCTAAGTCTTTCAGGATATTCAAATTTCTTGAAGCCTGGTAGTTGTTTTGTCGCACGCCTTTTTGCACTCTCAATTCTGTCTATGTCTATTGCTTTGAATGGTCTCCAAGCTGCAAATGCAAATTCTAAATGAGTTCTAACGAGACTTTTATATAGCGGTTTGAATGTTTCCTCATTGAGAAACCGCCGAAGCGATCTTCTAATAATTGCAAAAGTGCAGTTAGTCTTCTTTATTTTTTCGCTGATATGTTTTTCGAAATCCAACTTCTCGTCAATAATAACTCCTATGTCCTTCTCATATGTAGTTTTGTTTATATCTATACCTCTGAGATTTTATATCAATATTCTTTTTACCAAAGTGCATATGCTTACATTTATCTAGATGAAATTTTAAAAGCCATGTTTCACTCCATTTAGCCATTTTATCTAGATCAGATTGTAAGTTCTTAGAGTCTTCCTCGTTTGTGACAATTTTGAACATTTTTGTGTTACCCGTGTACAGAAACGCATCCGAGTTGACTGACGTCGGGAGATCGTTGATGTACAGTATGAATAGTGTGGGACCAAGGACAGAACCATGGGGAATGCCCGATGTAAATTGGATCCATTGGGAATTTTTCTCCGTTAATTATTAACTCTTTGTTGGTGTTCTTGTAAGAAACTTTGTATCCGTTTAACAATTGACTCATTGAAATTAAACTTTCAGTTTTTTTATTACCTCTTATGTGGTACAGTGTCAAAGAAGAGACATCACTCCTGGTAACCACCATTGGTGTTATAAAACAGTCATCACTCGTAGTAAACATTTTTGTCGTTAAAGAATAGTCATCACTCATAGTAACAACCATTGCCTTTAGAGAAGAGTCATCACTCATAGTAACAACCATTGTCGTTAGAGAAGAGGCATCACTCGTGTTAACCACCATTGCTGTAAGAGAAGAGTCATCACTCATAGTAACAAACATTGTCGTTATAGAATAGCCATCACTCGTGTTTACCATTATTGCTGTAAGAGAAGAGTCATCACTCATAGTAACAACCATTGTCGTTAGAGAAGAGTCATTACTCATAGTAACAACCATTGTCGTTATAGAAGAGTCATTACTCGTGTTAACCACCATTGCTGTTTGAAAAGAGTCATCACTCATAGTAACAACCATTGTCGTTAGAGAAGAGTCATCACTCATAGTAACAACCATTGTCGTTAGAGAAGAGGCATCACTCGTGTTAACCACCATTGCTGTAAGAGAAGAGTCATCACTCATAGTAACAAACATTGTCGTTATAGAATAGCCATCACTCGTGTTTACCACCATTGCTGTAAGAGAAGAGTCATCACTCATAGTAACAACCATTGTCGTTAGAGAAGAGTCATTACTCATAGTAACAACCATTGTCGTTATAGAAGAGTCATTACTCGTGTTTACCACCATTGCTGTAAGAGAAGAGTCATCACTCATAGTAACAACCATTGTCGTTAGAGAAGAGTCATCACTCATAGTAACAACCATTGTCGTTATAGAAGAGTCATTACTCGTGTTAACCACCATTGCTGTTTGAAAAGAGTCATCACTCATAGTAACAACCATTGTCGTTATAGAAGAGTCATTACTCGTGTTAACCACCATTGCTGTAAGAGAAGAGTCATCACTCATAGTAACAAACATTGTCGTTAGAGAAGAGTCATTACTCGTGTTAACCACCATTGCTGTAAGAGAAGAGTCATCACTCATAGTAACAAACAGTGTCGTTAGAGAAGAGTCATTACTCGTGTTAACCACCATTGCTGTAAGAGAAGAGTCATCACTCATAGTAACAACCATTGTCGTTATAGGAGAGTCATCACTCATAGTAACAACCATTGTTGTTAAAGAAGAGTCATCACTCCTGGTAACCATCATTGTCGTTATAGAAGAGTCATAACTCATGGTAACCATCATTGTCGTTATAGAAGAGTCATCACTCATAGTAACAACCATTGTCGTTAGAGAAGAGTCATCACTCCTGGTAACCATCATTGTCGTTATAGAAGAGTCATCACTCCTGGTAACCATTGTTGTTATAGAAGGATCATCACTCGTGTTAACCACCATTGTCGTTGTAGGAGAGTCATCACTCTTGGTAACCACCATTGTCGTTAGAGAAGAGTCATCACTCCTGGTAACCAACATTGTCGTTAGAGAAGAGTCATCACATCTGGTAACCACCATTATCGTAAGAGTAGAGTCATAACTCATGGTAACCATCATAGTCGTTATAGAAGAGTCATCACATCTGGTAACCACCATTGTCGTAAGAGGAGAGTCATAACTCATGGTAACCATCATTGTCGTTATAGAAGAGTCATCACTCCTGGTAACCATCATTGTCGTTAGAGAAGAGTCATCACATCTGGTAACCACCATTGTCGTAAGAGGAGAGTCATAACTCATGGTAACCATCATTGTCGTTATAGAAGAGTCATCACTCCTGGTAACCATCATTGTCGTTAGAGAAGAGTCATCACATCTGGTAACCACCATTGTCGTAAGAGGAGAGTCATAACTCACGGTAACCATTATTGTCGTTATAGAAGAGTCATCACTCATGGTAACCATCATTGTCGTTATAGAAGAGTCATCACTCCTGGTAACCAACATTGTCGTTATAGAAGTGTCATCACTCCTGGTAACCATTATTGTTGTTATAGAAGAGTCATAACTCATGGTAACCATCATTGTCGTTATAGAAGAGTTATCACTCCTGGTAACCACCATTGTCGTTGTAGGAGAGTCATCACTCATAGTAACAACCATTGTCGTTATAGAAGAGTCATCACTCCTGGTAACCATCATTGTCATTATAGAAGAGTCATCATTTCTGGTAACCATCATTGTCGTTATAGAAGAGTCATCACTCCTGGTAACCATCATTGTGGTTATAGAAGAGTCATCACTCATGGTAACCTTCATGGTCGTTATAGGAGAGTCATCACTCATGGTAACCATCATTTTCGTTATAGAAGAGTCATCACTCATGGTAAACATCATTGTCGTTATAGAAGAGTCATCACTCATGGTAACCATCATTGTCGTTATCGAAGAGTCATCACACATGGTAACCATCATTGTTGTTATAGAAGAGTCATAACTCATGATAACCAGTATTGTCGTTGTGGAAGAGTCGTCATTCCTGGTAACCATCATAGTTGTTATAGACGAGTCATCACTCATGGTAACCATCATTGTCGTTATAGAAGAGTCCTCACTCATGGTAACCACCATTTTAGTTATAGAAGAGTCATCACTCATGGTAACCATCATAGTCGTTATAGAAGAGTCATCACTCATGATAACCATTATTGTCGTTGTGAAAGAGTCGTCACTCCTGGTAACCATCTTGGTCGTTGTAGAAGAGTCATCACTCATGGTAACCATCATTGTCGTTATAGAAGAGTCATCACTCATGGTAACCATCATTGTCGTTATAGAAGAGTCATCACTCATGGTAACCATCATAGTCGTTTTAGAAGAGTCATCACTCATGATAACCATCATAGTCGTTATAGAAGAGTCATCACTCATGATAACCATTATTGTCGTTGTGAAAGAGTCGTCACTCCTGGTAACCATCTTGGTCGTTGTAGAAGAGTCATCACTCATGGTAACCATCATTGTTGTTATAGAAGAGTCATCACTCATGGTAACCATCATAGTCGTTTTAGAAGAGTCATCACTCATGGTAACCATCATTGTCGTTTTAGAAGAGTCATCACTAATGGTATCCTTCATTGTCGTTATAGAAGAGTCATCACTCCTGGTAACCACCATTGTCGTTATAGAAGAGTCATCACTCATGGTAACCATCATTGTCGTTATAGAAGTGTCATCACATCTGGTAACCATCATTGTCGTTGTAGATGATTCATCACTCATGGTAACCATCATAGTCGTTTTAGAAGAGTCATCACTCCTGGTAACCATCCGTTATAGAAGATCATCACCATCACCATTGTCGTTAAGAAGAGTCATCACTCTGGTAACCATCATAGTCGTTATAGAAGAGTCATCACATCTGGTAACCACCATTGTCGTAAGAGGAGAGTCATAACTCATGGTAACCATCATTGTCGTTATAGAAGAGTCATCACTCCTGGTAACCATCATTGTCGTTAGAGAAGAGTCATCACATCTGGTAACCACCATTGTCGTAAGAGGAGAGTCATAACTCATGGTAACCATCATTGTCGTTATAGAAGAGTCATCACTCCTGGTAACCATCATTGTCGTTAGAGAAGAGTCATCACATCTGGTAACCACCATTGTCGTAAGAGAAGAGTCATAACTCATGGTAACCATCATTGTCGTTATAGAAGAGTCATCACTCATGGTAACCATCATTGTCGTTATAGAAGAGTCATCACTCCTGGTAACCAACATTGTCGTTATAGAAGTGTCATCACTCCTGGTAACCATTATTGTTGTTATAGAAGAGTCATAACTCATGGTAACCATCATTGTCGTTATAGAAGAGTTATCACTCCTGGTAACCACCATTGTCGTTGTAGGAGAGTCATCACTCATAGTAACAACCATTGTCGTTATAGAAGAGTCATCACTCCTGGTAACCATCATTGTCATTATAGAAGAGTCATCATTTCTGGTAACCATCATTGTCGTTATAGAAGAGTCATCACTCCTGGTAACCATCATTGTGGTTATAGAAGAGTCATCACTCATGGTAACCTTCATGGTCGTTATAGGAGAGTCATCACTCATGGTAACCATCATTTTCGTTATAGAAGAGTCATCACTCATGGTAAACATCATTGTCGTTATAGAAGAGTCATCACTCATGGTAACCATCATTGTCGTTATCGAAGAGTCATCACACATGGTAACCATCATTGTTGTTATAGAAGAGTCATAACTCATGATAACCAGTATTGTCGTTGTGGAAGAGTCGTCATTCCTGGTAACCATCATAGTTGTTATAGACGAGTCATCACTCATGGTAACCATCATTGTCGTTATAGAAGAGTCCTCACTCATGGTAACCACCATTTTAGTTATAGAAGAGTCATCACTCATGGTAACCATCATAGTCGTTATAGAAGAGTCATCACTCATGATAACCATTATTGTCGTTGTGAAAGAGTCGTCACTCCTGGTAACCATCTTGGTCGTTGTAGAAGAGTCATCACTCATGGTAACCATCATTGTCGTTATAGAAGAGTCATCACTCATGGTAACCATCATTGTCGTTATAGAAGAGTCATCACTCATGGTAACCATCATAGTCGTTTTAGAAGAGTCATCACTCATGATAACCATCATAGTCGTTATAGAAGAGTCATCACTCATGATAACCATTATTGTCGTTGTGAAAGAGTCGTCACTCCTGGTAACCATCTTGGTCGTTGTAGAAGAGTCAT
Organism: Cerastoderma edule; assembly: GCA_947846245.1. Classification (NCBI taxonomy): domain Eukaryota; kingdom Metazoa; phylum Mollusca; class Bivalvia; order Cardiida; family Cardiidae; genus Cerastoderma; species Cerastoderma edule. The sequence continues at coordinate 23,260,439 of OX401417.1, forward strand.
CACTCATGGTAACCATCATTGTTGTTATAGAAGAGTCATCACTCATGGTAACCATCATAGTCGTTTTAGAAGAGTCATCACTCATGGTAACCATCATTGTCGTTTTAGAAGAGTCATCACTAATGGTATCCTTCATTGTCGTTATAGAAGAGTCATCACTCCTGGTAACCACCATTGTCGTTATAGAAGAGTCATCACTCATGGTAACCATCATTGTCGTTATAGAAGTGTCATCACATCTGGTAACCATCATTGTCGTTGTAGATGATTCATCACTCATGGTAACCATCATAGTCGTTTTAGAAGAGTCATCACTCCTGGTAACCATCATTTTCGTTATAGAAGAGTCATCCCTCATGTTAACCATTATTGTCGTTATAGAAGAGTCATCACTCATGGTAACCATCATTGTCGTTATAGAAGTGTCATCACATCTGGTAACCATCATAGTCGTTGTAGGAGTGTCATCACTCATGGTAACCATCATTGTCGTTATAGAAGAGTTATCACTCATGGTAACCATCATAGTCGTTATAGAAGAGTCATCACTCATGTTAACCATCATAGTCGTTATAGAAGAGTCTTCACTCATGGTAACCATCATTGTCGTTATAGAAGAGTTATCACTCATGGTATCCACCATTGTCGTTATAGAAGAGTCATCACTCATGTTAACCATCATAGTCGTTATAGAAGTGTCATCACTCATGGTAACCATCATAGTCATTAAAGAAGAGTCATCACTCATGGTATCCACCATTGTCGTTATAGAAGAGTCATCACTCATGGTAACCATCATAGTCGTTAAAGAAGAGTCATCACTCATGGTAACCACCATTGTCGTTATAGAAGTGTCATCACATCTGGTAACCATCATTGTCGTTATAGAAGAGTCATCACTCATGGTAACCATCATTGTCATTATAGAAGAGTCATCACTCATGGTAACCATCATTGTCGTTATAGAAGAGTCATCACTCATGGTAACCATCATAGTCGTTATAGAAGTGTCATCACTCATGGTAACCATCATAGTCGTTATAGAAGTGCCATCACTCATGGTAACCATCATAGTCGTTATAGAAGTGTCATCACATATGGTAACCATTATTGTTGTTATAGAAGAGTCATCACTCATGGTAACCATCATTGTCGTTATAGAAGAGTTATCACTCATGGTAACCATCATAGTCGTTATAGAAGTGTCATCACTCATGGTAACCATCATTGTCGTTATAGAAGTGTCATCACTCATGGTAACCATCATTGTCGTTATAGAAGTGTCATCACTCATGGTAACCATCATTGTCGTTATAGAAGAGTTATCACTCATGGTAACCATCATAGTCGTTATAGAAGTGTCATCACTCATGGTAACCATCATTGTCGTTATAGAAGAGTTATCACTCATGGTAACCATCATTGTCGTTATAGAAGTGTCATCACTCATGGTAACCATCATTGTCGTTATAGAAGAGTTATCACTCATGGTAACCATCATAGTCGTTATAGAAGAGTCATCACTCATGGTAACCATCATAGTCGTTATAGAAGTGTCATCACTCATGGTAACCATCATAGTCGTTATAGAAGAGTCATCACTCATGGTAACCATCATAGTCGTTATAGAAGAGTCATCACTCATGGTAACCATCATAGTCGTTATAGAAGAGTCATCACTCATGGTAACCATCATAGTCGTTATAGAAGTGTCATCACTCATGGTAACCATCATTGTCGTTATAGAAGAGTCATCACTCATGGTAACCATCATTGTCGTTATAGAAGAGTCATCACTCATGGTAACCATCATAGTCGTTATAGAAGTGTCATCACTCATGGTAACCATCATAGTCATTATAGAAGTGTCATCACTCATGGTAACCATCATAGTCGTTATAGAAGTGTCATCACATATGGTAACCATTATTGTTGTTATAGAAGAGTCATCACTCATGGTAACCATCATTGTCGTTATAGAAGAGTTATCATTCATGGTAACCATCATTGTCGTTATAGAAGTGTCATCACTCATTGTAACCATCATAGTCGTTATAGAAGTGTCATCACTCATGGTAACCATCATAGTCGTTATAGAAGTGTCATCACATATGGTAACCATTATTGTTGTTATAGAAGAGTCATCACTCATGGTAACCATCATAGTCGTTATAGAAGTGTCATCACTCATGGTAACCATCATAGTCGTTATAGAAGTGTCATCACTCATGGTAACCATCATTGTCGTTATAGAAGAGTCATCACTCATGGTAACCATCATTGTCGTTATAGAAGTGTCATCACTCATGGTAACCATCATAGTCGTTATAGAAGTGTCATCACATCTGGTAACCATCATAGTCATTTTAGAAGAGTCATCACTCATGGTAACCATCATAGTCGTTATAGAAGTGTCATCACTCATGGTAAGCATCATAGTCGTTATAGAAGTGTCATCACTCATGGTAACCACCATTGTCGTTAGAGAAGAGTCATCACTCATGGTAACCATCATTGTCGTTATAGAAGTGTCATCACTCATGGTAAGCATCATAGTCGTTATAGAAGTGTCATCACACCTAGTAACCATCATTGTCGTTATAGAAGAGTCATCACTCATGGTAACCATCATAGTCGTTATAGAAGTGTCATCACATCTGGTAACCATCATAGTCGTTATAGAAGAGTCATCACTCATGGTAACCATCATTGTCGTTATAGAAGTGTCATCACATCTGGTAACCATCATAGTCGTTATAGAAGAGTCATCACTCATGGTAAGCATCATTGTCGTTATAGAAGAGTCATCACACCTAGTAACCATCATTGTCGTCCAAGAGTATGAATTTAATCAAACACTTTGCACAAACAACTCTGGTATTAAATTATATTTGCTTAACCCATTACCAAACAGCAACAACATTTAACCAGTTTGCTGCAAACGTCTCTTGAAAATACTGTGGGAAAAGGAGAAATTTCTCGAAACGAGCAACGTCTCCTTTTCCCAAAATGTTTTATACTCCATCAGAAAATTACTTTCTAATTTCATCACATTTTGAAATGTCGTCAGCAAACTCCTTCAATGTGGTACAGGCTAAAGTTTGGCGTTTGGTAGCGGGTTAAACAATAACTGTATTCAATTGGAAGAATTACAGTTTAAAGTCTTCAACATTGGTTAATTTTATGGTTAAATTCCATTTAGATGTGCACACACTGAAATTTAAACACATGCTTCCCTAGTGAATATGTTGAATTAGAAGGTGTTTTTTTTTTTTTTGTCTTAGGAAACATTATCTTGGCTACATCAACTTTAGAATTACTTTGGACATTGAATTATCCGCAAATCGTCCATGATAATTAGTTTTACATTTTGTCAGTATTGAAGTGGGTTTCTTTTTCTACCTTTTCATAATCCACTAGTGACATTTATTTGCAATTCTCTGAAACTTAGTTTTGTCATCAAGTAACAAAATAATATGTAACAGACAATGATTTTATGTGATTTCTCTCCGGCAGCGCAAACTGATTATGGACAGTTGTACGGATGGTCGGAACAAGTGGATGGAGGATATGAATTCTTATGCTGCAGTCTACGATGGGACTTGGCCTTTGGCACTTGAGGGTGAGGTGCATCATAAAATGGCGGTCAGTTGTATTTCTCTCGGGAAATTTATACTAAGCTCTAAGAAAGTTTTGTTAAATCTTAAAAGATTTAGATGAGTAATAATGTAACAATAATATATATGAAGGTACCAGGTCTGGGAGACAAAAACAAACGGAAAGATGTTATGAATTTTTTGAAAAGTAAAAGTATTCAATTTTAAATAGTTTGGATAGGATCGAGGAAAGATAGTGATATAAAACTTTGTCCATAATACTTGTTTAATGCCAATCGTTGTAACCAAGAGTGATGAATTCATTATAGCGACAATAGTCAGTTGCTGTAACCAAGAATGATGACTCCATTCTAGCGCCAATGGTCAGTTATTGTAACCAAGGGTGATGACTCCATTCTAGCGCAAATGGTTGTAACCATGAGTGTTGACTCCATTCAATCGCCAATGGTTGTAACAAAGAATGAACTCTCCATTATTACATCAATAGTTGTAGCAAAGACAGATAACTCCATTCTTACGTCAAAGGTGGTTGCAACCAAGAGCGATGGCTCCATTCTTATGTCAATGGTTGTAACCAAGAGTGATGGCTCTTTTATAGCATCAGTGGTTGTAACCAAGAGTGATGGCTTCATTCTTATGTCAATCGTTGTAACCAAGGGTGATGGCTCTTTTATAGCATCAGTGGTTGTAACCAGGAGTGATGGCTCCATTCTTTTGTCAATCGTTGTAACCTAGGGTGATGGCTCTTTTATAGCGTCAATGGTTGTAACCAGGAGTGATGACTCCATTCTTATGTCTTTCGTTGTAACCAAGGGTGATGGCTCTTTCCTAGCGTCAATGGTTGTAACAGGAGTGATGGCTCCATTCTTATGTCAGTCGTTGTAACCAAGAATGATGGCTCTTTTATAGCATCAGTGGTTGTAACCAGGAGTGATGGCTCCATTCTTATGTCAATCGTTGTAACCAAGGGTGATGGCTCTTTTATAGCGTCAATGGTTGTAACCAGGAGTGATGACTCCATTCTTATGTCAATCGTTGTAACCAAGGGTGATGGCTCTTTCATAGCGTCAATGGTTGTAACCAGGAGTGATGACTCCATTCTAACGTCAATGTGTGTAACCAGGAGTGATGACTCCATTCTGACGTCAATGGGTGTAACTAACAGTGATGACTCAATTCTTATGCAATTGGTTGTAACAAAGAGTGGAGACTCTTTTCTAATGTCAATGGTTGTAACATAGAGTGGTGACTCTTTTCTACCTTCAATGGTTGTAACCAAGAGTGATGTCTCCATTCCAACACCAATGGTTGTAACCAAGAGTGATGTCTCCATTCTAACGTCAATGGGTGTAACCAAGAGTGATGACTCCATTCTAACGTCATCGGTTGACAACACGAGTAATGATTCTTTTCTTACGTCAATGGTTGTAACCAATAGTGATGACATCATTTTAATGTCAATTGTTGTAACCAAGAGTGATAACTCCATTCTTACGTCAATGGTTGTACATTAAAGTTTGTATTTAGTTATATCTCTTTTGGTTATAACCATTGACGTAATAATAAAGTCATCACTCTTGGTTACAAACCTTGACATTAGAATGGTGTCATCACTCTTGGTTACAACCATTGACCATAGAATGTGGTCTTCACTCTTGGTTACAATCTTTTATCATAGAATGGAGGTATCACTCTTGGCTACACCCAGTTAAGTAAGAATGGAGTCATGTCATCACTCTTGTTTACAAATATGGACTGTAGAATATAATCATCACATTTGGCTTCAACCATTGGCGTTATAATTATGTCATCACCCTTTGTAACAACCATTGACGTAAGAGTGGAGTCATCTCACCCTTGGTTACAACTATTGACGTAAGAGTGGAGTCATCACCCTTGGTTACAGATATTGACGAAGGAATGGAGTGATCATTCTTGGTAACAACTATTCACTATAGAATGGACTTATCACTCTTGGATACAATCATTTATGTTAGAATGGAGTCATCACTTTTGGTTACAATCATTGGCGTTAGAATGGAGTCATCGTAGTTGGTTACAACCATTAACGTTAGAATTGAGTCACCACTCGTTATTACCACAATTGACGATATAATGGGTTACCATTAGTTTCAACAATTTTCCATCGCTTCTATAACGGCAATGATGGTAACCATGAGTAATTACTCTTTTATAACGACAATGGTCGTTACCAGAAGTGATGACTCTTCTATAACGACAATGATGGTAACCATGAGTATTGACTCTCATATAACGGCAATTATGGTTACCAGGAGTGATGACTCTTCTATAACGACAATGATGGTTACCATGAGTTTTGGGTCTCATATAACGGCAGTGGTGGTTACCAGGAGTGATGACTCTTCTATAACGAAAATGTGGTTAGCATAAGTGATGACTCTTCTATAACGGCAATGATAGTTACGTTGGGTGTTGACTCTTCTTTTACGACAATGATGGTTACCAATAGTGATGACTCTTCTATAACGACAATGGTATGGTGGTTACCATGAGTATCGTCTATTACGACAATGATGGTTACTAATAGTGATGACTCTTCTATAACGTAAAAAGTGGTCACCAGGAATGACGACTCTTCTATAACGACAATGGTGGTTACCATGAGTGATGACTCTCCTATAACGAAAGTAGTGGTCACCAGAAATGATGACTCTTCAATAACAACAATGATGGTTACCATGAGTGATGAATCTCCTATAACGACAATAGTGGTCACCAGGAATATTAACTCTTCTATAACGACAATGATGGTTACCATGAGTGATGACTCTTCTATAACTAAAATGGTGGTTACCAGGAGTGATGACTCTTCTATAACGACAATGATGGTTACCATGAGTGATGACTCTCCTACAACGACAATGATGGTTACCATGAGTGATGAATCTCCTATAACGACAATAGTGGTTACCATGAGTGATGAATCTCCTATAACGACAATAGTGGTTACCATGAGTGATGACTCTCCTATAACAACAATGATGGTTACCATGAGTGATGAATCTCCTATAACGACAATAGTGGTCACCAGGAATATTGACTCTTCTATAACGACAATGGTGGTTACCAGGAGTAGTGACTCTTCTATTACATCAATGATGGTTTCCAGGAGTGATGACTCTTCTACATCGACAATGGTGGTTACTAGGAGTGATGACTCTTCTATAACGACATTGGTTGTTACCATGACTGAAGCCCCTCCTTACGACAATGGTGGTTACCAGGAGTGATGACTCTTTTATAACGAAAAGGGTAGATACCAGGCGTAATGACATTTATATAGTCAATGGTCGTTACATTTAGTGTTGACTTTCAATAAAAAAGATGGTTGTTGCAAGGAGTGATGACTCTTCTATCAAAACAATGGTTGTTGCCAGTAGTGATAACTCACCTATAACGGCAATACTGATTACAATGAATGATGACTCTTCAATGCAGATACTGGACGTTACGAGGAGTGATGACTCTTAAATAGTGACAATGGTGGTAACCAGGAGAGATAGCTCTTCTATAACAACAATAGTGGTTACTAAGAGTGATGACTCTTCTATTACGCCAATGATGGTTACCAGGAGTGATGAATCTGTAATAACGACAATGGTGTTTACTAGGAGTGACGACTCTTCTTTTACGTCAACGATGGTTACCAGGAGCGATGCCTCTTATATTACAACAATGATGGTTAGCAGGAGTGATGACTCTGTTATCAAAACAATGGTGGTTACTAGGAGTGTTGACTCTTCTTTTACGTCAACGATGGTTACCGGGAGCGATGCCTCTTATATTACAACAATGATGGTTAGCAGGAGTGATGACTCTGTTATCAAAACAATGGTGGTTACTAGGAGTGTTGACTCTTCTTTTACGTCAACGATGGTTACCGGGAGCGATGCCTCTTATATTACAACAATGATGGTTAGCAGGAGTGATGACTCTGTTATCAAAACAATGGTGGTTACTAGGAGTGTTGACTCTTCTTTTACGTCAACGATGGTTACCGGGAGCGATGCCTCTTATATTACAGGAGTGATGACTCTGTTATCAAAACAATGGTGGTTACTAGGAGTGTTGACTCTTCTTTTACGTCGAAGATGGTTACCGGGAGTGATGACTCTTCTATTTTGACAATAATGGTTACCAGGAGAGATGACCCTTCTCTTCTATAACGACAATGATCGTTACAAGGAGTGATGACTCTGCTATCACCGCAGTGGCGGTTACAAGGAGTGATGACTCTTCTATTATGTCAACGATGGTAACCATGAGTAATGACTCTTCTATAACGACAAAGATTGTTACCAGGAGTGATGACCTTGTTATCACGACAATTGTGGTTACCATGAGTAATGGCTCTTCTATTACGTCAATGATGGTAACCAGGAGTGATGACTCTTCTATTACGACAATGATGGTTACTAGGAGTGATGCCTCTTCTATTACGACAATGGCGGTTACCATGAGTAATGGCTCTTCTTTTACGACAATGGCGGTAACCATGAGTAATGGCTCTTCTATTACGTCAATGATGGTAACCAGGAGTGATGACTCTTCTATTACGACAATGATGGTTACCAGGAGTGATGATTCTTCTATTACGACAATGATGGTTACTAGGAGTGATGCCTCTTCTTTTACGACAATGGCGGTTACCATGAGTAATGGCTCTTCTTTTACGACAATGGCGGTTACCATGAGTAATGGCTCTTCTATTACGACAATGGTGGTTACCATGAGTAATGGCTCTTCTTTTACGACAACGATGGTTACCAGGAGTAATGGCTCTTCTATAACATCAATGGTGGTTACCATGAGTAATGGCTCTTCTATTACGTCAATGATGGTAACCAGGAGTGATGATTCTTCTATTACGACAATGATGGTTACTAGGAGTGATGCCTCTTCTATTACGACAATGGTGGTTACCATGAGTAATGGCTCTTCTTTTACCAATGGTGGTTACCATAAGTAATGGCTCTTCTTTTACGACAACGATGTTTACCAGGAGTGATGACTCTTTTATAACATAAATGGTGGTTACCAGGAGCATCAGTTCTTCTATAACGACAATGGTGGTTACCAGGTGTGAAACTCTTCTATAACAACAATGGTGGTTACCATAAGTAATGGCTCTTCTTTTACGACAACGATGTTTACCAGGAGTGATGACTCTTTTATAACATAAATGGTGGTTACCAGGAGCATCAGTTCTTCTATAACGACAATGGTGGTTACCAGGTGTGAAACTCTTCTATAACAACAATGGTGGTTACCATAAGTAATGGCTCTTCTTTTACGACAACGATGTTTACCAGGAGTGATGACTCTTTTATAACATAAATGGTGGTTACCAGGAGCATCAGTTCTTCTATAACGACAATGGTGGTTACCAGGTGTGAAACTCTTCTATAACAACAATGGTGGTTACCATAAGTAATGGCTCTTCTTTTACGACAATGGTGGTTACCATGAGTAATGGCTCTTCTTTTACGACAACGATGTTTACCAGGAGTGATGACTCTTCTATAACATCAATGGTGGTTACCAGGAGCATCAGTTCTCCTATAACGACAATGGTGGTTACCATGAGTGATTACTCTTCTATAACGACAACGATGGTAACCAGGAGTGATGACTGTTTTATAACGACAATGGTGGTTACAATGAGTAATTATTTTTCCATAGCGACAATGATGATTGCCAGAAGTAATGACTCTTCTATAACGATAATGGTGGTTACCATAAGAAATGACTCTTCTATAACAGCAATGGTGGTTACCATGAATGATGACCCTTCTATAACGACTATGATGGTTACCAGATGTGTTGACTCTTCTTAAACGACAAAGATGCTTACCAGGTGTGATCACTCTTCTATAACGAGAATGATGGTTACCAGGTGTGATGACTCTTTTTTAACAACAATGGTGGTTACAAGGAGTGATGACTCTTCTGTAACGACAATGATGATTACCAGGTGTGAAGACTCTTCTATAACGACAGTGATGGTTACCAGGTGTGATGACTCTTTGTTAACAACAATGATGGTCACCAGGCGTGATAACTCTTCTGTAACGACAATGATGATTACCAGGTGTGAAGACTCTTTTTTAACGAAAATGATGGTTACCATGAGCGATGACTCTTCTATGACGACATTGATGGTTACTAGGAATGATGACTCTTCTTTAACAACAATAATGGTTACCAGGTGTGATGACTTTTATTTAACAACAATGATAGTTACCATGAGTGATGACTTTTCTATAATAACAATGATGGTAACCAGGAGTGATTACTCTTCTATAACGACAATGGTCGTTACCATGAGTGATGACTCTTCTTTAACAGCAATGATGGTAACCAGGTGTGAAAACTCTTCTACAACGTTAATGATGGTTACAATGAGTGATGATTCTTCTATAACAACAATGATGGTTACCAGGTGTGATGACTCTTCTATGACGACAATGGTGGTTACCAAGCGAGATGACTCTTCTATAACGACAATGACGGTTACCAGGCGTGATGATTTTTCTATAACAACAATGACAGTTACCTGAAGTGATGACTCTTCTATACTGACAATGATGGTTACCAGGTGTGATGACTCTTCTATAACGACAATGATAGTTATCAGGTGTGATGACTCTTTTTTAACAACAATGGTAGTTACCTTGAGTGATGACTCTTCTATAACGACAATAACGGTTACCATGCGTGATGACTCTTCTATAACGACAATGATGGTTACGAGGTATCATGACTCTTCTTTCACAACAATGATGGTTACCAGGTGTGAAGACTCTTCATGAACGACAATGATGGTCACCAGGTGTGAAGACTCTTCATGAACGACAATGATGGTCACCAGATGCGGAGACTCTTCTTTAACGACAATGATGGTTATCGTAAGTAATTACTCTTTTATAACGACATTGATGGTTACTAGGAGTGATGACTCTTCTATGACAACAATGATGGTTACCAGGTGTGGTGATTATTATATAACGACAATGATGGTTACCAGGTGTGAAGACTCTTCTTTAACGACAATGATGGTAACCATAAGTTATTACTCTTTTATAACGACATTGATGGTTACCAGGTATGATTACTCTTCTATAACAACAGTGATGGTTACCAGGTGTGATGATTATTCTATAATGATAATGATGGTTACCAGATGTGAAGACTCTTCTATGACAACAATGTTGGTTACCAGGTGTGGTGATTATTATATAACGACAATGATGGTTACTAGGTGTAAAGACTCTTCTTTAACGACAATGATGGTATCCATAAGTAATTCCTCTTTTATAACGACATTGATGGTTACCATGTGTGATTACTCTCCTATGACAACAATGATTGTTACCAGGTGTAATGATTATTCTATAATGATAATGAAGGTTACCATGATTGATGATTCTCCTATGACAACAATGGTGGTTACCAGGAGTGATGACTCTTCTATAACGACAACGATCGTTACCATGAATGATGACTCTTCTAAAACGACAAATATAGTTACCAAGAGTGATGATTGTCCTATAACGACAATGGTGGTTACCATGAGTAATTACTCTTCTATAACAACAGCGATGCTTACCATGATTAATAACTTTTCTATAACAACAATGGTGGTTACCATGATTAATTACTCTTCTATAACAACAGCGATGCTTACCATGATTAATAACTTTTCTATAACAACAATGGTGGTTACCATGATTAATTACTCTTCTATAACGACAATGGTGGTAACCATGATTAATTACTCTTCTATAACAACAGCGATGCTTACCATGAATAATAACTTTTCTATAACAACAATGGTGGTTACCATGATTAATTACTCTTCTATAACGACAATGGTGGTTACCATGATTAATTACTCTTCTATAACAACAGCGATGCTTACCATGATTAATAACTTTTCTATAACAACAATGGTGGTTACCATGATTAATTACTCTTCTATAACGACAATGGTGGTAACCATGATTAATTACTCTTCTATAACGACAATGGTGGTTAAAGGGATGATGACTGTCCTAAAAAAACAATGATGGTTACCAGGTGTGATATTCTTCTATAACAACAATGGTGGTTAGTAGGTGTGATGACTCTTCTATAAAAACAATGATGGTTACCAGGTGTGATATTCTTCTATAACAACAATGGTGGTTAGTAGGTGTGATGACTCTTCTATAAAAACAATGATGGTTACCAGGTGTGATATTCTTCTATAACAACAATGGTGGTTAGTAGGTGTGATGACTCTTCTATAAAAAGAATGATGGTTACCATGAGCAATTACTTTTCTAAAACGACAATGGTGGTTACAGGGATGATGGCTGTCCTATAAAAACAATGACTCTTCTATAACAAATATGGTGGTTACCAGGAGTGATGACTCTTCTATAACGACATTGATGTTTACCAAGCATGGTGGCTCTTCTATAACACCAATTGTGGTTACTATGAATGACAACTCTCCTATAACGACAATGATGGTTACCAGATGTGATGACTCTTCTATAAAAACAATAGTTGTTGCCAAGAGTGATTACTCTTCTTTTACGACAATGATGGTTACCTTGAGTGATTACTCTTCTATAACAACAATATGGTTACCTTGATTGAAGACTCTTCTATTACGACAATGGTGGTTACCAGGAGTGATGACTATTCTATAACGATTAGTGATTACTCACCTATAACGACAACGATGGTTACCAGGAGTGATGACTCTGTAAAAACACCAATGATGGTTACCAGTATTGATGAATCTGTAATAACGACAATGGTGGTTACTAGGAGTGATGACTCTTCTGTTTTGCCAACGATAGTTACAAGGAGTAATGACTCTTCTATTACGACAATGGTGGGTACCTTGAGTGCTGAATACAACACTGAGTGTTACTAGGAGTGATGACTCTTCTATAACGACAATGGTTGGTTACCTTGAGTGATTACTCTTCTATAACAACAATATGGTTACCTTGATTGAAGACTCTTCTATTACGACAATGGTGGTTACCAGGAGTGATGACTATTCTTAAACCACACTGATAGTTACCAGGTGTGGTGACCCTTCTATGACGACAATGGGGGTTACCAGTTGTGATGACTCTTCCAAACGCCAATGATGGTAACCAGGAGTGATAACTCTACTATAACAACAATGATGATTACCATTAGTAATGACTCTTCTATAACGACAATGGTGGTTACCTTGAGTGATGACCCTTCAATAACGACAATGAGGCTTACTAGGAGTGATGACTCTTCTATAACGACAATGATGGTTATCAGGAGTGATGACTTTTCAATGCCAACAATGGTGGTTACTAGGAGTGATGACTATTCTATGACGACACTGGTGGTTACAATGAGTGATTGATCTTCGATAATAACAAAAGTGGTTATCAGGAACGAAAATGGTGGTTACCAGGTGGGATGACTCTTCTATAACAACAATGATGGTTACCAGGTGTGATAACTCTACTATAACAACAATGATGGTTATCTTGACTATAAAGAAATTGATGATTTCCATTAATAATGACTCTTCTTTAACGACAATGAGGGTTACCAGGAGTGATGACACTTCTATAACGACAATGAGGGTTACCAGGAGTGATCACTCTTCTATAACGATAATGGTTGTTACCATGAGTGATTACTCTTTTATTACGATAATGCTTCTTACCATGAGTAATTACTCTTCTATAACGATAATGCTTCTTACCATGAGTAATTACTTTTCTATAACGATAATGGTTCTTACCATAAGTGATGACTATTCTATAACGATAATGGTTCTTACCATGAGTGATTACTCTTCTATAACGATAATGGTTCTTACCATGAGTGATTACTCTTCTATAACGATAATGGTTGTTACCATGAGTGATTACTCTTCTATAACGACAATGGTTGTTACCATGAGTGATTACTCTTCTATAACGATAATGGTGTTTACCATGAGTGATGACTCTTCTATAACGACAATGGTGGTTACCAGGAGTGATGACTCTTCTTTAACGATAATGGTTGTTACCATGAGTGATTACTCTTCTATAACGATAATGATGAATACCAGGAGTGATTACTCTTCTATAACGATAATGGTTCTTACCATGAGTGATTACTCTTCTATAACGATAATGGTTGTTACCATGAGTGATTACTCTTCTATAACGATAATGGTGTTTACCATGAGTGATGACTCTTCTATAACGACAATGGTGGTTACCAGGAGTGATGACTCTTCTTTAACGACAATGGTTGTTACTATGAATGATGACTCTTCTATAATGACAACGGCGGTTACCAGGAGTGATGACTCTTCTATAACGACAATGGATGTTACTATGAGTGATGACTCTTCTATAACGACAATGATGGTTACCAGGAGTGATAACTCTTCTATAACGATAATGGTTCTTACCATGAGTGATGACTTTTCTTTAACGACAATGGTGATAACCATGAGTAATTACTTTTCTATAACGATAATGGTTGTTACCATGAGTGATTACTTTTCTATAACGATAATGGTTGTTACCATGAGTAATTACTTTTCTATAACGATAATGGTTTTTACCATGAGTGATTACTCTTCTATACTGATAATGGTTGTTACCATGAGTGATTACTCTTCTATAACGATAATGGTGTTTACCATGAGTGATGACTCTTTTATAACGACAATGGTGGTTACCAGGAGTGATGACTCTTCTTTAACGACAATGGTTGTTACTATGAATGATGACTCTTCTATAATGACAACGGTGGTTACCAGGAGTGATGACTCTTCTATAACGACAATGGATGTTACTATGAGTGATGACTCTTCTATAACGACAATGATGGTTACCAGGAGTGATAACTCTTCTATAACGATAATGGTTCTTACCATGAGTGATGACTTTTCTTTAACGACAATGGTGATAACCATGAGTAATTACTTTTCTATAACGATAATGGTTGTTACCATGAGTGATTACTTTTCTATAACGATAATGGTTGTTACCATGAGTAATTACTTTTCTATAACGATAATGGTTGTTACCATGAGTGATTACTCTTCTATAACGATAATGGTGGTTACCATGAGTGATTACTCTTCTAAAACGATAATGGTTCTTACCATGAGTGATGTCTTTTCTTTAACGACAATGGTGGTTACCATGAGTAATTACTTTTCTTTAACAATAATGGTTCTTACCATGAGTGACGACTTTTCTTTAACGACAATGGTGGTTACCATGAGTAATTACTTTTCTATAACGATAATGGTTCTTACCATGAGTGACGACTTTTCTATAACGATAATGGTTGTTACCATGAGTAATTACTTTTCTATAACGATAATGGTTCTTACCATGAGTGATGACTTTTCTTTAACGACAATGGTGGTTACCATGAGTAATAACTTTTCTATAACGATAATGGTTCTTACCATGAGTGATTACTCTTCTATAACGACAATGGTGGTTACCATGAGTGATTACTCTTTTATTACGATAATGCTTCTTACCATTAGTAATTACTTTTCTATAACGATAATGGTGGTTACCATGAGTGATTACTCTTCTATAACGATAATAGTTGTTACCATGAGTAATTACTTTTCTATAACGATAATGGTTCTTACCATAAGTGATGACTTTTCTATAACGATAATGGTTTTTACCATGAGTGATTACTCTTCTATAACGATAATGGTTGTTACCATGAGTGATTACTCTTCTATAACGATAATGGTGGTTACCATGAGTGATTACTCTTCTAAAACGATAATGGTTCTTACCATGAGTGATGTCTTTTCTTTAACGACAATGGTGGTTACCATGAGTAATTACTTTTCTTTAACAATAATGGTTCTTACCATGAGTGACGACTTTTCTTTAACGACAATGGTGGTTACCATGAGTAATTACTTTTCTATAACGATAATGGTTCTTACCATGAGTGATGACTTTTCTATAACGATAATGGTTTTTACGATGAATGATTACTCTTCTATAACGATAATGGTTGATACCATGAGTGATTACTCTTCTATTCCGATAATGGTTCTTACCATGAGTAATTACTTTTCTATAACGATAATGGTGGTTACCATGAGTGATTACTCTTCTATAACGATAATAGTTTTTACCATGAGTAATTACTTTTCTATAACGATAATGGTTCTTACCATAAGTGATGACTATTCTATAACGATAATGGTGGTTACCAGGAGTGATTACTCTTCTATAATGATAATGGTTGTTACCATGAGTGATTACTCTTCTATAACAATAATGGTTCTTACCATGAGTAATTACTTTTCTATAACGATAATGGTGGTTACCAGAAGTGATGACTCTTCTATAACGACAATGGTGGTTACCATGAGTGATAACTTTTCTATAACGACAATGATGAATACCAGAAGTAATGACTCTTCAATAACGATAATGGTTTTTACCATGAGTGATTACTCTTCTATAATGATAATGGTTGTTACCATGAGTGATTACTCTTCTATAACGATAATGGTGGTTACCATGAGTGATTACTCTTCTAAAACGATAATGGTTCTTACCATGAGTGATGTCTTTTCTTTAACGACAATGGTGGTTACCATGAGTGATTACTTTTCTATAACGATAATGGTTCTTACCATGAGTGATGACTTTTCTATAACGATAATGGTTTTTACGATGAATGATTACTCTTCTATAACGATAATGGTTGATACCATGAGTGATTACTCTTCTATTCCGATAATGGTTCTTACCATGAGTAATTACTTTTCTATAACGATAATGGTGGTTACCATGAGTGATTACTCTTCTATAACGATAATAGTTTTTACCATGAGTAATTACTTTTCTATAACGATAATGGTTCTTACCATAAGTGATGACTATTCTATAACGATAATGGTGGTTACCAGGAGTGATTACTCTTCTATAATGATAATGGTTGTTACCATGAGTGATTACTCTTCTATAACAATAATGGTTCTTACCATGAGTAATTACTTTTCTATAACGATAATGGTGGTTACCAGAAGTGATGACTCTTCTATAACGACAATGGTGGTTACCATGAGTGATAACTTTTCTATAACGACAATGATGAATACCAGAAGTAATGACTCTTCAATAACGATAATGGTTTTTACCATGAGTGATTACTCTTCTATAATGATAATGGTTGTTACCATGAGTGATTACTCTTCTATAAAGATAATGGTGTTTACCATGAGTGATGACTCTTCTCTAACGACAATGGTGGTTACCAGGAGTGATGACTCTTCTATAACGACAATGGTTGTTACTATGAATGATGATTCTCTATAATGACAACGGTGGTTACCAGGAGTGATGACTCTTCTATAACGACAATGGATGTTACTATGAGTGATGACTCTTCTATAACGACAATGATGGTTACCAGGAGTGATAACTCTTCTATAACGACAATGGTTGTTACTATGGGTGATGACTCTTCTCTAATGACAATGATGGTTACCAGGAGTGATGACTCTTCTATAACGACAATGGTTGTTACTATGGGTCAGACTCTTCTATAACGACAATGGTGGTTACCAGGAGTGATGACTCTTCTATAATGACAATGGTTGTTACTATGAGTGATTACTCTTCTATAACGACAATGATGGTTACCATGAGTGATAACTCTTCTATAACGACAATGATGGTTACCATGAGTGATTACTCTTCTATAACGATAATGGTTGTTACTATGAATGATGACTCTTCTATAACGACAACGGTGGTTACCAGGAGTGATGACTCTTCTATAACGACAATGGTTGTTACTATGGGTCAGACTCTTCTATAACGACAATGGTGGTTACCAGGAGTGATGACTCTTCTATAATGACAATGGTTGTTACTATGAGTGATTACTCTTCTATAACGACAATGATGGTTACCATGAGTGATGACTCTTCTATAACGACAATGATGGTTACCATGAGTGATTACTCTTCTATAACGATAATGGTTGTTACCATGAGAGATTACTCTTCTATAACGATAATGGTTGTTACCATGAGTGATGACTCTTCTCTAACGACAATGATGGTTACCAGGAGTGATGACTCTTCTATAACGACAATGGTGGTTACCAGTAGTGATGATTCTTCTATAACGACAATGGTTGTTACTATGAATGATGACTCTTCTATAACGACAACGGTGGTTACCAGGAGTGATGACTCTTCTATAACGACAATGGATGTTACTATGAGTGATGTCTCTTCTATAACGACATGGATGGTTACCAGGAGTGATAACTCTTCTATAACGACAGTGATGGTTACCATGAGTGATGACTCTTCTATGACGACAATGGTTGTTACTATGAATGATGACTCTTCTCTAACGACAATGGTTGTTACTATGGGTGATGACTCTTCTCTAACGACAATGATGGTTACCAGGAGTGATGACTCTTCTATAACAACAATGGTTGTTACTATGGGTGATGACTCTTCTTTAACGACAATGGTTGTTACTATGAGTAATGACTCTTCTTTAACGACAATGGTTGTTACTATGAGTGATGACTCTTCTCTAACGACAATGGTTGTTACAATGGGTGATGACTATTCTATGACGACAATGGTTGTTACAATGAGTGATGACTCTTCTCTACCGACAATGGTTGTTACTATGGGTGATGACTATTCTATGACGACAATGGTTGTTACAATGAGTGATGACTCTTCTCTAACAACAATGGTTGTTACTATGAGTGATGACTCTTCTCTTACAGCAATGGTGGTTAACATGAGTAATGACTCTTCTATAACGACAATGGTTGTTACTATGAGTGATGACTCTTCTATAACAACAATGATGGTTACCAGGTGTGATGACTATTCTATGACGACAATGGTTGTTACTATGAGTGATGACTCTTCTCTAACGACAATGGTTGTTACTATGAGTGATGACTCTTCTCTTACAGCAATGGTGGTTTATACGAGTAATGACTCTTCTATAACGACAATGGTTGTTACTATGAGTGATGACTCTTCTCTTACAGCAATGGTGGTTAATACGAGTAATGACTCTTCTATAACGACAATGGTTGTTACTATGAGTGATGACTCTTCTCTTACGACAACGGTGGTTAATATGAGTAATGACTCTTCTATAACGACAATGGTTGTTACTATGAGTGATGACTCTTCTCAAACAGCAATGGTGGTTAACACGAGTAATGACTCTTCTCTAACGACAATTGTTGTTACCATGACGAATGACTCGTTAATTAATTTTACGCTCGTCATCAGGTGCGATGTTTTTTCTATTAGTTATGTGTTGGTTCCTATCATTGCATTGAATAAGACACTCTTTTGTTTATCATTTAACAAATTATATCATTGGTCAAAATCAGCACCAGTTATTAAGATAAAACGACAATAACCTTCACCAAGAGTGATAATCCAATCATAAAGCCCATGATTGCTACATCATTTGTACATGTTAACGTTCATGTGCGTTATCAGAAGTGATGACATTCTTCTAACCAGACGTGATGTCTATACTCGTAACGTGACTGTCAATACCAGAAGTGATGACATTCCTCTAACCAGACGTGATGTCTATACTCGTAACGTGACTGTCAATACCAGAAGTGATGACATTCCTCTAACCAGACGTGATGTCTATACTCGTAACGTGACTGTCAATACCAGAAGTGATGACATTCTTCTAACCAGACGTGATGTCTATACTCGTAACGTGACTGTCAATACCAGAAGTGATGACATTCCTCTAACCAGACGTGATGTCTATACTCGTAACGTGACTGTCAATACCAGAAGTGATGACATTCTTCTAACCAGACGTGATGTCTATACTCGTAACGTGACTGTCAATACCAGAAGTGATGACATTCCTCTAACCAGACGTGATGTCTATACTCGTAACGTGACTGTCAATACCAGAAGTGATGACATTCTTCTAACCAGACGTGATGTCTATACTCGTAGCGTGACTGTCAATACCAGAAGTGATGATATTCTTCTAACCAGACGTGATGTCTATACTCGTAACGTGACTGTCAATACCAGAAGTGATGACATTCTTCTAACCAGACGTGATGTCTATACATGTACTCGTAACGTGACTGTCAATACCAGAAGTGATGACATTCCTCTAACCAGACGTGATGTCTATACTCGTAACGTGACTGTCAATACCAGAAGTGATGACATTTCTCTAACCAGACGTGATGTCTATACTCGTAACGTGACTGTCAATACCAGAAGTGATGACATTCCTCTAACCAGACGTGATGTCTATACTCGTAACGTGACTGTCAATACCAGAAGTGATGACATTCTTCTAACCAGACGTGATGTCTATACTCGTAACGTGACTGTCAATACCATAAGTGATGACATTCCTCTAACCAGACGTGATGTCTATACTCGTAACGTGACTGTCAATACCAGAAGTGATGACATTCTTCTAACCAGACGTGATGTCTATACTCGTAACGTGACTGTCAATACCAGAAGTGATGACATTCTTCTAACCAGACGTGATGTCTATACTGGTAACGTGACTGTCAATACCAGAAGTGATGACATTCTTCTAACCAGACGTGATGTCTATACTCGTAACGTGACTGTCAATGCCATAAGTGATGACATTCCTCTAACCAGACGTGATGTCTATACTCGTAACGTGACTGTCAATACCAGAAGTGATGACATTCTTCTAACCAGACGTGATGTCTATACTCGTAACGTGACTGTCAATACCAGAAGTGATGACATTCCTCTAACCAGACGTGATGTCTATACTCGTAGCGTGACTGTCAATACCAGAAGTGATGATATTCTTCTAACCAGACGTGATGTCTATACTCGTAACGTGACTGTCAATACCAGAAGTGATGATATTCCTCTAACCAGACGTGATGTCTATACTCGTAACGTGACTGTCAATACCAGAAGTGATATACGTTTGACCCTGTCCACGATCATTATCGTGTTTAAGACTTCGTTTTTAGCATATGTGGGGTCGTTAGAGTGAGTAATACAATTCTATATTCACACAAGTTGTCGTTATCAAAATGTATGGTGGTAGAAGGTGTAGTCAAACTATGCTTTGTATTCACCTATGACCGTTACCAGGAGTGATGATTCTTTCATCAATCGTATATACAAGTGATGACTATTATTTAATCTATAACAATGGGTGTTATCAACTTGTACCATGGACTGTTGTGACGACGAATAAAAACTCTATTCTAGCATCAGACATCGTAATTACGAATGGCGGAACAATTCTAACGTATATGATCGTTACCAGACAGGATGGTATACTTCCTATACATTCGGTAGGCACATAGAGTGATGACATTTGTTGATTAAATGTATTTCACAGAAGTTATGATTCTATTCGATTGTCAATTGCGTAACCAGGAGTGATGACTCTATTCTTACGCCCTTCTTTGTAATAGCTATAAACGTTTACTGGTGTGATGACGGTATTCAATGAATGAAACATCAAGAGTACTTTCACCATTATAGATACCATTAACGGTAGTTTACATGATTGATGAGTCTATTTCGACATACATGGTCGTAATCAAGTGTGTTGATTCTATTATGGTGTGTTTGCCAGCAGGAGTTAAAGACTCTTTTCTAACATAGATCTTCATAGACGTTACAAGGCTTGGTGACCTTTGTTCACGATATATGGACGTAGACATGAGTGATAAATCTTTTCTGGTCGGAGTCTGTATTCTTTGTAAAATGAAATCATCGTTTGAGTTTCATTGGAAGCGATGATTGAGATTCTTATTCAAATACAAAATATCACAGTAGGTTAAACTTTAAACATTACACGTGAGTCGGTCGACCCTACATGTATGTTCCATTGGTGACTATTCGACGAGTTATCTCACTTATCGGTACAGTAGTATTGTTGAAGAGGACCAATGGCTTGTATAAATACCGCACAATCAATGGATGACAATGTTGATTAAGATAAACACCAACATTTAGCATTGGTTTTAAAAACGACTCATTTTACAATTGAATAATGTTTGTAATGCTATTAGTAATATTGTAAGAGCAAATACATATGTGACAGCACTGAATAATGTCAACATGACGACTTTAAGCATTTGATTGGTCATATAATTGAAACGCAATTACAGCATTTAGTCTTAATAGAAAATATCAATATCCATTTCCCATAGACTTCGTTCGTGGGAGACCGACAGTCTACAAGTACGATTTCGTCTTCTATTAACTGCATGAATAGAAACCTGTAACTCAGTGCGTTCCATTCTTTAAATTTCCTCCTAAAATTATTTATTCACAATCGCCGACCCAACGTATTTTTCTTCTAAGGTAAGCTAACTGGGTCATACACCTGTTACTTTTGAGATATTGAATTCCCATTGACTCCAATGTTAAATCAGCTATTTTCAAGACTCTGCTGAATGAAGAATAGTGTTTTTTATGCTTAGCTATATACAGGAACATCAAGTTTGTCCATTCAACTCTCAGAAACTGTAATAAAATGGACACCTCAATCGTCTCATTTTTTTTCTACGGAGCAAAGTGTATTAGTACCGTCCGAAAATCAGTGCACTAGCTGTCAAATCTAGCCGAGGTACCGGCATTTGTGTCCATACATCCCAAACAAATAGTCCTGCAATAAGCAATCAAAACAAACTTTGGGAGCATTGCAGGACTATAATCTATACAGGAAACACATCAGTGTTCTACCAGCTCATCTCTTACCAGCAAAACTATGCACCAGAAGTTGAAACTCAAAATTTCTAAATGGGACTACTTTTGGGTACTACGACCCGGAAGTACTCCGTAACAGGTGCGAGACCACTGGCCGAGGTCCCATTTCGTCGACTGTTCTCTTAACTTTCACTCGATTCCATCGTTTCTAATTTTCATCCTAAAAACCATGTCTGTGTTCGTTTATATTAGTATTTCCACATTACAGCATGATTTATCAATCGATTTCAATAACAAGGTACGGCAAGATAAGGTAAAGAATGTATGTTATGCCGTCGTTTCCCTTAATGATTCGCCACAATATCCATGATATTCGTTTCCTGTTCTATTCCTATCAACATAGAATGTTCCTATACATTTCGTTAATTCCCATATAATCCAACTTTTCCCGTACATTTTACCAATCCCGTAAACTTCATTTTTCATACACTATACCAGAGACATGGATAACATGTCTCTGACTATACCTATTTAATCCCGATATACTTCGCCTATTCCCAAACTCTCCATACCTTCCCACATACTTTTCTCCATATACTTTGTATTTTCTCATATGTTTCATACACTGCATATATCCTATCCCTTACAATATACATCACCTATATTTATAATATATTTTTCCATATACACCACTTATTTCAAAATACCTCATTTATACCATTGACTTAAAAATCCCACGAGTTCTGGTGTGTCAATGTACATATCATATTCCCATTTCCTCAATATTTCCCCATATTTTACATTTTCTTCAGCTTTACCCATATAAATGTATATATTCATAAAGTCCTATACTGATCATTCACAGGGATCTATTTCTATATGATTTATGGTATGTATTCCCATTAAACATTGCACAAAATTCCTATGTGCTGGTCATCAATGAAACCATACTGTTTTCTATAGTCTTCATTGCCAGCCCTAATGTATTACCTAAACATATACCATCCTATCATGTTTCATCATATCCGTCCCCATTTCCATATCTCCTTTCTCCATTTAATGCATCATTTTGATCTGCATACCATTCACATGTCTATTTTTCCACCGTTTTCCACAATAAACGATCCTCCTGTTGTGAATTTGTCCATTTTATCTGGTCATTTCATACAGTATCTTTAAATTTAAGGGGTTAACCTATTGTTGAATTGAATAGTGTGACTAAACTTTAATCAACGAGGCTTTAAGAAACCCAACCTTAAATAAGATGGTTGCACTTTGAAAAAGTTGTTATTATAGGAGCTATCGCTCTCTATATCGATATGAATTAGAGAATTTAAACTTTACCAATTGTATAAATATCCAAAATTTTCATTTAGATCTACATCAAAACAGTAATCAAAATTTATGTTGAAAACCAAACATTTTAAAATAATCAAATCAAATACCTTGGAGCAACGTCATTCGTGGCAACTTCAACAATACCAAAATGGCGACTGACGTTTCTGTGGATCTATTGACGACGACGTCGAAAATGACGTCATTTTGACGTTTGTGAATGTCACTGCAAGTTTATTTATTTTGTCTTACGCGCGGTTATACTGGTTATCAAACTCATCCCAAACACAGAAAAACGGCGCGAGTGCTTGTCAAGTACAGAGGAGCAGTCATCGAGGGGGAATTGATTAAGTTTCAAGCTTCCGTCACAATTAATGTCAAATAAATAAGTTTGTGAATGACACGTTTCAATTCATTAATTACCCAAAGAGAAAAATCGCCCAATCTACCGGTGTGAGGAATTTGTTAGAAACATGTAATTAGTATCTCTTCCGTCGATTTACTTTGCATGTACGTTTTCTTCAAACTTATTGGCGTAATTCCTGCATGGCGACATTTTGAAATGTTGATTAATTTAGTTAAATTCACAATGGCTAGGTTTCAAGTTATGCTTCGGTTAATATCTTCCTGACTATCACGAGATATTTGATTACATCAACAGCTGCAAGCAGCTACCCGGTTATAATTTGACGTGATTTAAAAACAGAGGTTAATTCAAAAATTACAAAAAAAAATGTTTTATTCAAGGACTGTCTCACAGATTGAGTTTTTTTATCTTTGTAAGATAAAATGTTTTCGACGGATAAACGGTATCACAGGTCTATAAAGTTACATATATATAATTATAGTTTATTGATGCATTTAACACCATTTCATGAAATTTGCCGTGGAAGACAATGGTCCAGGTGGATACGAGAGTAGTGGGTTCGAATCTTGCAAGTTGCATGCTCCACTTTACGACCTTTCATTAATTCCAATACGGCTCGAGTATGTCTACTGCTTATATATACAGGAAGCGAAACATAGAAAGATTAACCTTTCCTGATTGAAATACTCATAGCAGGCGTAATCAGGATACCGAGAGAGAAGATAGATAGATCGATCGATTTTGTAAACAATGATCTATATTTATTCACGTCACCCAAAGCTGAGAGGTGGTATTTTCAGATACTATCATCTCATAGGTCTTACAAACATTTGAATGTGCATGTCTATACCTGGTTCACCTCATTTTAAAGAACACAATCTGTGATATAGTCCTTTAAAAGTTATTCGAGTCAGATTCAAGCCACTCATGTTCTGGTTTCGATATAACGATATTTATACAGACGGCTTTAGCGGACAATGTTAATATTTAGACAACATACCATTGGTTCGTTTTCTTTTACCAGACAAAGAGGGAATACGCAGACAGTATATACAAAGTAAGAATATACATACAATAGAGATAAAAAGGGAAAACGTATACAGACAAAGAGGGAAAATATAGACAATATAAACAAAGAAGGAAAACACATACAGTAACGGCTAATACGGAAAACACAAACAGTATAGACATAGACGGTAAACGCATATAGTATTAGAGACACAGAGGGAAAACACATAAAGTAAAAACAAAGAGGGAAACCCCATATAGAATAGACAACGAGAGAAAACACATACAGTATAAACAAAGACGAAAAAGCATTCAGTATAGAAAAGAAAACGGAAAAAGCATACAGAATAGACACAGACGGAAAACGCATACAGTATAGACAAAGAGGGAAAACGCATGCAGCATAGGCTAAGACGGAAACTTATACAGCATGGGCTAAGACAGAAAACGTATACAATATAGGTTAAGACGGTAAACGCAAACAATAAAAGCTAAGACGGAAAACGCATACAGTATAGGCCATAGGCGAAAAATGTATTTAGTATAGGTTAAGACGCAAAGCGCATACAGTAAATGCTAAGACGGAAAATACATGCAGTATAGGTAAAGACAGAAAAATACATGCAGTATAGGTTAAGACGGAAAGTGCATACATTAATGGCTAAGACGGAAAATACATGCAGTATATGTTAAGACGGAAAGCGCATACATTAATGGCTAAGACGGAAAATACATGCAGTATAGGTTAAGACGGAAAGCGCATACATTAATGGCTAAGACGGAAAATACATGCAGTATAGGTTAAGACGGAAAAAACATGCAGTATCTGTTAAGACGGAAAGCGCATACATTAATGGCTAAGACGGAAACTACATGCAGTATAGGTTAAGACGGAAAGCGCATACATTAATGGCTAAGACGGAAAAACATGAAGTATAGGTTAAGACGGAAAAAACATGCAGTATAGGTTAAGACGGAACGCGCATAAAGTATAGGCTAAGATGGAAAACGCATGCAGGAAATGCTAAGACCGAAAACGCATACAGCATAGAAAATGAGGAAAAGAAAACGCATACAGTATAGACATAGAAGGAAAACTTAAACAATTTAGACAAAAGCGGAAAGCGCAAAGAGTATAGCTAAAGACAGAAAACGAAAACAGTATAGCCAAAAACGGAAAACGCATACAGTATAGACAAAGACGGAAAGCGCAAACAGTATAGACAAAGAGGGAAAGTGCAAACAGTATATATATACAAATACGTAAAACGCATACAGTATAGACAAAGACGGAAAGCGCAAACAGTATATACAAAGACGTAAAACGCGTACAGTATAGACAGAGTTGGAAAGCGCTAACAGTATAGAAAAAAGACGGAAAACGCATACAGTATAGACAAAGGGGGACAACGCATACAGGATATACAAAGACGTAAAACGCGGACAGTATAGACAAAGATGTAAAACGCGTACAGTATAGACAAAGATGTAAAACGCGTACAGTATAGACAAAAAACGGAAAACGCATACAGTAAAGACAAAGAGGGAAAACACAAATGGTATAGACAAAGACGGAAAACGCATACAGTATAGAAAAAAAGACGGAAACCGCATACAGTATGGACAAAGACGGAAAACGCAAACAATTAAGCTTAAGAGGGAAAAAGCATACAGTATAGACAAAGGGGGAAAACGCATACAGAATAGACAATAACGGAAAACGCATACAGTATAGAAAAAAGACGGAAACCGCATACAGTATGGACAAAGACGGAAAACGCACACAAATAAGCCAAAGAGGGAAAACGCATACAGTATAGACAAAGGGGAACAACGCATACAGAATAGACAAAGACAGAAAACGCATACAGTATAGAAAAAAGACGGAAACCGCATACAGTATGGACAAAGACGGAAAACGCATAAAGTACGGAAAACGAATAAAGTATAGACAAAGAGGGAAAAACGCATACAGTATAGAAAAAAGATGGAAACCGCATACAGAATAGACATAGAGGGGAAACGCATACAGTATAGAAAAAAAGACGGAAACCGCATACAGAATGGACAAAGTTGGAAAACGCATACAGGATAAACAAAGTTGGAAAACGCATACAGAATAGACACAGATGGAAAACGCGTACAGTATAGACAAAGACGGAAAACGCACACAATTAAGACAAAGACGAAAAACGCATACAGTATAGACAAAGACGGAAAACGCACACAATTAAGACAAAGAGGGGAAACGCATACAGAATAGACAAAGAGGGGTAACGCATTCAGTATAGACAAAGAGGGAAAACGCAGACAATTTATACAAAGAACATTTGTTTTGAACATAAAATAAACGTCATAATTCAGTTCATCGTGCAATGATATCAATGACAATAGTATTTCGTTGTTCATAATGTGTTCTGGTCTCTTCAATTGAGGGGAGTATATGTAATGAATGATTCAGCGCTTGTCCATTTTGAATTTTGTATATTATATGTCCAAACTAGTTGTTGGTATTTTCGTTGTCAGCAAGTGATTACCGTTTCAGTGTTCACTTTTTGAGCGAAAAAAAAAAACCGGACCTTGTAAGACCAGTTACTATACGCATAGCCTCTTGTTGTATTCTTTCGATTGAATCATTTTCATTAACAGTACATATATCCCAACAAATCGATGCATATTCAATAATAACTAGTCCCAAGAAAGAAATATAAAGTTGAAATAGAGAGTTTCTTCGGTTTTTGATTTGTATCACTCTCAGCATTCCTAGAAGTTTAGTTGCAGAAACTTAATTGTCGTTTAAATGATCTCTCCATTTCCCATTACTATATAAGGTCAAATGTTAGTGTGTTTGTTTGATTCTACTGAATATCGACATCATTAAAAAGACTCACTCAGAGATGTGTGCTCTGGGAGTTATATTCGTTAAGAAATTGACCAATCATTGTCAATAAGCTAAAAACAATTTCAATTTCTTTACTTCTATGTAGCTTAAATCCAGTGATTTTGTTAAATTAAATAAAATGAGCCTCCGCGCATGTTAGCGCTTTTACGGAAATCCCGGTTTATAAATAAACGCAGGCATTCCTTTGTGCGCATCTTGCTAGCGTCACCTGACAACAGCGGTTAATTGTTTCTGAGACCCAAGTAACGATTGTATCTAAATATACCACCTCCTATCTTAAGTTTAGATCTTTGTTTACGAAGAAAAACGTCCAAACAGGTTGCATAAAGAAAACAACATAGCTACTGTCTTGTTTGGATTAAATGTTACTTGCCACTGTTATTAAAGTTAAATCATGATTAAAAATACCCTCAATATCTGTAATCGAAGATGCCAAAGAATCCAGTGACGTAACGAAGGCAAATAAATGTGAATTGCACAATAGGTTGTCTGAGATATCGTTCACATACATAAAGAAGAAGAGAGGATAAAAAAAATAGAACATTGGTGAACTCCTGCATTAATGAACATAAACTCGGATTTAGAACTTCCGACAGTTACTGATTGCCCCTCGTATACCAAGTTGATCAAGTTTGAAGATAAGACCTCTTTGCCAATCACTTTAAAAAAACTTTGGAAACAACACAAAGGATCATTCAAAGATTTTTACGGGAATCCATTTAAAAAGTGATATGAACAGTAACATGTCATCTATAAATAGCCAGCTATCCTGTTTGACCACTACTATTTCTAGCCTAACCTCGAAAGTAACAGATATTGAAAGCACTTGTGACACTCTAAAACAGGATAATATGAAACTACATAAATGTAATGCTGATTTACAACACAAAGGAGACAATCTAGAAAAAACTATTGATGCACTAGAAAACCAATCCAGGCGATCTAATTTGTTGTTTGATGGAATCGAAGGGTCTGTAAATGAGCCGTGGGATGTGTCTGAGGAAAAGGTTAGATCGGTTTTACAGCGTGATCTTAAGTTAGGTGACGTTATGGTCATTGACATCGAAAGGGCTCATCGTCTGAGAAGGAGAGGGAACAGTAAGTGGCCAACAATTATAGCCAAATTTGCTCACTATAAAGACAAGCAAAAAGTGTTAAACGCTGCAAAGGGTAATCTTTCTCGTGAGTAGAGTGAAATATCTACGTCTGGATCATTCGGACTAAATGATCAGTTGACTGTGTTAAGAAATGAATATTCAGACTGTCTTTTTTACCTTGCAGGTGATTTTAACGCTAGGACAGGGGACTTTCTCGATTTTATACCCGATGACTCTCTAGAATTTGTGTTTGGCGATGTATCATACAATGAAGATAGTTTTGCTCTACCCAGAAAAAACAAAGATCAAAGGTATAATGCATTTGGAAAGTCCCTTGTCGACATGTGTTCTATTTCAAACATACATATACTCTATGGGCGCTTTTTTCAAGACAACGAGGGCAATATTACATGTACTTCCGGCAATGGAGCTTCAGTAGTTAATTATTGCATTGCCTCTACAGAGTTATTTCCATATGTAACTGAGTTTGAAGTCCTAGATATGGATTATTCAGACCATTTCCCTATTAAATGTACACTTGAAATCCTATCAGGTAATTCAACACACCATGAAGCAGAAACCAATCAAATATGTATTAAGAACTCCCCAAATATAATGAATAAGTATTTTTGGATTAAGGAGAAGGAGGATTTATTTGTCTCTACATTTACTGTTAAGTTTAATCTTAGTAACGATAACTTGACAC
The DNA here is from genome assembly GCA_947846245.1 of Cerastoderma edule. NCBI lineage: Eukaryota > Metazoa > Mollusca > Bivalvia > Cardiida > Cardiidae > Cerastoderma > Cerastoderma edule. Next base: position 23,290,270 of record OX401417.1, read on the forward strand.
GCCTTTTAAACACTGACATAAATAAATCTGTATCACTGCTAATCGAATTATATGCGTCAAGTGCTGCTGAACTTGGAATGAAAAGCAACACCAGGTCAACGCATTCAAAACCTTATAAAAGCCAGCAGCCGCTCTGGTGGGATACAGAGCTAGAACAGCTGAAACATTCTAAATACACCTCTCTAAAAGCATTTCGAAAAAGCAACAGTATTCTAGATCTTAATATATTCAAAGAAAACAAAAGAATCTTTAAAGCAACATGTAAAACGAAGAGAAATATTTATAGTCACTCACATAAGGTAGAACTGATAAATGCTAGAAATGATCCCCGCAAATTTTGGAAATTGATTAGGAACACTCACTCGAATAAAAAGACGTCAAACATCTCAGAAATTGAATGGTTCAATCACTTTGTAGATCTTTTAAAGGGAGATAATTTTTACAAATACAGTACTGACTGTCTTAAACCTAACAATTTGCCATCCAGTGATATTCTTAACAGCATTATCACCGAATCTGAACCATGGTAGTTATCGGGAACATCAATCCAAATAAAGCCCCGGGTCCTGATGGTTTATTGGGCCACTTCTTAGTTAACACAAAAAGTCTTGTTACACCCACTCTTACCAGATTGTTTAATCAAATTTTAAATACAGGACGTCTTCCTGACCAATGGTCGGAAAGTGTTATATGTCCAGTTCACAAATCAGGATACAAAAACGACCCAAATAACTATAGAGGTATCTCTCATATTAATGTAGTTTATAAAATATTTGAATCAATCCTAAATACGCGCTTGTGCAAGTGGTCTACTATTAATATGTTAATTGATGATTCGCAAGCTATAATAATAATAATAATAATAATAATAATAAAGACTTTATTTAACGAGGAAACTCATTTGACAATTTAAACTGACAATCTTCCATAAGATCCTCAACAATGAACAAGTGAACAATAAAACTAAAAGACTAAGGACAATTAAGGTAGTTTGGCCCATATGTCGTCTGACAGTGAGGTATCAATATGTCTGAGAAAGTATAATGAGCAGTGAGGAACAAATGATCTTAAAACTAAATCAAGAGTCAAACACATTTGATACCCCACTAAGACACCACAAGTGCCAGAATACCGTGTAAGAACATACTATTCAAAGACATCGGCTTTCTTTAAATGAAAGACCCCCCTCCCCCAACACAATATGTATACATGTATATAAATTTACGAACATTAACTGGTGGATTCCACAATGGGACTGTTCGTTTATCATGTAACAGCCGTAGTTGTTTCAAAATAGGACGGCTTCACAAAACGTAAGTATAAAGATTTGAATTGTTGGACAGAGGAAGAGTTTTGTATATAATGAGGAATAGAATTCCATATTGAAGTACCAGAGAAAACAAAAGTGTGTCGAAATAACTCCGAATTTGGTTTAGGGCTATATAATTGATAAGTAGTCGACGAGCGTAGCAGTCGTGAATGTATGTCTGCACTGAATGTAAACGCAGTTTTTAAATAATCAGGCCCATTTCCTCTTAGAGTTTTGTACATTTGAATGGCCTTCTGAAAAATTACACGCTCTTGAAACGTCATCCATTTAAGTTTTGCAAATAAAATAGCAGAGGGAGTAGAAAAATCACTATCAAGAATTACCCTTGAAGCTGGATTTCGGAAAGGTTACTCTGCAGCAGATCATATGTTTACAATCTATGCTTTAGCTCAAAAGTATCTATCTAAAAAGAATCGTCGCTTCTATGTTCTATTTGTAGATTTTGAAAAGGCATTCGACAATATTTCCCATAAGTAAATTATTTGAAAGTCTCACACAAAAGGGGGTTTGTAGAAATTTTTTAAAAATTTTGTTAAGTATATATAAGGGAAACTCGATGGTCAGAACGGATAACTCTTGTACGAGCTGCTTTCCCTGTTTAAAGGGCACGAGACAAGGAGATATGTGTAGTTCTCAAATTTTTAATCTCTTTATTAATGATATATGTAACCATGTTAAAAGCAAATGCGATTCAGGAATTTATGTTACAAATAGTATTCCAAAAATCATTACTTTAATGTTTGCAGACGACGTTGCTAGTCCAGCAGACTCAGTTATAAGCTTACAGAGGCAAATCAATGCTATTGAGGAATTCTCAAACAAAAGTGGTATGAAGATCAATCTTACTAAAACACAAATTGTTGTTTTCAGAAATGGTGGACCTCTCAGAAAGACTGAGAAATGGTTTCTGAACAACACTCCAATAACTGTATCTTCCTTCTATAAGTATATGGGCTTGTTATTTACACCCAAACTCAAATGGTCAAAAGCTCTCACAGCCCTTACAGCACAAGCCAAAAAGTCATTGAACAGCATAAATTCGTATAGATACATGTATGGTTCCTTAACCCACTGTGATTACTTTAAAATTTTTGATTCAATGGTAAAACCCATCCTATGCTATGGTTCAGAGCTATGGGGGTATAGCTACAGAAGAACAGTTGAAAATACCCAAATATCTGCATGCAAACAATTTCTTGGTGTAGGTAAAAACATCAGCAACCAAATGGCTTTAGGTGAATGTGGTCGTTATCCCCTATGTTTAGATTATTATGTTAAATTCGTAAAGTACTTGTGTAAACTGATCCATATGGCCCCGTACCGATATCCAAAACAATGTTATATAATGCTAAAAAAGTTAGACGATTGTGGAAGACATACATATGCAACAGAAGTTATAAATTTATTATTCACCCACGGATTTGGATTTGTTTGGATCTCGCAGGGTATTGGCAATACTAAAGCTTTCATAACAGAATTCAAATTAAGACTCAAAGATATACTACAGCAGGATTGGCATAACGCTCTATCTAATACATCTAAAGGATGTTTTACACACAATTTAAGTCTCTATTAAACGTTGAACTTTATCTAATGTTTGATCTTCCTTTTTATTTGAGAAAGGCATTTGCAAAATTTCGGTGCTCAAACCATAGGCTTAATGTAGAAGTTGGAAGACACCATAATGTCCTAAGAGAAGACCGTTTGTGTACTTTCTGTCTTGGGGAATCCGACATCGAAACAGTCGAAGACGAAATCCATGTATTTTTCTACTGTAAACGGTACGAAAAATATAGGGAAATATATAATGGGAAACAATTAAATAAAACCCAAGAATCCTTTAACGCATACATGTCTTGCTCAAATGAATTACGACTATTGAACACCTGCAAATTTATTCATAAAATAATGCAAGTACGAAACGACAACATTGTCTCTCTTTATTTATAACCATTTATCTGTCAGAGACGAGCCGTAACGTCTCCATAAACAGGCATCCGTTGAGAGCACTGTGGCAAAACGATAATTCACTCATCGTGAGCGGATTCTTCTTTTGTCACAATGCATTCAACTCCTATTGTTATATATTACACAATAATCTCCATGAGTAGATCCTTCCCTTTTCACAATATTTCCAACTTTCATTAAGCATGAACACAGCTTTATTCTGTGTTCTGTCAGTTTGTCTATATGTGTTCAATCTGTCTGCTGCTGACTTAACAAATATATCAACCATTGAGGGCATTGTGACAAAGGGAGTATTCGTTCGCTGTAGGCGAATTCTCCTTTTCTCACATTATTTTCACACAGTTTTTCATAGGGTTATCTTATATATTTGTATACATATGTTCGATATGCCTGCTACAGACCTCTTGGAACAGAAAATACTTAATTCCAAATTGCATGTTAATGCTTTTTAATAATCATGTAACATATATATATTAGGGAAATATTGTAAAGAATTATGTTTGAATTATGGGCCGGAGGCCTCATATATTGTGAATAAAATCATTTGACATTTAAGAAATATCTTGATGATAAATATCAATTAATTAGTGCATTGGTAGAACTGTCCCGTATAAATCCAAATTGCTGTTCATATAATTATATTTGAGATTAGATAGTTGTTATATAATGTATATGCCGTATCTTAATGACTTTTACCATATACTACAGCTATTCCTATCAACTTTATACATTTTTCCATAAACACCACGTGTTCCAAAATATATCATTCATTTCCATTGATTTAAATCCCGTATGGGTTTGAATGTCTATGTCAATTTACTACATATTTCCTTAATAATTTCCTATTATTGATATATTCTTCAGCGTTACCTATGTATTCGTAAATACCTATGCTGTTAACCCATACACATCTATTTTCATCAAGTCCATTCCCATATGAAGGTTTATTCCCATATGAAGGTTTATTCCCATATGAAGGTTTATTCCCATATGAAGGTTTATTCCCATATGAAGGTTTATTCCCATATGAAGGTTTATTCCCATATGACTTACTTATTCCCAATTCCTTCTGCGATTCCCATATATCTATATATACATATACTGATACTCCCACAGACCTTGCACCACCTTTCCATGTTCTGGTTATTGATGAAAAAGAAAATACTGTTTCATAGTCTTCATTCTCAGTCCTTACTTGATATCTCAACCTATTCCCTCTTCACCACGGTCCATCAACGACCTTCCACCGTTTTCTTGCCTCCTTTCTTCGTTTTAATGTATCATTTTGATCTAGTTATTCAAGTTTTCATCTAGTGGACTTGTCCAGTGTATCTGGTCATTTCAAACATACAGTATCTTTATATTTAGAGATAAACTAGCTGTTGTATTTGATAAAGTGTCTGAACTCTAGCCAATGAGGCTTTAAGAAAAACAAAATTAAATAAGAGGGTTGTGTTGTGTAGTAGTCATAAAATAAAGGTTGTTTTACCAGTCGCTATCGCAATCGGTATAAAATAGAGGTATGTTTTTAACAAATCGTAAAAAATAAAACACCCAATATTTCATTTAAATCTATATCAAAACAGTAATCAAAATTATGATGATCAGAGTCCATGATCAGAGACATAGATAACATGTTATCTATGTCTCTGTGGTGATTAAACAGTATATAAGAATCAAATCAAATACCTTGAGCAACGTAATCCGTGGCAGCCTTAACAATACCAAAATGGTGACTGACGTTTCTAACAATCTATAGATCCATTGACGACGACGTCAAACTTTTGACGTAATTTTGACGTTTGTGAACGTCACGTGCAAGTTGATTGGTTTAGTCTTACATGCGATTTTATTGGTTATCTTGAATCCATCTAACCCATCAACCTTCTTAACTAAAAAAGTCAGCGCTATCTATAAGTGGTTATGCATCAGGAAGCAGCCATCGAGAGCGAATTTAATAAGCTTCAAGCTTCCGTCACAATTGATGTATAATGAATCTAACCGTCGATTCGGTTTGCATTTACGTTTTCTTCAAACTGATCGGCGTGATTCCTGGCGACATTCTGGGATGTCAGTCAGTTTAGTTAATTCCACAATGGTAAAGTTTCAAGTTACAATTTGCTCGATCCCTGATTAATTCGAGATATTTGGTTACATTAACAGGGATAAGCAGCTTACGGGTTATAGCAATAACGTAATATACAAACAGAGACTTATCCGGAAAAATCCAGAATGATGTTTCATTCAATGACTATCTCACAGATTAAGAGTTTAATCTTTGTACGATAAAAGGTTTTCAACGAATATAATGGCATCACATATCTATAAAGTTACATATCAATAGGTCATTGACATACTTCTTTCATCCTTCTATGGTTTTGTCGTGGAAGACAGTGGTCCAGGTGGATACGGGGTCGTGGGTCCTAATCCCTTAAGTAGCGGGGTCCACTTTGCGACGTTTCATTCATCCTCATGCGGTTTGAATGAACCTACTTCTGCCTAATTAGATTTTGAAAACCGTTAAAACAGTTTATTTGGTAAACACTGGTCTATATTCAAGTCACCTAAGGCTGAACGGTGGTATTTTCAGATTTTATCATCTCCTCATAGGTCTCACAAACATTTGAATGTAGGCCTACCTTTATATCCCTTATTTAACCCGTGCAATATGATTGAAATCGACAAGAGCTTGACTTCAAATCTCTGGACGGCATTGTTGCTTGTTTCACTTTTCTTAATGAAAAAACTGTTGTAAAACCACACTAATGACAACGGGGTTGGGGCAGAGGTAATGTAACGATTCGCCACAATAACGACTCACCACAATAACGACTCGCCACAAATGATAATGATTCGCCACAAGCCAATTAACGGTTCGCCACAAACCAATAACGATTCGCCACAGTTTTGAAATTTTCTAATTAACTGCCAATTAACGGGTCGTCCTTTGGTTATGATTTAATTATGAAACAGTTATGAAACTAAAATGTGTTGAACTTGAAAACGGCGATGATTGTGCAACACTATTTAATGATAATAGCTCAAGGAAAACAATAATGAACAATGTATTTATTTTATTTTATCAAACATACAATCACACACGAAACATGAAACTTAAATATTTATTCAATGGAGTTACTTTTTTTAAAGCACCTATATAAGTGAACAAGAAAGCATCAACCCAATAGTGAAAAGCTCCCTATGCAAATCAATTGCGATTTCGTCCGCACTCTATGGTTGTGAGTTATGGCACAGCATTTCCGCCGTAGACCTGCTTGGAATTGAAAAGCTGTGGCGGCTCTGTGCGAAAAGACGTCAATGTTTGCCAACAGGAACTAGGACCGACATGGGATTGGGATTATTAGGTTGGCTACCAAAGCATAACCTGTTTCACTATCTTACTAAGTATGTTAGCGACTCAGTGGTTCCAGGAAAGCAACAGTGGAAGAAAATAGTCCGTAACACATACGTATATCACGGGAAAAAACAATTCTAAGAGACAGTGATTTTTACCGTTTTAGAAATACACACCGAACATTGAGACCGTCAGTGCTGTGGAAGAACGCCAAAACAAAGCAATAAATAGCCAATGCGATCAGTTCTGTAAACATTTTAACCAGTCCAAAATACATAAGGAGGAAATCAAGCCCGTGCATACACTGCCAGGCTTACTTCACTGATATAAAAGTACATTTGATATCTGAGTGCAAATTCTATTCTCCAGAACGCAATCTTTTGATGAAAAATATTCAAACGAAAATATCAGAAAACATGTCATTTTTTTAACCAGGTTTTATGGTCAAAATGAGGTGTTTGTACGAAGTTTATTAGATACTGACTTGCCTGCTGTATTGGGCTTAGATAATAATGAACAAATCCTTTTTACGAAGCTCTGTATGCATTACATTAATAGGGTGCTTGCGTTTGAACTCTAGTTAGTTAATACGCAGTTTGAATATGATGCTATTATACATTTTCAGGAAAGTATGACGTATTGAACATTTACCATCAGTATGCATAGTTGTGTATATAACTGTGCCATGCTCAGTGTAAATGATTCTGTAAATCTCGCAGGCGTCACACGTCACAGAACGGGCATTCCTGTAAATCTGACAAGGCACATGTCGGAGCAGGCATTTTACACAATAACCGTATATATAAACGTATCGAAATGGTTCACAGAAAGCCATGGTCAATGTAATAGTTGTAATTAAATATTACTGTACGTACTCTTTTATAAATGTCTTAGCTTGTTTCATGTAGGGGTGAACGGTTTTTCTTTTAAATGAATTTTCTTCACTCATGATGAATTCTAATAATACTATTCACTATAAATCTGTTATAAACGGCTAGTCCCTTGTATTTCGTTTCGGCAAGGGTCTCGCTGTTAGTAATTATCGAAAGAGTGAAAGAGACTATAACAATATATAATGTCCATGCGTTCAGTTCTATGAGGGATCTTCGCTATTCAAATCTATTTGAAGAGAGGGGTGGCCTCTGGAACAGAGCCCTTTGTTGTACTCACTCATTGATTATATAGTGTGGTGGTGTAAAGTCGCATATCGGCACCGTCTATTCTCTTCGAGGGACAATCATTCCCAGCCTATAACAGGCTGGTGATGCTTGTTACTTGACGAGAAATATCGTTGATGCCATAGGAGTACTTTCTGACGAAAGGCATTAGTATAAGAAGTTGAATTCAACTTTTATTATCACATGTCAATTAAAATAAGCCTGTATAACGATTTCATTTTTGTATGTGATACAATTAAGTATTTTGTCCATCAACAATGCTTCATTGAAATATAGCTATTGATGCCGCATGCTCCTTTCAATTGTGGTACATGGGACAGGTATAAAACATGGCGCCTACCCCGTTATAGCGCGATTACGGAAGAAAAACACGGCGCCCCCTCTTAACTTTTTTATTTGTGGATATATCTCAACAAACTTGGTACCAAATGAAAGAAGACACTCTGAACTTTCTGATGGTGTTTAAAAATCTAAAATATGTTCACCAAGTACCGAGAAAATGCATGTCAAATATGGGCAATATTTTTTACAAAAATGTCGCTTAAAAATTGAGATTGAAAAACACGGCGCCCCCTATTATATTTTTTGTTCTAAATAATATTTTTCTAACTTTGATATATTTTGAAAATGCATAAAATTACCTTTCAAATGATATTAAATATTTGAAATTTGGACGAAAGATGGCTGAGAAATAGCTGTTCAAACATGAGTATTACTCCAGCCATTTCGACTCACAACAGATTCAAGCTCGGAAAACACGGCGCCCCCTACTAACTTTTTTATTAGTTCAATGACTGTACATTATGTGGTATGTTCTTTTAGAAGACACTTTTTCCTTTCATATGATGTTAGTTTTGTTAAAATTGGTTGATTGATGACCGAGATATGGCCTGTTAAAGATGGGCGTTTTTTCCGTACGTCCCGATTTTGCTTGGAAACCGTTTACAGTTACACAAGAAAAACAAGGCTCCCGTATTAACTTAATCATTTGTTGAATTTGTAGAATTTACACAACAAACTTGGTATCAGATGAAAGAACACACATTAAACTCTTTTATGGTATGAAAAGAACTTAACTATATGGATGAAGTACCGGAAAGAATTGATGGCGAATATTGTTAGTGCTTTACCAAAATACCGCTCACGGATTAACCTCGGAAAACATCACTCCCCTGTTTTCTTTTTTGTTATTTGTCATATTTTTTTAATGTTAACTATGTTTCAAAATAACATATGATACACGTTCAAATGATGAGATGATATTAAGATTAAGAACGTTCTTTGCAAACATTTTCCTATTGTCTCTTAAGTATCATGGATAAATTACACAGCTTCTTATCCGTGATCTCTCTCTCTCTCTCTCTCTCTCTCTCTCTCTCTCTCTCTCTCTCTCTCTCTCTCTCTCTCTCTCTCTCTCTCTCTCTCTCTCTCTCTCTCTCTCTCTCTCTCTCTCTCTCTCTCTCTCTCTCTCTCTCTCTCTCTCTCTCTCTCTCTCTCTCTCTCTCTCTCTCTCTCTCTCTCTCTCTCTCTCTCTCTCTCTCTCTCTCTCTCTCTCTCTCTCTCTCCTCTCTCTCTCTCTCTCTCTCTCTCTCTCTCTCTCTCTCTCTCTCTCTCTCTCTCTCTCTCTCTCTCTCTCTCTCTCTCTCTCTCTCTCTCCTCTCTCTCCCTCTCTCTCTCTCTCTCTCTCTCTCTCTCTCTCTCTCTCTCTCTCTCTCTCTCTCTCTCTCTCTCTCTCTCTCCCTCTCTCTCTATCTATATATCTGTTTCCCTCTCTTTCTTTCTCTCTCAAGGAATTCAACGAACTACTTCTATACGACGGAAATAAGCCTATTAAAATGTTTTATGATACAACTTATAGACTTGGTGAGCTCTTTGTAAGCGTTTTGTCATTTCAGCATATTATCTTTGAAAGCAATAAAATTATTCCCGTGGCCTTCATGATGCATGATAAGAGAGATACAAAATTCCACGAACGGTTTTTCAGCGTTTTACAAAACCTCGTGCCGAATTTACTCAAAACAACGTCACCAATCATATGTGACAGAGAACCCGGAATATCTCTCGCAATTAAATGAATAATACCAAATTTGCAAATACTATATTGCTGGAATCATATCAAGTCAGATATTAAGCACTGGCTTTTAAAGAAGAAAGCCACCCAAGATGATTTGTCTGTTTATTTGCGTGATTTAAGCGAAATTTTAAAGAGTACATCAGAGGACGACTGTATTATCAAAATAAAAGCTTTAGAACAAACATGGTCAGAGGAATTTCGAAATTATTTTCACAAATATGTATAAAAGACAGTTTTTGAAAACTCTGGAAGGTGGATTTTAGAAAAATTTAAAGTTTATGATATGTATTCTGGAATAACAAATAACGCTTCGGAATCGCTAAACAATGTCATCAAATCGATTCAAAAAAGGCGACAGCTACCAATTAATATGATTAATTTGACTCTCTACTTTTTACAAAAATATATTTTTACAGAAATGCAGTGTGGGCGTGCAGGTTTTGGCAATTTCAGATTAAATGCTGAATTTTCCCATGCAGTTCTTGACCCTTCAGAAATAAAAGTATCTAGGTTCAAATGTACACCTAATGATATCTTACAGTATGCTAAAGATCGGTTAGACAGATTTTCATCTGGGAAGATGGAATCTTCTTCTAAAAGAATGAATGATTTAGAAGATGTATCTGACAATAAACATAGTTCTATGAAGTCAAACATTTCAGAGACGGAAGCTGATTTACTGGAGGAACAAAATGTTAATACCATTCTTGATAACGATGAATTTAAACATGGTCATCGCGAAAAAGATTTGACTCAAACAATGTTAGCAGAAGATTTAATCAAAAATGATCGCATTAAATTTGTGTCCTCAATGAATGCATTTTTGGTTGAAGGTCTTAAAGGGTCAAAACGTGTAGTTACACTTCAGCCAAAAGAATCTTGTAGCTGTCCATCCACAGGAACATGCTATCATATTTTGTCAGTTGAAACCGCCCTAAATATTGAAAGTGGTAGCAAAAGTAAACGTGTGAAAAATCTATCTCTTCTTAAGCGTAACAGTCGGCCACGTGGTGCAAAGAAAACTGGACAGAAAATCCCTATAAAAAACGACTTCGAAGTCAATCCCGCTCCAGATTCTTTTTTAATACGATTCCACTTGCGCACAATTTTGATTCGTGTTCAAATGATATTGATAATTTCTTCATACCAGATTGCATAATAGATAATAGCAGTGAAAACACTTGCATTCCTGGTGATCACCGGAGCTCTATCAAAAAACATACGGATAATATAGATACATCGGAACCAGTTGTCCCCTGGATCCCTAAACATCAGTTAAATAGTAATGATAGACTTGCGGTTCAGAGCGAAACAGGCCTCCTCAATGATAAAGTAATAAACTCTGCACAGTTTATTCTAAAGGAAGAGTTCAAACAATGCAGCGGAATGCAAAATACTTTATTCATTCCAAATTTCTGTGATAAAACAGAAACTTGGAATGTCAATCATAACTTGAAACGACAACCTGCTCCAAGTGCCCAAATTCACTACAACGGCAATGCTCATTGGGTATTATCTTATCAGAAGGAAACATGCGGGACTGTCTTTGTAATTGACAGTATAAAATCGCAAAGAACAATAAATGCAAACATGTCGATCCAACTGTCACAGATATACGACACCGATTCTAATTGTATTGAAATACTTGTGCCGGAGGTGCAGCGACAAACAAATTCATTTGATTGTGGCGTTTTTTCTGTTGCATTTCTGACCGAACTCGTGCATAGTAATTTCACAGTAGAAATTTCTAGGCTTCGCTTTGATATTAGATTAATGAGACAGCACTTGTATGATTGTCTACAGTGCGATACGCTTACACCTTTCCCTAAAATATTAAAAATGCCAAAAATGCCCGTCAATGAACCGAGGTCACAACGCGTAAGATTACACTGTTCGTGTAAGTTACCTGAAATTGTTGACAATATGATTAAATGTCAAAATAAATTGTGTAAGATTAAATGGTACCACAAACGATGTGTAAACGTAAATGACAATTTTCTTTGTAATCTGTGTTCTCGATAAAACATGAATAGATTAAAATAAAAACGTGTTTTGTGGGCTGCGTGATTTATTGAACTATTTGTACTGTACACTGTTGGCTCGTTCTAGAACGTGAACCCTGCTGGGAAATCACTGAGATAAAGATCCCTACGAGGGCTATTTGTTCCAATGGATTCATATTATCCTATTATTGATTGAGCTACTTTGATCGACATGAATACATATTAATGAGATCGTAACGAGAAGACAATACCTGTATGGACGTCCTACCTGTATAACACCCGTGGTCTTAATCTCCCCAGAGCGCCACAGGGCATTAGCAAATGGACAGTAGCAGTCCTGTGTAATCTGGTCATAAAGCACGATGTCCAATTAGGGCCATAGAGGACCCGGCCATAGATAAGGGGTCAGCCCCTTCTACTTGAAAAGAAACAATTTGCTACCGTTCGGATTATGTGCCCTAAAAATAGATTAATTATTTTAAATGAAATTTGACTGCTGGTAAATTTGTTCAAACAAACAATTATGTAAAGGTTATTTCCGGATATTTCCCTATGAATGCCGTTATCGATATAAAACAAGAAAAACGGTTATTGGGAATGTTATCCTAATATGCTAACTAAAACATAACAGTACATCTGTTGTGTAGTTTTAAACAAATTATTTTTAATCTCCTTTCATTTGAGAATATGCGCCTTTTAACACGAGAAAATAGCAAGTCGAGTTCTTGTGACTTATCAACAACAACCTCAAGTCGTTTATTTTTATTCCCCTACCAGGCATTTGTGACTGGCTCAAAATCAAACAAAAGGGGACAATACATATTTCAAAAATAGAAGCATTATACTTATTGATATATTCGGTACATATTACTGTGACTAAAGGGTAACTTACCGGCAACTCATCCTAACACCAAAATGGTTAAAGAAACACTCTTCACCAGAAGATGTTTATGGGCATGACATATGTATGTAAAGAGTATCATATGTTATTTTGAAACATAGTTAACATTAAAAAATATGACAAATAACAAAAAAGAAAATAGGAGAGTGATGTTTTCCGAGGTTAATCCGTGAGCGGCATTTTGGTAAAGCACTAACAATATTCGCCATCAATTCTTTCCGGTACTTCGTCCATATATTTAAGTTCTTTGCATACCATAAAAGAGTTTAATGTGTGTTCTTTCATCTGATACCAAGTTTGTTGTGTAAATTCTACAAATTCAACAAATGATTAAGTTAATATGAGAGCCTTGTTTTTCTTGTGTAACTGTAAACGGTTTCCAAGCAAAATCGGGACGTACGGAAAAAACGCCCATCTTTAACAGGCCATATCTCGGTTATCAATCAACCAATTTTAACAAAACTAACATCATATGAAAGGAAAAAGTGTCTTCTAAAAGAACATACCACATAATGTACAGTCATTGAACTAATAAAAAAGTTAGTAGGGGGCGCCGTGTTTTCCGAGCTTGAATCTGTTGTGAGTCGAAATGGCTGGAGTAATACTCATGTTTGAACAGCTATTTCTCAGCCATCTTTCGTCCAAATTTCAAATATTCAATATCATTTGAAAGGTAATTTTATGCATTTTCAAAATATATCAAAGTTAGAAAAATATTATTTAGAACAAAAAATATAATAGGGGGCGCCGTGTTTTTCAATCTCAATTTTTAAGCGACATTTTTGTAAAAAATATTGCCCATATTTGACATGCATTTTCTCGGTACTTGGTGAACATATTTTAGATTTTTAAACACCACCAGAAAGTTCAGAGTGTCTTCTTTCATTTGGTACCAAGTTTGTTGAGATATATCCACAAATAAAAAAGTTAAGAGGGGGCGCCGTGTTTTTCTTCCGTAATCGCGCTATAACGGGGTAGGCGCCATGTTTTATGCCTATGCTTCATTGAAATATAGCTATTGATGCCGCATGCTCCTTTCAATTGTGGTACATGCACGCTTGCAGAGAGTATGCGAAATCAATGCTTACCAATCAAAAAATAAAAGTCTTTAGTTTCGGAACAATAAATTTCCTCGATCCATTATATTTATATATACCATAGTTAAATGACTGTTCTTTGTACATAGACTATCTACATTTGATTAAGGCAGACAATTTAGCCAATTAGACAAACATGGATCTCTCAATTTGTATGAACATGTTCAAAACCAATGTTCTTTTTATTAATGTGGTCTGCATTTCCCCTCTTTGTCTAATAGCAGGGATATCGAGTGTCTGTGATATTTTCTGATAAAGGTCTATAACAATGGTAACTGTAGCTTATCCAGCATCGGAGAAAGTATTAGAACCCATCTTTTGGTAAAAATCGCGTGAATATCATCGCTGTGGGTTTATTACGACACCGTCGCCGATACGATGTAAACAAACCAAACAAATTCAAATTCTACGTAAGTTGGTTGATAGCGTTTATGTTCTTTGATTTAACATCATTAAGCTTAAGACGTTAACTAAAACATGTTCCTGACAAACTGGTGATGCCTCTCATATGGGTGATGCATTCCGTTATCTATTCCGATCACGTCAATACAGTATGGGTGGGGTATTGTAATCAGAATTCGCGAGAGAAATAGTTCATTTCGAAATAAAGTAATGTCGATCACCTCAGAACTTTTGATATTTTTGTATCATCTCCTTTAAGAAAAGCGAAAAAGTCAATTCTCTATGTAATCAGATACACTTATATTTTATGATTTTTTATGGGGATTTGATGCTTTGTCAGCAAGCAATTTGTCGGACTATGATATTTGTAGAGGGTGACGGTCGTTTCGGTAAATGACTAGTTCGGTAAAAAAGTAAACTAGAGTAAAAGGTCTGGCTGGTTCGGTAAAAACCTATACTAGAGAAAAGTAATTGTACATAGTGTATGAAATGTATTTGTTTAAGTACTTAAATTAGGAAATTCCTCCTTTAAACAACTAGTTTGATTGTTTTAATTCTTAGGGTGAGACATTCCTACTATAATTGATTAATTTGAGTGTTTGCAATTATAAAACGAACTGCACAGGTTTTACTTTGATCAAGTCCGAGACATAGATAACATCCATGTCTCTGGTCAAATCATTGATTGTATTTTGTGTGAATAAAAATGTTGTAAGTATGAAAATTACAATGTGTATCAAAATAGAAATAAACTATTTTGCATGTATGTAAATAATAGTATGTGTTAATTAATTAACACTAATTTAATATGGGATTTAACTGTTTTTAACACCCAATTTAACTGTTGTTCTCTCTAGTCTTGGGATTTACCGAACCAACCAGACCCTTTACTATAGTTTACATTTTTACCGAACTAGTCATTTACCGAACTGACCTGTAATCTTTGTAGAGGGGGTGTTTGGGAATTAATTCTTGCATTCGTTGACATAGTTTGTCAAAAGATGCATGATTTTGTCTAAGATGTGGGTAAAATTAGTTATTGAATCATCTCTGAAAATGATCGAGATGTATAGATATATAGAAATGAGTCATCCAGAAAACCTTTTGGGACTAAATTTAGAAATGACTGCATTGATTAGTGATAGACGAATATCAATAACTTTGGGTTAGTAAGAAGGAAAGGTAGAGATGTATGGATGCATATTGAATAATCCAAAATACATGTTTTAGATATCTCATGTATGATGTACTGTTTGTAATTCTGTTAAAGTGAATGAATCAATTAAACTGACAAAGCATCAAATCCCAATTTAGACAGCCAACATTCACAACAGTGTTAAAACATGTACATGTTTTTATATCTTATGTAAAATAAATACATATCTGTTTAGAGAAGTCTTTTTTTGAGGTCATTAAGTCTTAGTTATAATGTTTCTTCCAAATTTTAAACAAAATGACCATAGACAAACACACCTAGGTAACGTATAGTATATAGTAAGTAACAACAACCAGTCCACACACTAGTTTTGACTTAAATAGCATTATCACATTTCTTAGAAACAAAACCAGAGAAACAAAAACAAACATATACAGTGATGATTTTTGGCCCAAAAAATCTCATAAAATTTCCCCAAAACTTATTAGATTCTACTTTCATTCATTTTAATCAATTTTCTACAGAAAAACCCATTGATTTTAAAGTTTTGGTCAAAAAATCCATTTGATTTAATTTAGAGAAAAATCACTGCATGTATTAGATAAATCATGTGTTTATCTTCTGTAGATAAGGAGATATTAAGCTGATACTATGGCTGATAGTAAAGCACAAACAATGGAAGGAGTTGAAGATGAGTTAGCAGTAAAGCCTGTTGGACAGAATGATGATCAGTCCGGTGATGAAGAACCAGATCAGCCCCAGAATAACGATACAGCCGTAGAGTTGGTGATTATAGATCCAGACGCAGAGGTGAGATTTTTTGAATGCTTTTGCTGAATGCCTTATTTAAACCTTCCGTTTATTTAAATTAATTTTTAGTGTAATTGCAGTAGAAACTGTATTAAAATACTGTGACATATGGAGACATTGCTAAGTCTTTTCGAGCAAATTTACCCATTTTGTTCCATATAGTTGACTTGTTGTATACTTTTCCTCTTATTCTTAACAAGTTTCAAGGTGCCATATGTGGAAACCTCCTATTAAATGTGCATTTTAACATAAGGATCCACTCAGATTCTTTTAATTTATAGAATATTGAAGAAAATTCTCCGTAAATGTTTTGAGTTGACCCTTTAGGCCAAACAGAGTTTGAATAACATATTCTTATGTTGTCTTTTCACTTTGTTGGTCTGTCAACAATTTCTGTTCTTGTGAAATAAACTCCTTTGACATTTTAAAGAGATTTTCTTGAAGCTTGGAAACAAATCATATACTGGCTTTGAAAAGTTACTCAAAGGAATTGAACTCAAAGGAATTAATTATATATAACAACTCTTCATGTTACATTATTTTGTCTCCCAGCATGTCCATAGAGATTTTTTTTAATCATGAAATAAATGGGAGGGGTGGGGGGTATTTGATACATTCTGTGAAAAGGAAATTGGAGTATCATGGAAAGAATAAACAAATTGATTTGAATTTTTTTTTAAATTGGCTGCTTTTAGTGATTTTCGATGAATAATGCTTAAACAGAATGATGATTCCATGACGTGTTGATAGTCTCCCTGGTTTGGTGCGTAATTTCTATGTTAGGTTTGATACCTTTGTCGGATTATAGTGGAATCTGAAATCAAAAGTCTGTGATATAATTATTAATTTAGACAGTCCAATCGCAGTACACAAGATACAAGGGAAAAATATGTAAACTATATTTCAGAATGTTGACTTTAACCATAGCAGGATAGGAAAGATTGAGCATTTGGAACAGCTGCGAAACTGTGAGGTAAGATTTCTATGTAGTAAAATCTTTGTCAATTGTTTGTATTACTGCATAAGATTTACTACTGTGAGGTCTACACACTTAGATGGTGAGATAAATGATATAAAATATCAAAATGTACCACTATAAGCTTAGTATGAGTAAACTTTACTATACATGTTAAAAGTAAATGATATGACATTAAATAGTTCATTTCATCAATGTTGGAATGCTTTGATTGACTATCTTTTTTCATAATTCCAGAAGAAAATTCTTACTTTTCTGGAATGTCATGTACTTTTCTACAACAATTGTAAACATTGATGAAAGATTCATTTATTTCAATGGATTTCATGATTTTCAAAGTAATTTCATAAAGATAAGCCTTTGAAGAATCTCAACATTCATTTGCTCTTCATTTATTTTTTTAAATCAATATACTGGTGTAACGAACCGATCAAATGAACCTCTCAAAGACACAAACACATCCGATCAGTGAAAAACACTGTCGTACACTGAGCGGTTGTGTCGGCTATATATATACCAGCATGTTCTCTCAAACAATGCAATAGGTTCCTCATTTGCATAAACATTCAATGAATGTTACACTGGTAGACTCATAGCAATACTCATATTTTCTGGTATAATATCATAAAGTTAATTTTCAAATTGAAAAATCAAATTGTTCAGAAGCATCAACTGTTGAAAAATCTTTGTTGTACAAGCTTTAGATAGATAGATTTATTTGGTAAAACGATTTAACATTACATGGCAACAACATATTAATAGGAATGTAAAATATGTAACATAAACGCAATAATGTTGAAAAACCATGAAAGCACATCAAATACCAAGGATAACACAAAAAAGGGAAAAGGGATTTTCCCTTATTTCCATTTTTGACTTTTTAACTAATGGCAGTAATCTTGGGTACCATCATGTTATATTCTAAATCTTTATATTAAATTATTTAAATAATCACCAATCCAATGAACTATTTCACTGTCATAAACAAAATTAAAACACTCTTAGCTGTCAAGAAAGAAATACAGTACCATAAAAGTTTCACAGTAAGATTTAGCGCAAAAATAAATCTGTAGTGCAGTGCTAAAAACGAATTAACAACCAAGTGACAAATGCTTCCTAATGGCAGATTTGAAACAAATAAAGGTGTAAAGGTAGGGTTTATAGTATCATTTCTTCGTTAGGCATATTCAAGCGACTTTACAGTCACCTCCCCGATCATTGGGTGATAAACTGACCTCATAATGTCCCTCAGTTTTTGGGGAGATTGTTCTGATGGTTTTCATCCAAGGTTTTGTCACAGAACACAATATTTTTGATACTCTGGTTGGATATTAGCACAGCCACCAATTAGATTTTTGGTTTCATAAGTGTATTGTATTGTATGATATGCTCCAATTTAAAGATAGGTATACTGATGGTTATAAAAATAGGTCTTAAGTATTTGCATATTTTTGAATGCTCCTGAATGGTAAGGAGGAATAACTATATGTTTTTTATTTAACATAGTGTTTAACACAGTGTGTTAACTGAAAAACATATATTTGTTCCTCCTTATCATTGTTGGATTTTTTTTAATTTTTTTTCATACAACCCTGAAGATAAAGTCTCTCTCTCCTCTCCTTACATAACTTGATTTACATAACAAGTGAGCTTGTTACTGGATGTTTCAGACTCTGTGTCTACGACAAAACTTGATAACAAAGATAGAGGGTCTGTCCACACTGACTGGATTGACAGAACTTGATCTCTATGATAACCAACTCACTGTCATTGAAAACTTGGAGGCACTCACAAATCTCGAGTAAGTATTATCCCATTTCCAAACAATAACAACATTTGACAAGTTTGTTGCAGACCACTCTGGAAAACATTGTGAGAAAATTACCATTACCCATGACCAAACAATAACAACATTTGACAAGTTTGTTGCAGACCACTCTGGAAAACATTGTGAGAAAACGAGCAATTTCTCCTTTTCGCATGATGTTTTCTTTCCTATCAGAAGATTACTTTCAAATTTCATCACATTTTGAAATATTGTCTGCAAACTCTTTTTCTTTGGGACAGTTGCAAATGTGGTGTTTGGTAAAGGGTTAAAGGGAAATGAAAGGTATGAAGGTAATCATACAGCCAGATATGGAATAGTTTGCAACTCACCAAGAAAACATATTGTGTTATGCACTTTCTGTCTAAATAAAGATGTAAGATTTAAGTATATGTAATATAAAGTAGTCAGTCAGTCTTGTTACAGAAGGGATGAGGTGATTTGATAAGACAATTTTTAACCAGATGGCAGTAGATACGTTTCCAATTGCCATACCTCAAATACACACTTTAGGACTCATTTTTGGGTCATTTGAAAAATGTAAAGCCAGAATCCATACCTTCTTTTTTTGTTGGAGAACCACTTCCATAAATCATTTACATTGTATTAATTTTCTTTTTTTAGTATCCTGGATTTATCTTTTAATCGGATCACTAAGATAGAGAATCTCGAGGGACAGGGCAGTGTACGGAAGCTCTTTTTGACCCATAACAAAATTACGCAAATAGAGAACATTGGTCACATGACTCGGGTCGAGATGTTGGAGTTGGGAGATAATAGGATCAGGGTAAGTGGAAAATCTATAGTCATAAATTATCTTTGGTCAGTTAAACTCTTCTTTGTGTATATATGATTGTCAATCCAAAATGTCACATTTGTTTCACTTAACCCTTTGCCAAATGCCAAATTTTGGAGTGACTCAAATTGAAAGAGTTTGCAGACGACATTTAAGAATGTGATGAAATTGAAGATAATTTTCTGACAGGACAGAAAACATTGTGGGAAAAGGAGAAATTGCTTGTTTAGAGATGTCTACTAGAGTTGTCTGCAACAGATTGGTTAAATGTAGTTATTGTTTGTAATGGGTTAAATGAATGTAATTTAGAATTTTGGTTAAATAAAGACAACCTTCATTTTAATGCAGGCAGCAGCTTAGTGATAAAAGAAATTGTAATGAATGAGGCTATCAAGAATTTTTTATTAAATTAAGATTAAACCTTTAAACCACATAGTTTTTGCAAGGCTTCTTTTTAGAAGGCTATTTAGAAAATAAAATGGCAATATAGACATAAAATATGAATCAGAATTTGTGATCAGACCATTGTAATCTTGAACAGTCATTAGACTAGATGAGCATGACGCATAAGGTATGCTTCATCATTTGCTTAAATGCTTTTCAGATTTCTATGGGGTGCTTTGGGTATTGTGAACCTTCAGATTCATTAAATATACATGTAGCTTGTTTTGACATAAAGCTATTTTCAAATCTTTTGTTATGGCATTTATATTCCAATAACTGTAACTTACCATACCCTACTTTTCATCTTTTATAAATTTAGATAAACAGTTCTGCTTTAAATCAAAATACAGTGATAAAGTAGTAAGTGGGGTTTAGGAAAATGAAACAGTATGTAATGAAATAATGATGAAATATTTACCATAGCTTGAATAAAGTCAGCATCAATTGGTTAAACATATGTTTTATCTTCCAGAGAATAGAGAACATAGACACACTTACAAACATCACCAGTTTATTTCTTGGGAAGAACAAGATAGATAGATTACAAGGCCTGGACTGCCTAGTTAACCTTACAACACTCAGTTTACAGGTGAGTGGGTTGTTTGATGATGAGGTGAGGAGAAAATTGATTAGATAGGGACAATTTTAGACTCAGCAATTAACGATTGTTATGCCATTTGAACTCATCTTTGTTAATCAAAAATCTTTTATCTAATTACTGGTTCTGCAATTTCAACTTTATTTTTACTCTATTGTTTTATAAGAATGTATCTTGACACTAATGTTCAAAGCAATGTATTCATTTATGTTGTATAAATGGGCCTGAGGCCTAAAATACTAAAAGTATCATTATTATTATTCAAATGGGCTAAAAAATACCAAATAAGAAGGGATTGAAAGATTACCAAGGTTTAAAACTACCTTGACAACTTTTAAAGAAAGAAACAATGCTTTCAAAATATCTTTTTCAGAAAGCAGTTGTAACGATGAGGAATATGGGGAAACAATTTATCTGCTTTATAAGTCACCCTGGTGCAACATTTCATACATAAATCAATGGGGATTTTCCATCACAATATTAATTATTTAAAAAAGGACCGATGTCTACATGAATATTTTGTTCCTGATAGCATGTTCTGACTGACTGACTGACTTAATCACTGACTGACCGACCGACCGGCAGGCTTGCAAAAGACTTGTTCTATTTTTTTTATTGAGAGCAGCATGTCTGTCGTACATTACATGTCATCCAAAAATAACAGTTTTATAGAAGTTCAATGTATCATCTCTTTATCCAACATTTCATATGTTTACAGAGTAACAGAATCACCAAGATGGAAGGACTGGAAAAGTTGCTTAACTTAGAAGACATTTATATAAGTGACAATGGAATTGAAGCTATTGAAGGACTAGAAAATAATGTAAGTCTTAATTGATTTATTATTATTAATAAGCATTATTACCCCCAAATTTTGTTATAAAGAAAATAATCATGAGGATTGTTATATTGATTCATGGACTGGATTTAAACTATTTGGCAATATTCAGCTTAATAAAGGTGGGAAAACTCTCAGATATTTAACAGTGTATGTTGGCTTCATCAAACATCCAGATAGAATTTTCAACATTTGGCAAGTCTACATAGAGACTTCCACATATAGACTTTTAAACCAAACCTTTATGAAAGTTTAACCTCTCCATTGGCTGTGACAAGATTCATAGTCAAGATAAAGTTGGAGAAAAGCAAATTATTACACACAGATAGCAGAGCAATCTATCCTATTATCTCAGTTGAACATACATATTGTTTTTCCTTGTGTGAAATGATTTGAAACAAGAAGTATACATATCAAATGTGAAATTATAATGATTTTTATGAAACTAGACAATGATGAATATCCTTTCACTTTTTCCATGATAAATCAAGTAAGAGATGTATTTTTCTATGTGGTATTAGGTTCCATCTTTACTTTTACGCACACATGAAACTTTGATGTTGTTCAATTAATTATTGATGATAAAACCTTCGGTACTTAATTGCAAATATTCTATCACCATTACAGACCAAACTATCTACGTTGGATTTAGCAGGAAACAGAATTTCAAAATTGGAAAACCTTGGCCATTTATCTGAGCTGCAAGAACTTTGGGTAAGTTGTGACAAAATCCTGAATACACTTGTAGTGAATGTTTTGATGAAAACAACATCCCTACACTGTGTATTTGTACATACGATTATTCATAGTGCATTTGGTGTTACTAAAGGTACAATTTCTAATTTGTAGCTCGTAAAATGCAAACTTTTGACACTCTTCTTTAACTTTTGATGAGATGATGCAATTGCTATGAAAAAGGAGTTATTCTGATGGCACTGAAGCTTGTAAGAAATCATTTCCGATATCCATATAACATTCCTTTTATGAAATCTTTACTTCTCTAAACCCTGTATTGTGGATACTTGTTAAAGTTGTCTTCTTCAGACAATTCCAATAAGTTTGTTGAGACAATGCTGATGAGTATTTGAAATAAAGGATTTAATATACAGTTTTAGAAATATTACATGCACAAGATGCCCGTTTCCTAGACCTCTGTGTAATATTGATGCATGTTTTTCAGTTCAATGATAATCGGGTTGACTCGTGGAAGGAGGTGGAGGCCCTGACTCCACTAAAGAAACTAGAGACAGTGTATCTTGAGAGAAATCCCATCTACTTTGATAAGGAGGGTGAGGACCCACGGCGACCTGAACCTAACTACCGACGTAAAATCAAACTTACCCTACCATGGATAAAACAGATTGATGCAACTTTAGCACAGACATTCACATGAAACCCCATATAGTGGGGTAGAAGCGGTTTCTATAAAAAGAAAATAGCATTATTAACTCCTAATTAATTTCCATATGTTTTTGTTAGTAGTCCATTTTAAAAGTAATAGAAGACAGAGATTAAAAAAATCAAACTTTCATGATGAGATTGTTTGGAAACAATTGTGACTTATGGAAAAATCATTTTTACTTTTGCTGCAGATCTGTAACAATTATGGGTCAATTGAAAAATGATATTTGCCACTTCAGAGGATGCGTGCCAACCAACCCCATGGGCGCTTCAATTTATTTCTCTCATTTTCTTGTGGGATAAAATTCATAGATGAAGAGGAATTCAATTAGGATATATGTGAATTGTCTTTGAAAAGGATATGAAAAAAATACTTATTAATCTAGATTGAGAAAAAGAATAAGTACATGTAAATGGATTTTTGTATTTCCTTTTTATAATCCAACATAACCCCATACTAAATCTATTTCTTTTCTTTTATAAAACTGATTTGTAGTATTTTATCTGGATGCCTTTAAAATATGTATTTATAAATAATCATGAATGTATTTTTTCTGATATACATCAAAGATCTTCTTATGAGGAAAGGAGTTGGAAGCTTCTCTGGCCTACAAAAATTGTTAATCTGTTCTCATTTGTATATTTGATTTTGTCACTTTGATTTTATCTTAGAAAAATTAACTTAGACATAGACAACTTTGTGTAGCATTTGTTCTTCATTGCCATCATATTTATTCCATCTTTTACTTCATAACTGTTTTACTGGCAATTGTTTTGATGAGATTCTTTCTTTCCATTCAATTAGAGTCTGTTATTTAAAGGAACAAACACTGTATCATTCTTTGTTGTAATAAGTGTGAAATACATATGAAATCCGGACTGCCATTTTGAAATATCTTCAATAGGGTATATTTCTCATTCGAATATGTTTTGATGTTAGTGCATATCTTTGTAGGATATGAAGTGTTTGTTGTGGATTTTTATTATAAGTGCTAGAGACTATCTGCTGATCTTTCACCCTGTTTCCAAATACATTATGTATGAAATCTGAAGCGGCCATTTTGTTTTTCAGTTTTATCATGTCAGCAGATCAGTTACTCATGCTTTATGTGTGTGTGTTACGGATATATGACAATGAGATGTCTTGCTTAAGGCATGTCACAGTTAAATAATTGGCCACTATTGAAATTGAACAATCTTCAAATATTTACAAAAGCCTTTATTAGTAACTCTAAATTGAAAACATTCTGACATTCAAGGGGTTTGCCATTGCAAACAAAATTATCTTTTGTCACAATGTTTTTTAAATTTTGCCTGACTCCAGCTACAAATGAAATGCAGGAAGGATCTTGAAATGCAAGACTTTTGTATTCATATAAATTATTTGAGTGTTCATGTTCATGATTAAAACTGATCAACATACATAGTAACTGTTGTTCTCTTTATGATATCACATGGTTTTACTAATAACTCACATTTGGAGAGAAAATAAATGATGTGTTGTTATTAAATGTATAGCAATGGTATCTGTTATGAATGGTTATTTTGCGCGGTTCGAATAGAATAGCGTGAAATTATTGTGTTCGCGTAACATAGTTCAATACAGTGGATAAAGGGGCGTTTTCAAAGCATGTAAAAACGCCATGTGTCAAGTATATACAGTCAAACTTGTGTTAAGAGGTCAGCCTATGGGACAGAGCAAATTGGCTGTTTAAGACAGGTTGGCTGCTTAACACAAATTGATTTACACTATAAATCTAACAATGGGACTTTCTGTAGTGGCTGTTTAAGGCAGGTTGGCTGCTTAAAAGGGTGGCTGCTTAACACAAGTTAGACTGTATGTGTATTGCCGTGTAGGCGTTGGTCATTCTACCTGACGACGGAAGACCCAGCACATCGATTCGTTTCATGTGTTATTTTATACTTCAATCATATGTTGATAATCTTATCAAGTATACTTGTAATTTATATTAAAGTTGGAGCTTTTCGTAATACTAAAGAGTGACAAAGTACCAAAATGCGGTCCAACATTCGACCCGTCATGGACACATGTTTCCAGAGTTCTTTCACACAATGTGTGTTTTTTATCTCTGGTTTTTCCTGGGCGAGACGGGTTTATGGTTCTTTTCTGGGTTTGTTTTTTCACCTAAATAAGTTGTGCTAGTTGCTAAAGATGTATTCACTATTTGATGTATTTAAAGTGTAACACTTGATGTCATTACAACTGCAATAAACTGCTCGTCTGGGCTGTACAGCGCCTCTTCAAGGTATTCCAAAGAAACGGTGTTGTTTATTTGAAATTAAGGGAAGATACTGGCCTCTGAGGAGGGAAATTTGATACTTTTTTTTTCTATTGTAAAATTTGGTTATTAAGGGGTAAAAATCATGCAGGCTTTACCAAAGCGGAAAGAAAGACCCCGGGGTAAACTCATTTTTAGGGGAATAATGCATGATTTAGTGGGTATGTTATAGTGAAAAAAAGGCCTGCTGCAATTTAGAATAACAAAGCAACCTGGTATTGGATGGAGTAATATAATTTGTTAAGGTCATCTTCAGTGAAGCTTGCCTTGAATATTGCCTAGGGTATTGCCTATTGTATCCCATTATAACCAGTGCCTATAGCTGAGTAAGGATGGAAGTTGCCAGGTGGAACTACTGGTGGCATGTGTTTTGTTTAGTTCCCGAAGAACAGTAACCAATCAATATCCAGTTATACACAGTCTCCATATCATGTTGCATATCTCTTCCTTTCCTGAATGAATGTCCAGATTGTTCCAGGATGGTTGAATGTTCAATCGCCCGATATAAGTTGAAATATAAACGTAACCTGGCAGTGGATTGAATAGTTCACTTCAGTCCAATATTAACCTTAACCCTTATAGTGCTAGAACTAACTTCATGCTTTTGCAAACAGATTAGATCCAGGCCAGCTGCCAAGTCAATATTGATATACATGGATATTATTTACTAAATAAAGATACAATGTTGTCATGTGATGCATCTCAGAGAGTCGATTCCACATATGTGTTACTTTGCAATATCGTTTATCTAACTATTGAAATAAGAGGGAATGCTGTTTTGAACTTTCACAAATTTTTAGCTTAAAACATTTAGTGAAACAAAACACAGAAATATGACAAATAATGATTTATGTGGAAGTAGATAATAAGCCCTGGTGTCACAAGATTATCTAGCAAATACATGTACCATAACAAAATGTTCATAATTGGAATTGCGATCAGCTGATGATTCCAATTAGGACCAATTATCAAAATATATGGCATAATGCTGGATGAATTTCTATATAGAGATTTTTGTGTCATCTGTCTTTCGATACCTTGTATATCTGCTTAATTTTGATGAGGGAAAGACACTCAGAGCTGCAAACAGGTTAGATCACAGGTCAGCCACCAATTTACTTGGCGGCTGGCCTGGATCTAACCTGTTTGCCTACTCATGAAGTCGGTTCCAGCACTATAAGGGTTAAGAAACATATTTAGAGAAAAATATTACCTTTACATATAAACTGACCTCAGTGTCAGCCTCCTTCACCATGGGTCCCGGCTTCGATCCCTGTAAGGTGCGGTAAAAAATGCTGGGACTAACCCACAAATCAATGCGAGTTTAGTGGTTAAGTAAGTATCCAGGAAGCAGTCGTCGAGAGTGATTTAAACAAGCTTCAAGCTTCCTTCACAATCGACTAAGCAAGTTAATAACAAGTTAAATAACATCAATATGTGTCTGACAATTGTATTCCTATGCAGAACTTACAGTTAATTGAGGTGCCAAGATATTAGAATTATTTAACAACTTTGTTGATTTGGAAAGCATTCTTCTAACTGGTTTTTTGAAAGAGGAAATGCTGATTATAAAAGATGTTTTGTTAAAGGTTTTTACCAAGTAAACATCAACTTCATGACATCCCAAATCTGATATCATAAAAAAAACTTATCAAACACAAAATGTGTTTAGAATTCTATTGACATTGGTTAAATGTGCTATAGTAGCTATAAGAAAATGTTAATACAAGACGGCTGGGGGAAGAATCACATCTTTTTGTGCTTCTGTGAAATAAAAACAAACAAACAACTCTCTTTTAACATAGAAATTTCAATTCCTTTTTATTATTATCCAAACCAATTCCATTTCCATTTTGTTGCAAATCTGTACTAAGAATCTGTACTAAAAACTACCTAACTCTATAAACCAAACAAACTTTTATCTAACTACATGTAACTCATTTTTTCTCTGTATAAAAATAGCATCTATATTCATAAAGTATTTTCAACATAGATTTAAAGTATCAACTAGCTTAACATAGAGTGGTGTAAGTTTCTGTCTATAATGTTTAACACTTAACTTTGTTTAGTATCTTCATATTTTCTATCATATTAACATTCATTTTGAATGTGTCCAACATTGTGAAGAAAAATCTAAAATACTCAACCTGTCAAGAAGGACAAAATCAAATATTTGGTACCAGTAATTTTCAAGAAGTTCCCCCTAAAACTATTCCTATTATGAATGACGAAACTTGACCATGGAATCCTAATGTAGGAGAGGCAGCTTTTGATAATACACTAAAGGTGCATT
This sequence comes from Cerastoderma edule, assembly GCA_947846245.1. Taxonomy (NCBI): domain Eukaryota; kingdom Metazoa; phylum Mollusca; class Bivalvia; order Cardiida; family Cardiidae; genus Cerastoderma; species Cerastoderma edule. The sequence continues at coordinate 23,318,015 of OX401417.1, forward strand.
TCATGAAGTTATATAACATCTTTTAAAGGTCATTGGCAATTCAAAACACATATGTTTGGTGATAAAACATAACCTTTTGGAATGAAAATATTCAGAGTTAGTGTGCCGTCTTTAATATTGCAATAAGTTGTCAGTTTTTCTTTATTTTCTTTCTCCTTTTATATTGCCTTGTTGTTTGTAACAGAAAAAACTAAAATTTACTAAACTGACTGTCAGGGCTTGAACTTTTCATCTTTCATGAGACTATAAGGAAACTTCCCTTCACAAAAATTCAAAAAAAATAATGTAAACCAAAACCTCAAAACAAAGTGTTTAACTAAGAATTTTGAACAGTCACTCATTCTAAGAGCCAGAAATCACCAACTCACAGTTAAAACTGAGTCAGTCAGTCAATTTAGTGTCCCAAAATTTTATACAATCAAGCCCACAATTTACAAAAATATAAGACAAATATAAAACTATAAATATATGCTCACTGAGGGTGTTTATAATCTCTCCTTATTTCAATTCAAAATTATCAATGTAATTGGATTGAAAAAAAAACTGTTGTGTTAAATAATGGTTAATTACTTCACAGCAGATACAGAGTATACTTAAATCGATCCTATCAAACTTAAGGAAAATCTCACAGAGGTTTATGCTCTGGGAGTGATAATCAGCAAAAATTTGATATTCACAATCCTTGTCACTAAACAAAAGACTATTTCAATTTCTTTGCTGAAACTGCAAAAAGCCAGACTTTTCATTAATAAATGTGAAATCAGCCTTTGCACATGTCTGTTCTTTTACAACTAAAGATAAAAACTAAACAACAACAACATGGCGGAATCCTCAGCATCCAATGAAGAAAGTGTTGGCATTTAATTTCCTCATCAAATTGAGCAAGTTTCAATATATCAATATTCGCTGGTTGTTTTCCTCCTCCTTTGACCAATTTTCACTTGACAAAAATGATGTATGCGCCCATGTGCATGCATAACAAACGTTTTCCAAGACCCACATGATGATGGTTTCTAAGATACTAACTCTTACTCTAAGTTTTGATTGTAGTGTACATAATAAACCCATTTATAAAAAGTCTGCAATACCTGCAATTTTAATATTCTTTATCTTTTCTGTAGAGTTATGAGCAGGGTTGGGAACCTGTCAATAATCTAATTCTATGTTACTTTAGAAATCTATGGTGCCTTTTTTACAGTAGAAGACAAATTTAATTTTTTTTTAGCAAAAAGTTAAAATATCATTCTCTGAGGGAGTCTATTTAAAGTCCATGTTTACACCATGTCAATGGGCTAAATGTTTGATCAGTGTATATGATGTTTGGTATATAGGTATCATTATTGACATACTAGATTCCATTGTTTTATTGTCCACACTTTAGCCAGGCACCAAGGCTGTAGTGGGCATGTTTTGTAATGTTTGAATTGTAGCTGTAGTGGTTTTCCTTTAATTCTGTCCCTTTATAAATTGGACTTAAGCTATGTTGTAATTTAAAGCCAATAAGGAATGTATGAACAAAGTTTGGAGTGCCCTTTATAGATAAAAATTAACATATGATAAGTATAGTATGATATGATAGCAAGGACATTTTTCATAAGCAATGCTCGTTTATAAATGACTAGTTTCTCTGCTGGCTGAAATGTAAAACCTTACATCTAGAAACAAATAAATAAAAACAAACTAAATAACAAACACAACAACATTTTCATTTTACAGACATTTACAATCTAAATAAATTTGGGGTATTTTAATGGTTAAATTGAATCAACTCATAAATAAAGAAATGTACATGTATTTTTTTGTTCTATATCAGGAAACAAAGTTCATCTAAGCTATCTAATCAATAATATATCTTTTACTTATAAGATAAGGATAATCTTAACAAGCAAGTAATCATGATTAATTGATATCACATTAATCAAGATCTCGAAAATCCACAACAATATTCCATTCTTTCCTTATGCCCTTAACCCTTTCCCAAACAATAATGACATTTGACTACTTTGTTGCAGACAACTTTAAAAAACATTGTGGGAAAAGGAGAAATTGCTCGTAACGAGCAATTTCTCCTTTTCCCACAACGGTTTCTGCTCTTTCTGAAGAATATTTTTCAATTTCATCACATTTTGAAATGTCTTCTGCAAACTACAAATGTATTTCATTTTGGGACAGTCAAAAATGTGTTGTTTGGGAAATGGTTAAGACTGACAGTTGCCATCCTTATACAAATGGTACTATGACTATTCTTTAACCTAATACCAAACAAAAACGACAGTTGACAAGTTTGTTGCAGATGACTCTGGAAAACATTGTGGGAAAAGGAGAAATTGCTCTTACCGAGTAATTTCCCCTTTTCCCACAATGTTTTCAGCTTTATCAGAAGATTATTTCTCAATTTCATCACATTTTGAAATGTTATCTGCGATTTTTTTCAATTTGGGACAGTCGAAAACTGTGCGTTTGGTAAAGGGTTAAGAGGGGAATATGGGCAAAGTTAGAAGATACTCCTTTTGTATCAATGTTTAACAAAGAACTAAGTCAATAGGGCGACTTATTTTAAATCATGTCTGGATACATTTAATAGCTCATAAATATAAACATAAGAATTAGTGACATAATGTTTTTTGGTTAAGAAAAAACAGTGACATGCAAATATACTGTTTTTATGATTTATACTGTAAAAATCAATAGACTTTCTATGCAATTTCTTGAATCTTGAATTAATAGGATTGAAGAAAAGGGGAATAATCTAAAACAATAAGGACATATTTATGTGGTTTTATATATATATATAAATATCTCAAACTATCATTTCTGAATAACACAACTCTGCAGTTTGAAAGCTTCTGATTAAACATTTTTTATCCTGTCACCAGGCCAATTTATGGACCGATAATAGGGTGTCGTATAACATTTTTGATATCTGTCACTAGATCATGTGATTGCAATGTGCACATGTCGGAATTGATTTTATGTTTTGTTCCACTTTTTTTGTATGTTTCATTTTCATTTTTTTTTTTTTTAATCCATATAGGTGAAAGGATAAATAGAATTGATCGTCTGTGTCTTTGAATAGAAAAGGATGTTGGGCTTGGCTTCGGATTATTATCCAATTCGCCTTGAGCTCACATGATAATATAATAATTATATTTCTACGTCTTTCCCGATAACTTTTCTGATTCACAACATCAACCATCTATTCTCTATTACTATAAGGAGATTTAAACCTGAAGCTGCTCTTACCTTTATATGAAAAGTACATGTATATAGAAAGAAGAGTTGTCTATAAGATATCATGCTTGACTATTAAACATATTGTTGGAAAGGGATATAGGTCAGTGAACAGTAATTTCTTTCTTAAAAAAAGTTGCACACAAAAATAACTAGAATCTTTTAGATACGCAAAAGGGTATGATTTTCTTGGAATCAATAACAGTTTTCGTACTTGCTCAGGAACAATACAAAATCACCCTTAGTAAATGTGAGAATTTCAATTCATTCCTTTCAGTAGTTCTAGAGAAATCAGCTTGCATGCAAAACATTAACAAAGATTTTCAAGTACAACAAGGACAAAGCTTTCTTTTAAACCAAGTGAAAGTTAAGTCGGGGATCTTACATAGTAAACCCACTAATAGTACAATCCCCTACACCTCTGTGAAGTTTAAAGTATCAGAGGAGTAATTGTTGTGAAATAAAACTTGTGTGTAAAACTTCAACAAAGATCTTCTGAATACAAAAAGGCCATACTTTGCCCATAATCAAACACATAATTAGGAGATATTGTAAATTTGTGACCTAAGATTATGATCATAAACCCATATGTGAAGTTTCAATTCAACCAGCATAAGTTGTTGCGATAGAAACTTTAATGTGAAACTTAAACATTTACTATGTACAAAGAGGAGGCACAGTTTGTTTTAAATCAGAACCAGAGTTATGTTACTTGGTCAGGGACACAACATTTCGACCCTGAATAGATGTGTTTCCCTAAAATGGTTAACCCATTACCAAACAATAGCGACATTTGACCAGTTTATTGCAGAAGACTCTGGAAAACATTGTTGGAAAAGGAGTAATTGCTCTTAACGAGCAATTTCTCCTTTTCCCACAATGTTTTCTACCCTATCAGAAGATTATTTGTTAATTCCATCACATTTTGAAATGTCTTCTGCAAAGTCTTTCAATTTGGGACAGTTGATAATTTGGCGTTTGGTAAAGGGTTAATGAGATACAAACTTTCATGTAAAACTTTAATCAAGACGTTAAGCCAACGCAGATACTCCAGTGAGCAGTATAGTTATCCTTATCCTATAAACAGTCAATTGAAAGCAACAAGCATTTCTCCTTTTTTCTATATGATGTCTTCTGAATTTACACAGCGAATTTCCAATTTAAAATGTAGAAACCAACATCTAGATAAATGGTCCACCCAGTTACCTGACTTAAAAGGAATGTTAAAAACTATACAATATACACCATTGACACAAGGAGCATGAACATAGCAGGCAAATTCCCCCTTTCATACATTGTATTATCACAAAGTATTGTTTTAGCTTTTTGGCTCATTATTGTTATCGTCTGTTGCTTTTCATTTGAATCATTCACAAAATTCTATTATTCCATCTTACAAAAATACTAAACAACATACAATGCCAGGGCTTTTTCTTTCTTGAATTGGGAAGAGGCCCAAGCCTCTTGAATTTGGGAAATGTTATCGCTGAAACTGCTGAATTGGGAAGCCAAAAAGCTGGTGTGACTTTGAATTTTGAAAAGTAGCCTTCTATGGGAGTCTGTTATATAACGTAAAAAAGCCCTGAATGCAATCCATCCTTATGAAGAAAATATCCCTTTAACATTAAGTATAATTGTCCAATCTCTCTGTAAAGAATGAAACATCTCCTTTTTTCAAATGATTAAGCAAAACATTTTGTATCAACAGAGTTATCCATTAAGTTGTACATAAGATATTAATAAATTCAGTCTACAGACAATGATTGTGAGGCAAAATGTGCATGGAATGTGTTTAAGCTTAACAATAAAATAAACTTCAATTATACATAACAATGAAACTCTTAAAAAACTAAATCAACAACAAAAAATATCACAAGACAGCACCCTCTACATCATATGTGTGAAATCCCACTGCTTGCATCTCCTCCAGACTACCAACAGACCCAGCTCCCAGATGTTCCAGTCTCACAGTGGTGAAGTTATCCACTATCATAGAAGCATTTGCAGCGAGTGCCAATGTGTCCATCTTGATATCTGGTATTGTGGCTATGTGCATGTTAAAGTCGTTAGACTCCATACCTTGTTCTGAAGGGTGGACCCTCTCGTAGAGCTGATGATAGTCCAGCTGCTGATCCTGATCTTCCTCCTCCACATTCGGGAGATTGTACCGTCTCTTCTTAAACTTGATACCATGGCTCTCAATGTGCAGCTTCATCCGATCTGTCCGGGACGTCTGGTAATCACACTGTTTACACTTGTACAGCTTGTCCTTCAGATGGATTCTCTCGTGACGCAGAAGTTTACCTCGAACTACAAACGACTTTCCACACACCTGCAATAAAGAAAATAACTTGTGATAACCTTCAACAGAATAAGGTACGATGAAGAAGGAAACTTGTTTGAGAACATTATGACAAATTCTTTTAAGATGAATATTTACTTGGGACATGAAGGGCCATACATTTCTATAGGATAAGTTTAAATGTTGACTGCTACACAGCATTACAAAATGGTTGAATGTCTTAAGGGAAAACATTCCTACTTTCAATATGATCCTCTTTTACCAATTCATATCTGGAATTACGAGCCCCTCCATAAACTTCATGTTTTTCAAAATATGTGATATCAGTTTCTATGAAAACTATCATACAATTAATGGGTCAACAAAAGGACAGCCAATTTATTCAAGTATTAAATACTAGAATATTATTCCTTTTCTATCAGACATTTTCTATTTGTGAGGTTTTAATACCTCAATTAGACCAAAGAACAGTTGACATTTAAAATCTATTGTTAGAATGAAATGGTTTACCTGACAGATATGATTGCGAATGTTAAGATGTGTGTTTATATGCTGTGTCAAGTGTCCTTGTTTAGGTGTCGAATAGTTACAGTTGGGGAATGTACAGTGCAAAACATCACCTGAAATTTAAAATTCATCTAATTTTCAATGTTTGTTTTAGTCTAAATCAAATTAACTCATCAATTACCATGCATTAATCTTTCCTAATTTTCGCTTATTTGATTAATAAACAATTGATACATCTATATCTCAAACGTTAAAGCTGAAATGCTGGTCTGATGATCTCTTTCTTTAAGGTACATTAGCCTTTACTAATCATTTGCCAAAGATTGACAGACCTTTAAAAAGCGTTACCTGCAATGAATAGGAAAAAAAATCAAATTGACTTGATAAATTATAGAAAGAAATATTGCCAGAGCCAGGGTTTAAAACAATTTGTAACAGAATAATTAATCAAAATTGACTATCACCATCCACTGAGAAAGTTAGTTTCAAGTAACTTATATATACATTTCTATGCAAGATGTTAGCTCTATGTACAACCTTATTTGAGACTAAATGATAACCACTTATATTCTGTAAGATAACATAGTCACACAAATCTAATTCTATACTGTAAGGAAGATTGCCTGCAAGTATTTGTCTATATGATAAAATCATTACCTGAATGTATTTTCCTATGTGAGATGAGATGAGAGAGATGTTTGGTTGAGAATCCACAGGTATCACACAGATAGGGTTTGTTATCAAAGTGAATGGCCCTATGTTGTTGCATGGCTCCTTTGGTTGTGAAACGTTTACTACACACGTCACACTCATACTGCCTTCCTGTTAACATAGTCATTCAGTTTTAAAATTAATGATACAAAAAAAGTATTATTAGAAAGAGTATGATTTTTTCACCTAATTACAGTAATGTAACAAAGTCATGTATTCTAAATTGATGTATGCCATTGTGACCAATAAGAACCTGTGTTAGCACTAGAAGTTTGAAGGTTTACAAAATATAATTTGTTTACGAATGCACAATTATACAATAGACCTATTTATAATTACACAATTTCTCAATTGTATTTTTTAACAAATGACATGCATCTATTTAGGCTGAAAAATTCATTGAAGTTTGATTCTAAGGATAGAGTAATAAGGGTAATTAGTTAGAGGCACAATAAAACTTTCATCTGATATAAAGCCTTACCTTCATGCAGTTTTTTATGGCAGCTTAGTTGGTTGAATGTGCCGAATGACTTGGCACAGAGGTCACATTTGTATGGTTTCTCATTCATATGGGACATCTGATGGCGTACAAACAGTCCCATCCTCAGGAACCTCTGTGTACAACCAGCCTCCTCACATACATACGGGGGCTTGGTGTAATGCTGCTTCAGATGCATACATAGAAGTCTCATTTGGGATGTTGTAAAATCACACTTTCTACACTCCAACTTAACATTAATACTGTGAACACTCTCAATGTGTTTTGTTAATCCACCCTCCGTTCTTGAGGTGAACCCACAATCCTCAGAGGAACACTTAAAATGTCTTCTTGTTGTGACCACACCCCCACTTTTTCTGGAAAGGTTTCCCAACTTCCTCTTTCTTAACCTCTGTGTATCATGTTTCGATTTGATGGATTTATATTTCAACTTGAGTTCAGCTCTTGTTTCTTTTCTTGTAATACTACCCAATGCAGTATTCTCAGTTCTATATTGTTGCACAGTGGCATTTGGTTTACGCTCTTGTTCTGTTTTCAAAATCACATCAGATGTTTGTTCAGTGTTCAGGTTTTCATCTGTCTGCCCTTCATAGTCATCAGTGCTCAAAGAGTGTTCTTCAATATCAGTAACTACAACATTATCTTTCTTTATCACTTTCTTTGGTCGCCCTCTTTTCTTCTTCTCCTTTGGGATATTTTCACCATCTTTTGATAACTTTCTTGGTTTGTTTTTTCTTCGCCGCTTTTCACTGAGTTTGACAGTTTCTTCTTCCAGGCCATTATCTGATTCAAACACAGCCTCAGTATCACAACTAAATGCTCCGATTTCTTCCATCTCTGAAGGTAATGGAGTATCTGCAATAGTGTCTGTACATTCACTGTCAGTAGCTTTCACAGACTCCTTTAAGTTTATGTCTGTATCTTCACTGAAATATGAACTGTCTACATCAGTATTCATTTCTGCATCTTTTTTCTCTGGAGAATGATTGGTGTATATCATTTCAGCTTTTTCAGCTTCCGCAATGATTGGTATTGGATCTATCATGTTCACTTCTATACTAGAGATCAGATACTGGTCGTGCTGTTGCAAATCTTCAATTCTATTGGAGTAGAGAGCAAACAAACGAGGATATGTGCTGGTAAACGGTCCCAAGTCGTGTCCAGAAGCCGACACAATACTATGCAACAGTTGAAACAGACAAAACTCATTGCTCGTGAAAATGTTTTCCATGCTGTTCAACTGAATAAGAAGATCATTCACTGAACTATTCCAGGAAAGGTTTTTTACCAAAGACAACAAATATTTATCCCTGTGTCTGATGTCAAAGCCTATCCAGTTAATGATTATGGTAAACTTGATCTCATGTTTAGCTTGTGACATTTTCCCCATTGTTAAAAAGCATTTTAAGTCTTGTGGTGACAAAGTAAGTAATGATTCCTGCTCTATGACAAACAAGATATTGGTCTCAATAAAGGTTACTACATACTGCTCCAGACTTGTAAGTCCATATTTCAGGCTTGTAAAGTATCTTAACACAAAGTTACCAAGAGATGTTGAAGTTTTCAAATAATCCTCACAAATATTAACCAATGATTCAATCATCAAATTTTTGCCAATACCAATCAGGTCTTTCACATTATATTCTTCTGGTGTGATGTAACCTGAGTAGAGATACTCCAGCACCTGGGAGAAGGCCTCGTCATTGTTGTAGTTCACTGTAAGGAATGCTTTACTGCCATTCAGAGAGAGAATGATGTTGGCCAGTTTAGGACTCCAGGCGGCAAGTATGGCTCTATGAGCCCTGAACTGTTTATTGTGTACATTGATTGTTATATCACACAGTTTGTCATTATCCTTAAACTGCTTCAGCTTGCTCAATATGTTCATCAAGTATCGGTTGGTCGATTGCTCCTTATCTAACATTGTATTACCTTGGTTTGCCAATTCCTTTTATGACTAAAATGAGACTGCAAGATCCCTTCTGATATTTGGTTTAACTGGTTTTCATACAATTATATAAACCCTCTTTTGAAATGGACTTGATTTCAACTTGGAAACCTGAAAATATACACATTTCAATAATAAAAGGATATGGACATGTATTTAATAAATCATGTTCTTATCATTCCATTTTACTCTCAATCAAGATTCCATGTGGTGGGCGACAGATGTTCATTGCTAGATAATCGGCCTTTGGTATCAAGGATCACAGGTTGGACCCTAGTCAAACTAATTTGATGCAATCGGGAAATATTGAAAAAAAAATGCATTGGGCAATATCTCCCGTCACGTCAAACTTTGGAACAATTCATTTAATGGAGGATGGTGCGACAAAATATTTGTCACAACCTTTGAAGACCCATATTTCCATCATAACAGTAAAAAATCAAATCACATTACTCAACGGTTACTCACAGTTATAATTTAATCTCTTTTTAATTGATCCATACCCTTAACCAAACTCCGCGCAGGAATACTTCCCTTTGTTACACTACAGTACAGTACCACTGCCATCATATAAATCACGTGACGACAGATACAGTCATGTGACCCAAACAATTTAGCTTAGACGCCAAAGAATTAGGTTCTTTATGATTGAATTCAACATGCCATGCTTTGAAAAGGATTGTTGAATCAAAGTAATGCATTTCTTTAACAATTTCGTCAGTCTTTTCAGTCATGACTATGTAATTTGTTTTCAAATTGTGTATTATAGATTCTACCTTGAGACAATCCTTTTTAAAACGCAAATACACTGTTGATGTCTGTTACTTTGAGAGCATGACCTTATGTACTTATTTGCTTCATTATATCGAATAAACCTTTCCTGGGTTGGCTGTTACGGCACCTTGTTGTGAACCAATAAGAAAAAACAAAAAGGTTATGAACTGGGTTGATTACGATTTTAGCAACTTCTGTCAGTTTTTTAAATATATATATATATGTTGCCATTACTTTTTTGTTATGGTTGGGCCAAAGAAGTCTCACTTCTAATATTGGAAAAATGCTGTCTTCAGATTTCGATTAAAAATTCATAATGAAAAATATATAATCCTTCCAAATCTGGAAGGATTTTTTCTGTCATAGCAGAGAGCTCCTAACCAAATGAAAAGGGAGATCACTGCGAAGGAGAATGACCCTTAACAAGTCATTTTTTTTTCATATTTACTTTGCAAGAATAGGTTAATTGACACTAGGTGCCAATTTTTCTGCTCCTGATAAACTTACTTTGCGCATTAATGATTAGTAAGACTAGGTTGGACCCTTGAGAGAGGTGAGGTGAAAATACGAGGTAAACCTCATCAAAGTCCTTGCTGAAATAGTTTAAAAGTTGATGTGACAGAAGGTACTGCCAAATGCATTATATAAGTTTGACTCGAGGGTAAAATGTGAGTGTAACATACAAGTTTTCACTTCAATAAATGTTCTTGTAAGTTCATTAACTCTTAAGAAAAGGGAAAAATGAGGGTTTATATCTAACTATAGTGCAACTACAAATCCTTCATGTCATCAAACACATATCACACATCTAATGTTGTGAACAAGTTTGACATTCAAAAGGATGAACAGATGTGAAAATCTTAATCTACTAAGTATTTTATGTAGTCAAAATAATTTGACGTGAAGATTGCTTTCCATTTTCTGATGGGGCAATCTAACGTCGAACTTTCGAACGATCCAAATAATGTCGGACTCTTTTTCCTTCTAATTTTCGGATTCAAAGCACAAATGGCCATTCAAAGTCAATTGACATGACAAGATATGTTAAATAAACTAGTGTAACACCAAAAAATGGTAAGAATTGCCATTGAACAAGTAAAAATACTCATTTTTTCCCATTTCAGTGCGCATGCGCAGAAAAAATTATCGGGAGCAAAAAATCGTCAACTAACATTAATTAAACCGTTCATACAAAATTAATATGCGGAGTACAGACATGTTAAGAGCATGGATTGATTAAAAAAATATTAATTCACACCTCTGGGTAAAATAATTTGATAAATTTCAATAAAAATTTAATTATGGGTCTTCAAACGGTTTCGACAAAATTTTTTTCGCATTTGTCCTCCATTAAATGAATGGTACGAAAATTTGATGTGACAGTAGTCAAACTAATTAGATGCTATTGGAAAATATTGAGAAATTTTTGCATCGGGCAATATCTCTATTAGCTTTTCTTTAATTGTTTTACTGTAATTGATGCCATTGTTTGGTGGTATATAAGTTTATTTAACATATCTTGTCATATCCATTGACTTTGAATGGCCATTTGTGCTTTGAATCTGAAAATGAGAATAAAAAAAGTTCGACATTATTTGGATCGTACAAAATTTCGACGTTAGATTGCTTTATAAGAAAATCAAAAGCAATCTTCACGTCAAATTATTTTGACCTATTTGCCTGATACAAAAATATCTCAATATTTTCCGATCGCGTCAAATTAGTTTGACTAGTATTTTATGTACCGTGATCAACGATTTTAGCTTGGGGTTAGGACAACAACGGACATTGGAAAATTGCAGTACTACAACCCGCATTTGAATCGATCCACGGATACGATAGTTTTTGATAACGCCTTTTATCCGGGTACTCTTCTGTCCACATTTCATTCAAGTAGTCCATTTCAAGCGTCTTTCCTCCCGTTCATAAATCAACATCGCTAGAAAAATGAATTCAGAAAATATACTCACTGCATGCCATAAAGATTTATTAAAATTCATGCTGAATAACTGGTCTAGAAAGAGGATCAGGGTTCATAATTCAGCCGCTTCGCTATTTAATTGAAAGTGAATGTTTACTTAACTATTACAGCAAAACGCCCTAACGAAAGACAATATCTTACGGAACCTAACGCAATCGGACCGGATCGATTCTCAAACGGAGATATCCAATTGAGTTCATCTACCGCTGCCAACAACAGGGGTGTACATAGCTTAACTAAAGTGAATGTGTAGGCACGTTATTCTAGGTGGGTCAGTGGAGCATGCTCCCCCTGGGAAAAATGCAGTCTGAAATCGCTCAGGTGCGTCTGGCATCTATTTGAGAGTACACAACTATATTTTTGTTTAAGCAGGAAATAGAGGCTCTTTCTGATGCGATTTTGATTTTTTTTTCTTTTAATTCCTAAAATAAAAGTTAAGGCACGTGCCTAAAGGAAGCTACGCCAATGAACAAGGAAACGAATTAAGCAGTGATTATGTTATGTTTTACCTGCTTCTGCATTATATAGACATACATTCACACACTAACATGTATGTACTATCGTTGTTAATGATGGACGATGAACATTGCCATGTTTAAGTCTTTTTTCGAAATAAAATATAAGTTCTGTATAAAACGGGATATGTGCGAAAACGGCGAGAAACTGTATATCTATAAGCTTCTACAATGTGACGTAGGTTCCACGTTTCGATTACCTGTTACTTTGCCTAAAATTCAATCCCAGGGCTGAGAGCGATATGGTATGTTGATTAAGATCTAGTAAATTGCCAATAGCTTTCTCGGTAGCGGTCAATAGTGTGATACCCGTACCTCCACTAGGCGTGTAGCTACCTGTACGCAAGAAACACAATTGCAATTGCGTTCACATTGTCCAGGAAAATGAAAAATGTCCAAAAATGCAATAATTTGAATATTATGATCATCAATCGCCAGTCAAAGTAAAATGTGTGAGGTTAAACATATTTTTTTACACCGCAAAGCAGAAAATCAGGTCATCCCCCTCCCCCCAGATGCCACGATTTGTACTCTAAAATTTCAAATGTCCCCTGAGCCCCTAGCAAACTCGCGCATTCGGTGCACGTTTAGTCCATGACCAAAAAAATGCCCCTGTTATAAAACATTTGTAATTGCTCCCCTTTTGTGCCTTTTCTTACCAATGACTTTTACTTAACCCTAAACAGCAAAACTGTTCTAAAAAGGACTCTAATTAGTACGCACATAACAGACGCAATCATACAATGTTTTGAAACAGTTTAAATCTTGTCTCGCTGGTTCAATAAATCATTTCTCAATGATGTCTCGCTTTGACCAAAGACCTAATAAACACGCGTCTCCCGTGAAAGGCATTAAAATCCATTTAATGAGTAATTTGGTCTTTGGTCGCAAGAATCCCCGATTCATAACTGTTACAAATCGATGGTCTTGTGCGTTTTCGTTCCAAGTATTTGTTTATTCTTTGGTTTCATTTTGTTACAAAAGAAAAGAAAACAAAATATTACAAAAGCCATCAAAGACAGACAGATGGATATATTTATTGGCTTTATAGAACGTCCGTTTATAACTACAGTATTGTCAGTCAATATTGATGGACTTTCCAGCGGAATCAAATCTAGCAGAGCAACGTAACACACATAACGTCACGACATGTTGAAATATACGACGTCATTTCCGTCACGTCGTTACTAATGACTACAGACGTTCTCCTTATGAAAGATAATATTGCAAGTTTAAGAAAGAGAACAATGGATTATCTTAGATCGTAAGTACATGTATCAAGACATTGATACTGCATATTCATACATCTATACTTTTGTATTTTTTGTACTTATAAGATACATTATATCTTCTTATGGTTAAGATTTTCTATCTATCAATTTTTTTTATTTGTACTTTCATTCACCCATCATTCTAATTAGTTTAAATTTGTATTTTTCTTTAAACCAGTTCCTTCCTTCATATTCTAATTACCTGTCTATACATCAATTTATTTTCGTGTCGGAAATGTGTAATAATTTAAGGACATCTTTAGAACGTGCATGCATGAGAGAAACGAAAACATAATTTGTATCCTGCTGATTTTTCTCCTCTATTTTGAATTTTTTGTAGCCCTTACATAATGCTTGGACTAATAAAAAGATCATTTTCCTACATGGATAAAGAGATGTTCCTAACACTTTATAAAAGCCTAGTAAGGCCACATCTCGTATATGGCAGTACAGTATGGTCAATTATACATAAGAAAGAAGCAATAGCATTAGAAAACGTCCAACGTAGAGCCACAAAGCTAGTTATATCACTCCATAGTCTCAGCTACCGAGACCGATTAAAGGCACATGGATTAACGTCACTTCAGTACAGAAGACCAAGGGCAGATTTGATCGAAACACAAAATTATCAACAACTTCGACAAAATCAACAAAGAAATGCTACCCATGAATACAACAATCACAAGAGGACACAAATTTAAAATAAAGAAGAATCATTCTCGTCTTAACATCAGAAAATTCAGCTTCAGCCAGAGAATCGTAGATACATGGAGCAGTCTTCCAGCTAGTGTTGTAGAGTCATTAAGTGTAAATAGTTTTAAAAACAGTTTAAACAATGTGTGGAAATCCTCCACAATTAAATTTTTACCGGATTTCTATGAACCGGAAGCGGAATCCAAAACCAACAATCCAATACGGATCAGAGAGGCTCAGCCTAGAATTGATCTCGGGACAAGGTAAACAAGGTAAATAAGAATGTTCTTCAAATCTATCAAGGTTTTTTTATTATTTTCTTTCTTCTAGAATATGGTGGTACATACAAAATTATTGGACTAATTTTCTGAAACTAGATGATGTTTCCTTCATCAAATCTGAAGCTGAAGACAATAAGGAACACTATCACGCCGACGATGAAGCTGGTTCTGACGGTGACGATGATTATGAGGTTGACTTTCATCATAATGCGGTGAATGCCGACAGATTCAACTTCCGTGTTGATGGGCATGCTGATGATGGAAATGATGAACACAATGGAGGAGCTAATGATGGAAATGTTGCTGTTGGTAATGGAAGAAATGATAGGGAAGATGATGGATATGTATTTCTTGACGCAGATCTTCGACAAGAAATTGTTAATGCCCGTGATGAAGGTTACAGTGAAGAGAGTGAATTCGCAAGTGACGAAGAGGAAGATAAGCGATTTTACGATGAAGTGCTTTGTTTGATCGCCATCACTACTGACTTCCATGGGGATAGTGGCTATGATTTTAGTGATGACGATGTTGATGATGTTGGTGACTAATTATATTAATGAAACCAGACACTGTATTGTCTTACCTGTGTTATCAATTTTATTTGGGGTTTGTGTTGAGTAGTTTATATCATTAGATCACAATGAGTTCTACCTATTTTCACAGAGACAATGTATTGTTACATTCTGTCTTCTGTTGTTGCATTCAATTTCACAAAGTCCCATATGGAGTAATCAGTTAAGACTTTCGTGCTACCCATACACAGATATATGGGTGCCAAAGGAGCGAACGCAATGTCCGGGTAGAATCATCAGAATCAGAATCAAAAATATGTTTTTGACACAAACATTATAGCTTGTAATCATATACATTGTACAAACATTATAGTTTGTAATCATATACATTGACACAAACATTATAGTTTGTAATCATATACATTGACACAAACATTATAGTTTGTAATCATATACATTGACACAAACATTATAGTTTGTAATCATATACACTGTACAAACATTATAGTTTGTAATCATATACATTGACACAAACATTATAGTTTGTAATCATATACATTGTACAAACATTATAGTTTGTAATCATATACATTGTACAAACATTATAGTTTGTAATCATATACATTGTACAAAGAAAATTATCTATCACATTAATCGTGAAAGAAAAGAGAGAAAATGAAAGAATAAGAAAAATAAACTGATTCTGATTCATACACAGAGGTATATGGGCGGAAGGATCGATCTTAGTGTCCGGAAAGAATCATCGAGCTCTTGCCAGTCTGTCTAGATAGATAATGACAGTTCGAGGCGAACAAACCTTCATATCGGGCCAACAAAAGGGAACACGGTGATTTCAACATCGTTAATCAAAATATTTAATGACTAACACGTACTGTACATGGTTTATCATCAAGTCAATACATGTAACACTTTGTAGTGATAGGTACGTTTCACCTACTTTTGGAATAGGTTACCACTTTATTACTTCAAATCTTGTTTTTTATTTCAAAAATGATTGCGATGTCTTGTCCATTTTGAAATAACCATTTGACATGAACTTGGGAAGATTGACTCAGAACTCATCTAACAACCAATCAGCATCATTAAATGCTTACAAATAGTTGGCTGAGTCAATCTGCCCAAGTGCATTTCAAATGGGTTTCTTCTAGTAGGTTTTTCTTTCTTCAAAACTGTTTATTTCAAAAGAGGTAAGACATCGCAACCAGCTTTGAAATGATAAAAAACGAGAATTGAAGTAATTACTTCAAAACTGGTATCTCATTTCACAAGTGATTGTAACAAAGCTTTCCTCTGTCATTAACAAAAGGGACACCGAAATATAACACAAAATGTTGACACATTGTAGAACTACAAATAAACATGATAATCAATAAATAGACATTAAAGAGTATTTTCAAGATAATTCATGTCACCCCGTTCAAGGGTCCACAAGTCACTTTCTATAAATAGACACGATTAAACATTCCTTACAAAAACTTTGTTCGTCCAGTAAGTACACATTTTAAAACGGTTGTGATGATGATATGTGCAATGACAAAAGTATTTACTTATGTATACAAACTACATTACCCTTGGTATTATTTTTATGAACTGAGCCTATCTTTCCCGAACGGGTCATCTAACGGAAATAGCTGGCCTCCACCATCCGCCCTCCGTACGCCATTTCACACAAATCTAAAATCTACTTTAGAAACAAGATTCCTGCAATCCTACCCTAATTCGAAAAAAAGACCCGAGCTTGTTATCTGAAAGTTCTCCTTCAGAACCTTAACCGTATGAAATGTATCAAATATATCAATCATATACTTTCAGTTAATGACAACTTATTTTATCATCATAATATACATGGGGAATATTGAGCGAAAAAATGACGCTCTACTGTACATAACAGGGCGAGCACAGATACCCTTAAATCTCAAACCAGTCGAGTTGGAGCAACTACGTACATTGTATTTGATTTGAACAATATAAAATATCCCCTATTCTATAAGGTATCGTTATCAAAACTGCCAATTTAAAATATCCCCTTATTTATAAGATACCATTATCAAAATCATCGAACAAACGACAATAAAGTTTGAAAGGTAAAATTGATTACGAAATTGAATGAACTGTAAATAGTTTCATTTGTATATGATTATACATTGCCATATTTCTAACTCAGAAAAATACAATTTGTCAACTCAATCTTATGGGGCCAAACAAATTACTTAATCATATAGATATACGTACAGCCAAATTCAATTTTTTTACTAATCATGTGGTTAGTTTGTGCTATTTTGTCCAACTTTCGCCCATCAGTAGGCGTCACTGATCGTGATTTTCGGGCAGCACTTCCATAGATCAGGCGGCGCTCATTCTCTTCTCCGCTGGGTTCATCAGTAGGCATGACTGATCGCGATTTTCGTGCAGCACTTCCATAGATCGGGCGGCGCTCATTCTCTTGTCCGCTGGGTCCATCAGTAGGCATGACTGATCGTGATTTTCGTGCAGCACTTCCATAGATCGGGCGGCGGTCATTCTCTTGTCCGCTGGGTCCATCAGTAGGCGTCACTGATCGTGATTTTAGGGCAGCACTTCCATAGATCGGGCGGCGGTCATTCTCTTGTCCGCTGGGTCCATCAGTAGGCATGACTGATCGTGATTTTCGGGTAGCACTTCCATAGATCGGGCGGATATCCTCTTGTCCACTGGCCACTGCCGCCGTCTCATACCTGCTATATGAAGAGGTTTCGACATTCTTGTTGTCACATCTCTTTCTATAACGTGTGGCGCCTGTGTCCATGTATTTAGATACTAGTTCTGTAGAAGATAGACTAGAGGATGATTGTGGAGAGTCACAGTCCCCCTCCGCCCCGGTATCGTCGCTGGTACAGCTAGGAGACGAAATAAAACCATTCCCGCCATCAGAGGACTCGTAAGAATTAGAATTAGCGTCTACCAGCGATTTCGCCGCCGCCGTGCTGTCTGATTTTGGCGGTGAAGATTTTCGAAAGTATACTTGAGAAATTGGCATGGTCCTGACGCATGACAAGGGATGTAATGCTTTCGCGCAGATCTTTGAACAGTAACAGTTGAGAAAGCATTCAGAGCCATCCTTGAGTGTTTCCAGTTCGGTTAGAAGGGCTTCGATATCAACCTTCGGTATGTCTTTATCTTCCAACGATTCCCTTAACGCTATTTCAAAGGCACCAACAACGTGAATTGGAATTGTGTATGCTGCACACTGTCGGAATATGGCCTTCCATAATTGTATCTGAAGGCCGACTGGAAGATCACTCTTGATGATTGTCTCGTACAGGAGATCGTCGATTATCTCAGCACTGTGGAGGTGATCAGCCACGACGGTCACACTGTACATGGACGATAGACGACAGGAGAAACATTTCATCTTCTTCTCGTTCGTCACTTGGTTGTTGAATTCTCCATATGCCTCCCATACCTTTTTAATTATGTCTTCATCCAAACCGCAATTCAAAAGCCATGTTTGCATGATGACAAATGTCTTCCTCTTAAGAAAACAAAGGAAAATTCGGAATTTCCTTTTTCTATCTTTAAAACGTTCAAGTTGCTTCAGTTCTTCACATGTTAAGGCATCACGAATATGGGCTCTATCAGCTTGGAATGACTCGCTTTGTTTGATCAAATCTGCCGTGTTCCACTGTATAGCTTTCGACAAACATTCTCGACGATGGTGTTCAATTCTCTCGTTTTCGTCTGAAATAGACAACAAAATAGATGATGATAGTAACCATATTAATTCTACCGCAAATACTACCACTAGTCTACTGCTGGGGCTAGTACTACTGGTTTGACTGAGTATACGTGTACTTCTACTTCTATTGTTACTATTACTTCCACGTATGCTGTTTCTGTAACTACTGCTACCACAGCTGCTTCTTCTACTTTTTTGGCGACTGCTAATGCTTATGATTGAATAATAGATGGATCGCGCTGTCATGCTCTTCGATATATGAGTTTCCCAATAGGAATTTAACGGGGATGGATTTATTGCATTTATTGAAGACTATTACTATATAATAATAATAAAAACAAATAATAATAATAATAATAATAATAATAATAATAATAATAATAATAATAATACTACTACTAATAATAATATTAATAATGATATGATAATGATAATAATGATAATAATAATAATAATAATAATAATAATAATAATAATAATAATAATAATAATAATAATGATAACAATAATAATAATAATAATAATAATAATAATAATAATAATAATAATGATGATAATAATGATAATAATTATAGTAATCATAATATGATAATAATAATATTAACAATATAATAATAATGATAATGATAATGATAATGATAATGATAGTAATAATAATAATAATAATAATAATAATAATAATAATAATAATAATAATAATAATAATAATGATAATAATAATAATAATAAATAAATAAATAAATAAATAAATAAATAATAATAATAATA